>JADLZK010009032.1:0-59992 GCA_015847255.1 Hyparrhenia diplandra | reverse complement strand
ACCAAACGCCGCTCCCGTAGCCTCGTGTCCTTTGGTAGTCCTCCGTGGAACCACTTGTCCACGAAGCCGCCCTAGCAAGGGCCATGGGCGACAACCAATAGGGAATCATCTACACGTCATGAAAAAATGTCGATTAGAAGATCACATTAAATATATTTAATCTCAAACGAGCACCGCTTAGTGTTGTTCCTGTATTCTGAACTAACGTCAACATCATCACCCTGCTTCATCTTGTTGTCCTCCATCCAAGACCGCCGCGTAGTAGGTTATGATGGCCTCGTGTTTCACCTGAATCATGTTCTGACGCTTTTTTGCGGTGCTGCTTGCCGTTTGCCACTGGGCCTATTCCTTCCTCGCATTGGAAGAAGTTCTGCATACAAATACGATATCAAATTCATTTGTTTCTCAATATGAGTTTCAAGAATGCGATGTATGAGAAAAGGCTTTGTGCGAGGGCGAAGTTACCCAAACTCCATGAGCACCCGGCCTGCTTTGTGGGTGTAGACCGGGTCCTCTCCCCGTAGTAGGCGCTCAGCTATAGGCCGCTCACCCGTGGGGTACATGACGATGCCGGTAGTGCTGCCTCGCACAACAACTCCCATAATGCCGGGCGTTTGGCGTGGAGGCACCGCACACAATGATCCGCCTCGCACAATGAAGACATAATATTAGTTTCACTGAAAGTGTAAATGAAGTAGGCATCTAAATCTACTTACCTTGTCCTTTGGGGCGTAATCATGGTATGCTGTGAAGGAACGTAGGCCGAGGGAGTCGTGAGGGGCCTCGCAGTAGACCTTCGCCGCTTTTGCCTGGCCAAGGTCCAACTCGCGACTCAGGCGTGCCAGGTAACTAGATGCGTCCTTCCCGCCGTCGCCGTCGCCATCCCCACCCTGTGGCCTCGGCCGGGTCACCCCCGCCGCGCGCCTCAGCCACTCAGCCGTCGTCTCCTCCTCCTCCTTCCTCGCAGAACGGCGGGAGACGTCCTCCCCGCACGACGGACGCCGCCTCCTAGGCCTCCTCAGGCGACCCTCCAACTTTGTTGTAAAGGTGGACAAGGGTACCGACGGCCTCGCATCTCGTCCTCCCACTACCAACACCTCCACGACGGTGCTCATCTTTCTTCAATCACTTGTAATCAAAATATAAACAAGGCATAATTAGAACTAGATGCATTGTAATCAAACTATAAATAAGACATAATTACAATATAAACAAAATAACATAGTATTACATGTTTTAGAAGTAATCGGGATCATCGCCTACATTGTCACCGTACGCTTGTCACCACATCACCAACATTGTCCAAATAACGAAGAGAATCAAGGAGGATTGTTGTCTTCATTGTCCATGCCCAATCTCTAGCATTTCTAAGTCCTTCAAATTGAACACCTCAACGCCGCTATCGCCGCCATCGCCCATTTCATCGCCTACTTCCATTCCTATATCTCAGTAGCTAGGTCTATCACAAAACTCCTCGTAGCCCTCTTCTTGATAGAACTCTCCTCATATGTGTTTGAGTTGATTAAGTTATAATCTTCATCATTTGGGATGTGTAGTTTACCATGAGGCGCTTACCTGCACAACCTCCAAACCCTTAAGATAATCTTTGCTTTGGTGTATGGCGGTAATAAACCTCGACGCCCGTTGAGCCACAATGTAGACATCGTTGCGGATACATAGAATCCGATAACTTCGACTCAGCCCAATTGCCGTCGTGTGATCAACCAATGACATTTGAATATCACAGTTTAAGATGGGGCACCTCATAAAATGAAAAGTCGTATATTTTGGACTCTCGCCATGGTGATTCTCGCTCCCCAGGCCAATATCGATCAAGCACGCCGCCGCTGTGGTACTGATTGGGTCGACTCGCCGTAGCTTCGTCGCGTGGAAACGATATCCATTCACATCATAAGCGGTAAATGACCTAACCTTAAATCACAGACGTCCGCAACAAAGAATCAACTCGTCACAAGATAGAGCGCGATCGGTTTGGGCCCGCAAGTTTCAAGGTGGATAGAGCGTTATAATATTGATTGAACCGCAAGACCAACTTTTTTGAAATGTACTTCCAAGCATTTGAAATACCTTTCTTCTTGAACCACACGAAATGAAATCTGGCTCCTCGGTCCAGCACCTGTGAAAGAAGGGGTATCACTTCTTGTGGCTCGAACCCTCGATTCGTGCCAAGACTCACATGAATGAATTCTCACGCTATAATGATCCACCTGGCGAAGCTGGTCAGCAACATATAGCATGATATCAAGGCACTTTTCATTGCTCAATCGGCTTAGTGGTAGATGCACCGGTGCTTCCCCGACCGACCTGAAAAGGCCACAGCTTCTCGACGGATTTTCGCCAATATTGTAACGAGGGCTGGATCATGCACGCTAGGAAGGTTCTCTATATAGCACTTTCTATGAAGTTTCGACACCTCCTCCACAAATGCATGCCTCTCGCAAAACCGAAGTTGCCCATTTGGCTTGCCCCCACATTTTTTGCGCACATTCTTGGGAGAAAGCCCTTCTCGATTGGGTAGCAATCTCTCACGGTACCGCACCGCCCCCCATATAGTACCATATAGGAGGTGCACAATCATATGTCGTGACGTGCAAGAAGAATCTTGGTGGAAGGTTTTATCCAACTTCTTACGTGCAGTAACACAAAGCCGCCTTTTCCAATCGGTTATAGACGGTCTCGAGAGATCATTCTTTGCACACAAATGGGCGGAAGAAATAACTCAACTCTGCCAGCACTAGCCATAAATTCGTGGACAAAGCTCGAACCATCGTGGAAGTACCGCCAATCCATACGGATGTCATGACTCTTTTCTATCCCATTTGACTCAAGCAGAGTGTTAACTGACTCCCTCTCACATTATGTGCATACCCATCTCGAGAAACCTTAGTGTTTTCTCATCCATTTAAGTACTCCTTTTCGATGGACAAGACGAAAATCTATTATTGGGCCTTTGCCATCTCTTGCCGCCGCTGGAGGCCTTATTCCTCTGATTTGGGCCCTTGGCTCCGCATAAAGCTGCCGTGTCCACTCTAGCCTTAGGTTGTCCTTAGACTTCATCACGTGTCCATGAGTGTGCAAGTCCTTTCAATATATCTCCTCTCAGCATCATGTCAGATGTGCCAAAAAGGTCATCATGACACCCTGCCTCCCAAGCCCGACTTATGAGTCCACATATGCTGCTCCTCAACATAGTCCCACAAAAACCACCACCTTGTCTGTTGGCCACCGTAGCATCTAGCTGGGCACCCATCCTGGCACCCGCCTTTCTCTCTCGTGGTGGAGGTTCTCATCACTACGACTCCTTCTAAAGGTCTTCGTGATATTCCAAATAATGGATGGTCAAGAGTGTGGGAGAAAATGGGACGATGCGCTGGTCAAACGACAAATACTTACCAATTCCTTCGAACAGAGGCTGTCAAAATGAACCTCACACGCTTCCTGCATATTGCATACGGAACTTTCCATGAACACACCAGTCGAGAACAACCCATACGCCGTAGCTCGCGACTGAGTACCGTACCAAACGCGCATTTTGAAGCTGTCTGTAGCTCTCGGGCCGTATGTCCATACGTTCCTCCCAAGCCTTGATCAATTCATCGATCACGCTCTATAAACACACCCATCTGCCCCTGGGTGCCTAGGAATTGTCACGATAAGAATATGGTGTCCCGTTGAAAGGCACAACTGGGGAGATTTCTGGGATAACGAACACGCCAACATGTGTATGCGCAAAGTATTATTCCATAAGTGATTGAACCCATCTGTTGCCATCACCGACATGTACATACGTGCCTCCATTGCTTTGTCGATGTTTTCCATCAAAGTATTGCCATGCTTCTCCATCGATGGATGTATCATCTGTTCGACCGTATCGCTTGCCCTTTGTGCCACATCAGCCCGTGCTTAGCGGATTCCTCGGTCAGCGTATATAGCCGTTGAATCCTCTTACGTGTCCTGTAGGTACCGTACGATTTTTTTTTTTTGCGATGTCAAGTCGGCTCATATCTCGACCATCTCCCGCCGGTACCCTTCGCACCGAGTGCTTTACACTTTGGACGCTGCTTGCATCAACGTGCTTCTTTTCCTAAATAGGACACACCCATTCTCGCAAGCATGTATCTGCTCATATGGCATCTTGCGCACTAAAGATTTTCTATGACTCGTACATGCATGTTGGCAGCAAAGGCCCTTTGGAAGTAAGGTGCCAACCACGGCCAACAACCCATCAAGCCCCGGGCCGACCATGTTTAACTCAAACTTCACCCCCAATACGCATCAATGGCCGCCCAAATTACAAACGTTGGTGTGAAAGCATGAAGGGGTTTCTTCGCCGAGTCCATCATTTTGTAGAACGTTTCCTTTGCCTCCTTCTCCGTTGCTCCCTATCAAGGGCCTTCCCTGCTTGAAAAGTGCTTGGTGGACATCATTCAACATGTCTACAACCCCGACATCACCATCACACTTCCGAGGTGTGGTCTCACCCCACACTCCTCTCATACGTTAGGCTTCACCATGGTGGTAGATCCACACTGTATAGTGTTCTCAGAACCTCCAAAAAACCAAAAAAGGTGTCTTGCTCATATCGCTCCTCGGGGTCGACTTTCCTCTTGTTGTCATCTTGTGCAGGGACACCAAAGTAGCAAATGACCACGAGCACGAGCATTGCCCCATACTCATTTCCAAGAATTCATTGGTCTTGTTCACTTCATTCATCATCAAAATCACGCTACTTCTTCTTCGACTCGCGACATCCACCGGTGGTCCTCCATCCTTTAGCAACCATGAATTCAAAACCATGAATTCCATCTACATGGTGTTCCTACTATCTAATCAGGTGAGATAGGTCCTGCTCCCGGGCCGGATGCGTAGATGAGCTGTTTCATGCCCGATCCCGACCGAGACACTCGGCAAAGACCTTCCTCGCGTTCTCCTCTCGACACACGTCCCACAAGGGAGAGGTATCCCGGAGAACAACCGGGGTGGTGATGCCTAAATCATCTCAACCAGATCGGAACATGGAAACTAACTCATCTACGCATCCGCGCGTCCAAAACGTGGGACAATCCGAAATTGATACAATCGTAGATATGCAAAGAAATGCATACCTCCAGCCGCATTCTTTCGAATGGGAGATCGCCAACTAGGTTACGCCGACCCATGACCATGCGGACCAAAAGAAGGGTTATTTATACCCAAGGTGGCGGTGGAGTCGTGGTTATCGTAGTGGCGAGTCGCGGTGCGCTGGCGAGGTGACGCAAAGGCGTGCACCGCAACGCCGAGGAAGCACAATCGTCGCTAAGGTGGCCTCCGTCCCTGGCCCGACGGGCTCTCTCTTTCTCTCGCAAAAAAAACATAGGGCTTAGTTCGTACTGGGCAGCACCTCCCCGCACGGTGAGGTTTCCAAACCTTACACAAAACGTACGGCAATCGAAGGTCGCCATCCATATACATATACATTCAAACACATTCATATAAAACATAGTCCTCTCTTTGCTCATCCGTCCACCACCACCACAACTACTAGTACAACTAATCTACACCTATGTTACTACTACTTCACTACTATGGATAGCATGAACGAAAAAAAGAGGAGGCGTAATAACTTGTGGGATGCCCTCGTCGGCCGCTAACTCCAGGCAAAGGTGAGGGAGGACGGCACGGCGTCGAAGATCCGGCAAATGTGGGAGGGTCGGCAAATACCGGTCCGGGGGAGGACAGCAGGCGGGGGGCTGTGGCCGCCTCCCTCCCCGACCTCTCTTCTCCCCTCCTTCTCTCCTCCTCCCTCCCTTCTCCCTCCCTTTCTCCTCTCTCCCCTTCCTCCTCCCCTCCTTCCTCCCCTTTCTCCTCCCCCCTCCTTCCTCCTCCTCCCTCCTCCTTCTCTCCTTCCTTTCTCCTCCCTCTTCCTCCCTTCCTTTCTCCTCTCCCTCTCGCTCCTCCTTCTTCTCCCGCACTGGTGGCGGCGGCATAAGCCGGCGGTGGCGCGTGGCGGTGCGGGCACGGCGGCGGCGCCGGGCCGCGGCATGGCGCTGCCGCTCGCGGGCGCGGGACGTGGGTGTGGTGGCGCCGTGGCGGTGGCGGCCTAAGTGGCGCTGGAGGGCGACGGCCGACGGCGGATACCGGCGGCGGTGGTGGGCGGCGGCGGCGTCAAGAAAGGTGGTGCCAGAGTGTGAGTGTGTGTGTGAGAGTGTCGTGTGTGGCTTAGGTTTTCTCTTTAAAAAATTGTTTTACTTCTTGCCGAGAGCCTGATCTGGGAGCTCTCAAGCAAAGAGCGCCCTTCGCGAGAGCGCCACAGACCGGCCTCCCGCTAAGAAACATTTGATTTTTTGAACCGACACCGCGAACGAGTCGCCACGCGACGCCGCTAGGGCCGCTAGGCGCCTGGGCAAAGAAACGTTCTCTCCCAACCGGACGACTAAGACCACGCAATGCTACCTCTTGCTCCAGAAAGCACTCGCTGGCTCCTCCTCGGCATATCTGGGTCGATGCAGCCCGCCAGACGGCCCCTCTACAGTGAGCCTGAGCCTGCAGCAGTTCTTCCCGGTGTTCTTTTCTTTTTTATTTGATCCTCTTCCATAAACTCGTAGCTCAGCCACAATATTGAGAGCTCCACACCACTTGGAAATTTTTCGTACTTTTTTACTATATATTTTAAGGCATCTTTTTAGCTCAGTGTACCTCTTATTACCAAAATATAGTAAAAAAGTACCAGTACCCTCCAAAATTGAAACACATGGAGTTCGCACCATAGCTTTGCCACGCGCAATGCAAATGGAGAAGTCAAAATAAAAAAATAAAATTTTGCCGAGGGCCGAATGGCTCGTAAGAACAGGTCCTTTTGCCGAGAGCATCATCCGCCGGGCTCCTCCGGCAAAGGCAGGCCGTACCCGCCGACGGCCGCAGACTGCCCCCAAGCAATGCCCAGGCTCCCAAGAAAGGATTCGCCACGTGGCGACCACCAGGCAATGTCGTTCTGCAGGGCACGCTGCCGAGAGCCTCCCCATGGCGCCCTGTTAGACCATGGGCCTCCTTGCCGAGACAATGCACACGCCCACCGCCACAAAGGAAACGTGATGGACGGCGCCGTTAGCAGGCTTCGCGAGGGACGTTCGTCAAGCCGAGGGCCGGTGCTCGCAACGCGATCAGCGCAGACAACCCGTAAGCCGCAGCCCAGGATCCAAACTTGCAACGAAACTTTTCAAATTCACTCCACAGTGTACAAATATGCGGAGTATCACCGACAACCGTCAAATTTCATGATTTTTCCGACTGTTGCTTTTTATAGAATTTAAAAACGATTCAACCGTTGTGTGTCGACATGTTTTCGCGCTCAAGATGCTCACCCCTCGCGTGGGCCATGGATGAGGCCCTCAAGTTACACTCACAAGCATGAATATCATTTTTTCCAATCATTTAGATCCATTATTCGAATGGACTTATGGTTCAAATTTCCTTAGTTTTGAAAGAAATTCAAATAACGTATAAAAATTCATAAAATAGTAAAAGTACGCAGTACTTCTAAAATTGAACATGGAGTTTCAGTACTGTAGCTAAGCTACAGAAAATGGAGAAGTCAAAATAAATTAAAAATGTAATTCTTGCCGAGGGTCAGTTTCTGGCAAATAGGTCCTTGTCGAAGAGATCCGTCGGGCTCTGCAAAGGTACACAGACGCCCACGCCCCCCCTCCTCCTCCCTCAGTAGATCTGCTCCTCGGCAATGCCTAGCTCGGCAGCGATTCCGCCACTGGCGTCCACGAGGCAATGTCGCTGTGAAAAAATACTTTGCCGAGAGCTTCTTATAGCGCTTCCTAGCAAAGTACGTGACACGCGGGCCTCCTTTGCCGAGAGACACACGTCCGCCGCCGCAAGGGAAACGTGATGGACGGCGTTAGCAGCCTTTGTCGCAGGGATGTTCGTCGCCGAAATGGTGCTCGGAAAGGTCCGCTTTACCGAGGGTCTGTAGTTCGTCGAGCTCTTCTGTTTCTCGGCAAAAGCCGCCTTGCCGGTGGGACGTTTTAATAGCACGTCGCCGGGCAGTTAGTCTCACTTTTTCCGAGCGCCCGATTTCTGGCGCCGGCAAAAACGTTAAAACTCCCCGCAAAGTATCTGGCCTTCCCAGTGCTTGAAGTAGTATAAAAATATAATTTTGTGGTACAACTCCCACTTTCATTGGGCAAATTTATATTTAGAAATAATGCATCGGCTGCAGTTTTCGACTACATGTGAGAAATATGCTCTGCAAAGCTTTCTAGCCCCCGGATGCTTGTTGTATAAGTACAGATGAAGAGCTAAGGTATGTGGACTGAAAAGCTTGGAACGTCGTGGTGCTGGTAGAACTCCTCGTCATTACCAAAGGCATGCACAGACAGCGGGCAGCAGCAGCCGCCTTACAAAGCGCGCGCAGCAGCTACCAGACTTAAATTGTATTTGGGTTTGCTTTTCTAGCTTGTGTAAGGTCACTATCTAGGTACAGAACGAATCATTTATGAGTTTCCGCTGTCTTCTTGTCTTATCTTTCAACACATTCAGCCTTAAATCCTAAACTTTTCTCCGTCATCAGTTTGTTCCCATGTTTTCATGTTTTGATTTCTGAAGTTTCCACATTGACCCGTTCATCCACCAAAATATAAATGGTTGCAGTTCTATACTTTACAGAGTTTAAAATTTGTCCAAAAAAAAAAATAACATTCTACAATGTAACATGAGACGACGTAATATTGAGGAAGTTAATCACATGGTGCATGCATGCAATGATAATAGCCAACACACGATACAAAGGAAAGGAGTTGGACGATATATGCCTCTTTTACCACAGTGTTTATTTTGTTTGAAAATTTAGAAAGTTGCTTGGTTTTGGGATGGAGGGTGTATTTTTTATAAAAAGTGTTTGAATATATTTCAAATTTTATTGGTCCCACTTTTTAGACCCTAGAGAAATGAGAGGACCGACAATGGACACTGGGCTTGTTCTGAGATGAAAGGGTCTAAACAAAGCCAAAAATTTTTTATATATTTTTAAATTAGAACTTTTGAAAAATATTGTTCAATAAAAATATACTAATGCCACCATTGAGGCTGTGGAAAAAGCTTAACACTGATTCAACCTGTATGAAAGTGCTCGCCACACCAATATTGATATGACATTCACATGACTATCGTGCTATTGCTCTTTAAACAAAAATATATTATATATAAACTATAAAAATTATTGCCTTCAATTATTGCCCAGGCGACGCATGACGGACCTTTAATTACGCGCCTTCCGGTCAGGCGCCGTCCACATTGGAATCGGCACCGCTCGTCAGCCCAATGTTGTGCTCGCCGGAAGCGCAACTTTTCTATGCACCAATGGCTTTTCTAAGACCAATAGAGCCAAGTGTTTGGCTATTAATCATGTTGCAAGAGCCATGTTCTATAATAGTAATTTCTTTATTTACTCCTCACATTCACATGTTGCCTGTGTCCTCAGCTTTGATCCTTCACCAGCTGATCCACCACTACACATACATTCGTGCTTAGCTTTTTACTTTGCATGAGAGCCAAGCTCTCCTCTCTCTCCTTCTTCTCTCTTCTCCGCTTATCAGCATTGCTTAGCTATAAGTCAACTATTGTACTTGGATCTAAGAGTGTTCTCATGAGCAGCTCCGTTAGCTATTCTCTGATGTGGATAAGAGAGAAGTGGTAGTGCGCCAAAGTCGCCCTAGCGATGAACACGTTGCTGAGCTCGCACAATTTGCGATGAAGGAAGTTAGTCTCTGCCTTTCAGACCATTAATATCTATTAGCTGTACAGTTAGCAAAGTTTTTATTATTTCATTCATACAGGTCAGCTGGCAGTTTCATGGTTTGTTGAAGACCCTTGGCAAAGGGTGAATGGTACACACTATCCCATGTCACAACAAATGCACCATCTTTGCCCCCTTCTTGAAGGTAGCCTTGTTCTTGCCCCTTCTATGGTCCTTGTTGTTCTTCTTGTCCTTCCTATGAGGACATTCCTCAAAGAGATGATCGGGACTATCACACTTCCAACATAGCTTGTTATCTTCATTGCCCTTGGGAGTGTTCTTCTTCTTGTAGTTCCCAAATCTTTTCTTATACTTGAGCATGGTGCCAAATTTCCTCACCACCAAGGCAAGGGCTTCATCCACCTCTTCTAGGCTAGCTACATCACATTCTTCTTCTTGAGCTTTTGCCTTGGCCTTGCATGTAGAGGAAGATGCCTTGAATGCAACGACCTTCTTCTCCTCTACCTTCTTGTCTTCCTTCTTTTCCTTGGCATCCATATCATTATCATACTTGTCAAATGTCAATACCTCTCCAAGCAAATCATTTGGCTTCTTTGTGTCAAGCCCATCTCTTTGTAGCATAAGGATCAACATCTTGAACCTTGAGGGTAGGCTAATCAAGAATTTGTGACAAAAGTCTTGATCTTGTGTCTTGTAGCCTAGTGTCTTGAGATCATTGACAATCACTTGTAGCCGATGAAACATCTCAAGAATTGTTTCACCCTCCTTCATCTTGAAGGTCTCAAACTCACTCTTGAGGCCATATAGCTTGGCACTCTTGACAACCTTGGTGCCCTCATATGTTTCACTCAATCTTGTCCACACTTCACTTTGCACGATCCAAATCCTTTATTCCCTCAAATATCTTGGCATCAATGGCATTGTAGATGGTATTGAGTGCCATCCGATTGCAAGTGCGGTTTGCTCTATCCTCATCGGTGAGCTTGGTGGGATCAAGGATGACATAGTCATTCTCCGTCACCTCCAATACTCTCTCATGTATTGATCCAAGGTACATTGTCATCTTTCTCTTCCAATGATCAAAAGAACTCTCACCATCAAAGTGAGGTGGCTTTCCCCCAACATGGTTGAACACTATAGTAGCCATATCTTGCACCGAAGGGTGTTACTCCTTACTAAAACGGTGACCACGGCTCCGACACCACTTGAAAGGTCCTAAATGGCTAGAGGGGGGTGAATAGCCTAATAAAAATTTCTACAAAACACTAGACAAACTTGTTAGAATAACAAATGGCGATAATAGCGTTTGCTCTAGCTCTACTTGTCGGCAAGCCTCCTATTGACAATTCTAGTTTCTATGATCTCTAGTTCACTCAATTTGCTAAGTCGCTACTTTACCAACTAGGTGAACAAGCTAGATTACACTAATCAAGACTAAGTAACTAGCAAGACTACACAAGCTACACAAGCACAATATATATCAAAGTAAATGCAAGATAGAGAGGAGGTAGTTATACCGACTTGTTGAGGTAAGTCACCCAATCACCGGAGATGATATCACAATATGAACAATGAAGCCAATCACCAAAGAATGACAAGAGACAAATGGAGACACAATGATTTACCCCGAAGTTCACTTGAGCACCCGTCAAGCTACGTCTCCGTTGTGTCGACCTTCTCACGTGTGGGTCAAGGTGGAGCTCACTCCAAGCCAAATGCCTTTAGGCTTCTTGAACCCAAAGCAAATGAGAGGTACCCAAGACACGAGCAATATATTAGAGTATCAATTTGGCACTCCGCCGGGGAAGATCACAAACCCCTCACAAATCACCGGGAGGTGGGCAAGAACATTCACCGTCTCTTCTCAACCCTCCAACAACCTCCAAACCGTCTAGGAGTGGTGCTCTCCAAGAGTAATAAGAAATCCACAATTGCAATAACCACCTAGTGCCACAAATATAAATCACAAATGTAATGCACACTAGGGTTACCCTCAAATCCTCTCAAGTACTCAAATCCACCAACGAAGTGGAGAGGAGAGAGAAGCAATCCACTTGGAGCTCTCAAATCAATCTCTAGCACAATCTCTCTCACTTGATTGCAGCTCAAATCAATAGATCGAGAGAGGGGAGGATGAGAGCTTCTCTTTCTTTGTTCTAGGGTTTGAGAGAGGAGGAAAAGAACAAGCTCACCAGTAGGATTTCGAAATTTGCAAGAGAGAGAGCAGAGAGGAGAGAGGCTCACATATATACTCAGGCATAGCAGCTCTCAACGGTAGGATTCCAACGGGCAGATCCCCAGCAGGCACGCGCTCGAGCGAGCTCCTCTGTCTGTTCAGCGAGCAACGGCTGCTCCTGGATATTTTCTTCGATGGCTGAACGAACGAGCGTCGGTACCCACGAGCGAAACAGAGCAGCTTGTCTTCGTGTCCTGGGGCCAGCATCATTCCATCGAGCGGACCAAGCAGCATCAGACTTGGGCCAGGCACATCCACGCGGCCCAACAGCGGCAGTAGCAGCAAGCAAATCGGACGACTGGGCCAACTCTCATCTGGGCCATCGCTGCAGTAAAACGGACGACTGGGCTTTTTTTTTTTGACGGGCCGGCCTGCACAACCACCAGCGCCCATCATCCAGTAACGAAGCAGCAGCAGCTTCTATCTTGACAGCAGCCCAGCACGTATTTTTTTTATTTAATTCAAATGACAAGCAAGCAGCCGAACCAATCAAGTTGCTCCATTTTGAATTGTCGTCGACCAACACACAAGCAAACTACCAAGCTAGCAAGCTAGCTAGTTAGCCAGTACGTGAGCATGACTTGCATATATGTATATACATATACACGTATGTATATATATCAAACAAAATGCACGTCACCTCTTTCCTTTTTTTCTTTTCAAAATTCTTTTCTAAATATTCAAATAATTCTTGATCCAAATGATATGCCATCATATCCAAAAAATATGTCAAACCTCAAGACCATATTTGATAGCATTTTTCAAGGAGCTCATCGAGTCGCCACGCCACTAACCCATATGCATATGCAATTTGAAATTCAAATAGGTGGCACTAGGTGAGTAATGCGATTATGATTTTCTCCTCTTTATAGTACGGTTATTTATCCTAAATCACTCACACCCTCTATGGTGTCTTGAGTGTAAAATCAAAATGGCCCTATGGATATACCTTTGCCTTGAGCCCATTTTGATCCTCGAAACCACTCCAAGATGCGCACTTGATCATCAATTGGATCACCTCGACCCATTCACCATGACCACCATGCACCATCCTCGGCTTGACCAATCTCCAACTAAACAAACACTTAGCATAGAGAGATTAGTCCTAAGATGTCATCAATTAGCCAAAACCAATCTAGAGATCTTCAACGGCCTCGGTGGGACGGGCCCAGCACGCGGCGGCCACGGCGGGACCTCGTGCACGCATCCTCGGGCCGCGGCGGACGTCGGGCGCAGCGTGTGAGCGGGCAACCTTGGCGGGCGACCATGGGCGGCGTCGGCGCGTTGTTGGAGCCCGAGGCGGAGCTCGTGGAGCTCGGCAACGGTCGAAGCTCGTGGAGCTCTCGGCAATGGAGCCCATGGAGCTCGGGGAGCTCTGTGAGCGGCGGAGCTCGTGAGCTTGTTGTGCGGGCGGAGGTTGTGGACCTTGGAGGAGCGCAAGTCGTGGACCCTAGCGGTCGGCGTTGGTGCGGCCTTGGCACAGGTGAGCGTGCGTGCGGGGGCCTTGGTAGGAGCAGCAGCTTCGGCGCGGCACGCTGCCTATCAGCTAGCTAGCTATCTTGGCTAATTCAATTGTGTACGCTCAAGTGTGCTGGTGCGTTTTGCTTGCTAGATTTGGGGAAGGATTGGAGAAGAAGTAGATGGGAAACGGAGAGGAGCAGAGGTAGTTCAGATATATGATTCGAATTTAAACGAAGATTATTTGGTTCATAGATTGATGCCCTCTCGGGGAGCACGAATGAGCATCTAAGTAGTTACAGAGGACTTAGCCTCAGAGCGCGTGCAAGTGCTTAGCTGGACCATTCTGTGCCGGTGTACTTCTGGTTCACCTTCTTGACCTGTTCTGACCTGGGCCGGCCCATGTCATCCTCAGGAGTGGTCGATGATGGATGCTGGGCCTGGGGTTCTCCTGGTAGGCTGCTAACATCCCCCTCCTTGGGCAACTGCTTGACCCCAAGCAGGTGAGCGAGGGAACTCTTGATGCAGAGCTTCAAAGTCCTCCCAGGTAGCCAATGACTGAGGCAAGTTGTTCCATTTGACCAAGACCTGTTGCACTTGGTTGGGGCCGCGAACCACCATCCTGGACTCCAAGATACGCTCTGGTGATAAGTGGAGTGCGAAGTCAGTAGGTAAAAGTGGTGTTACCTGATGCTGAGAACCCACTGCACGCTTGAGTTGACTGACATGGAAAACAGGATGAATCAATGAGTGAGCAGGCAGCTGGAGCTTGTATGCCACCTTGCCAACACGAGCAACCACGCGGTACGGTCCGAAGAATCGGAAAGCCAGCTTGTGGTGTGAGCGGGGAGCCAACGATGTCTGAGCATACGGCTGTAACTTTAGGAACACCATATCATCCATCGCAAACGATCGCTTCGACGGTCTTTGACGGCTGTTTCTTCATCCTGTGCTTAGCCCGGTGAAGGTGCTGTTGAAGTAACTCATCCATCCACTGACGGTTAGTAGCCCAAGTGATCACATTCGAATGAACAGCCAATGATGGATTAACAAAAAAGCGACCTTGGAGCATAGCCATACAAGGCCTCAAAGGGGAGCGACCAATAGCTGAATGAGGAGAAGTATTATACCGCATTCCACGAGGTGAGCCAATCACTCCAAAGAAGTCGGGCGAGCATGAGCATAGCAAATTGAGATAAGTCTCCGTGCACCGGTTGAGGCGTTCCGTCCGCCCATCCGATTGCGGGTGGTATGAAGTAGTCTTGCGAGATTGACATCGGCTAACTTGAAAAGCTCGGCCACGATTCTTTGGTAAATACCGGGTCCCGACCGATACAATGTCGATTTGAAGGCCATGTGCTCAAAATCGTATCAAAGAACGCCAGGGGGCCACACACTCGGGCGCGTGTAAGGGTGGTGCATCGGTATGAAGTGCCCGTATTTGGTGAGTAAGTCCACCACCACGATCACGCAGCTTGTATGCACGAGAACGTGGCAATCCCTCGACGAAATCCATAGACAATACCGCCAGCGCACTCGAACCGGTAGCGTCTGTAGTAGCCCAGGGCTGCGGGAGCGATCATATTTGGATTGCTGGCAGACTGCACACTCACGCACAAAAGTCCGGACATCCGATTTCATGCCCTTCCAGGCAAAACTCTGCTTGAGCCTCATATAAGAAATGGAATTCCGGAGTGTCCCGCCCAAGGACTAGAGTGAAACTCGCGAATCGACAACGACGTAGTGCGGAGTCCTCACCAATCCGTACTTCGGTTTCGGTACCGCAACAAGCCTTGAGACGAGTGAAGTTTGGAACCGCATCGTGACAATGCCAATTTGGTAATCATGGATGTGGCGGCCGGATCATTCCGATAGCCGGAAATGACGGTGGATACCCATGAAGGAACTAGTGTCGACACCACGCGCACATTGGGCGCCCGGGGCGGGATGTCGAGACAAGGCATCACCGCCCGATTGGAAGACCCCGGTCGATACACAATACGGTATTGCAGCCCAAGTAGCTTGGTGAACATTTTCTGTTGCCATGGCGTATGAAGCCGCTGATCGGTAAGCTGAGTCAAACTGCGCTGATCTGTCAATATCACGAATTCCTGGAACTGCAGATAAGAGCGCCATTGCTGAACTGCAAGTAGAATCGCCATATACTCTTTCTCGTATGTTGATAGACCGCGGGACTTGGGCCCAAATATTTGCTGAGGAAAGCCAGCGGGTGTCCGTCCTGCATAAGCACCGCGCCCACACCAGCATCCGATGCATCGGTCTCTATGGTGAAAGGCCGAGAGAAATCTGGGAGACCAAGGACCGGCGACTGACAAAGGGCTGTTTTCAGAGCCTCGAAAGCAGAGGAAGGTTCAGGAGTCCAGATGAACAGAGAGTGCTTCTTCAACAGATTGGTCAGAGGACGAGAAATCAATCCAAAATGACGCACGAAACGGCGGTAATAGCCAGCCAACCCCAAGAACGAACGCAGCTCTTTGACAGATGCAGGAACAGGCCAAGCAGCAATAGCAGACAGCTTAGCTGGATCAGTCCCAACCCCTTCAGCGCTGATAACATGACCGAGGTAAGCAATCTGACGCTGGGCGAAGGAGCACTTGGACATCTTCAGCTTCCAATGATCCTTGGACAACAACTCGAAGACAGTGCGCAAATGGGCAATGTGTTCTGTCAGAGTTTTGCTGTAAATCAAGATATCGTCGAAGAAAACCAGCAAGAACTTGCGTAATCCAGGAGCCAAAGTGAGATTCATGGCGTTTTGGAAGGTACCCGGAGCACCAGTCAGTCCGAAGGACATAACTCTGAACTCGAACTGACCAAAATGCGTCTGGAACGTAGTTTTATATTCCTCACCCTCTTGCATACGAATTTGATGAAAGCCAGCCTGAAGATCCAATGTGGAAAAGTATGAAGCAACAGACAACTCATCCAACAACTCCTCTATGACCGGGAGTGGAAACTTTCCTTTGGCTGTGATGGCATTGAGCTGCCGGTAATCCACGCAGAAACGCCACGTTTTGTCCTTCTTCTTCACCAATAAGACAGGCGAGGCAAACAGACTGTGACTGGGTTGTATCAACCCTTGATGCAGCATATCATTCATCTGCTTCTCGATTTCCGATTTCAGCACCGGGGCATATCGGTATGGGCGTACAAACACAGGCAAAGCACCCTGAATAAGTGGAATACTGTGATCAACTACCCGTCTTGGTGGTAGCCCATCAGAAGGAGTAAACAGTGGGGCAAACTCTTGTAATAGAGCCTCAATTTCAGGCCCAACCTGAAAAGGGGACTACAATGCTTCAGAAACCATCGAAAGCTGTAGCACAGACCCGACTGGCATCTCAGGAGCCTCACCCATCAACACCAAAGTAGAGCCCTGATAAGGAATGGCTAACCAGCATTGTTTCCAATCAACTTGCATCGGATTGAACTGAGAAAGCCAATCAATCCCCAAGATCATATCATAAGATGTGAGTGGTAACAGCTTAAGATTAGTCAGAAACTCCCTTGCCCTAGACACCAAAACGCATCTGCGGATGTGAGGAACACTGAATCACTTCCCCATTAGCAACTTGCACTTGTACTGTTGGCTCCAGAGGAGTGACACCTGATAGCCCTGCTGCAACCCCTGAACTGATGAAGGTATGAGAGCTACCGGAATCAATCAGAATAGCCAATGCACGACCCTGAATGAAACCTGACAATGACAGAGTCTTGAATGATGCAGCACCCACTGCTGCAGCTACTGAGATGTGCATCATAATTTGAGCCTCCACTGGAGAAGAGGGAGTGTCTTCAGGGGTGTCCTCTTCATCAGGAAAAACGTCCAACAGTTCTTGCACAAAATGTAGCTGGACTGCCTCTGAACAGCGATGATCACGGCTCCACTTGGCTCCGCAATGAATGCAGGGGCCTTGAGCACGTCTTGCTGCGCGCAGAGCCCAGAATTTGTCCTCCGTGTTCCCAGCTCCGGCAGGAACTGGGCGTCGTGCTTCAGCTTCGACAGGCCGCGGCGGTGGTGGCAATGGTACAGCACCATTCCAAGCAGGCCGCGGCGCCGGTTCCCAACGACGAGCCGGCTTCTTCGTGGCCGTGGACGAATCCTCCTGTAACTGAGCAAGCAAGCAGGCGGTATCGAAAGTGTTGTAGGGCAATGCAGAATAAGAGCAGCTTTAATGTCCTCTCTAAGACCCCCAATGAAACGCTGGACATAGTACATAGGATCTTGGTTGCGGTTGTAAGCAGAAAGGTCATCCACTAATGCAACAAACTCCTCAATATAGTCGGACACCAGACCAGTTTGACTCATCTGGAAGAAACGCCTAAGCAAGAGCTCATGCTTATCACGGGCAAAACGGAGTAGCAACTTAGCACAGAAATCCTCCCATCCTATGACATCTAGCTGATCCTCAACAGAAGACAACCAGCGTTTGGCTTTGGAGTGGAAATGCATAGTAGCGGCCACTACCCAAAGTTCAGACTCAACACGGTACAACTTGAAATAATGGTTAGCTTGTTTAATCCACACCTTAGGATGTTCTCCATCGAATCGAGGAAATCGAACTTGGGAAGTTTGCCCGACCGACTCCCACCGTGATCCCCCTGAAAACCCGACTCCCAATTCCTATGAACGTGACGGTGGAGGAGGTGGGACGAGGTGGTGGAATGGGATAATCAAACGGGGAGGAATCGGGGTGTGGACGACGGTTCCCTTTCCTGGTGGTGGCCACAGAGTGGTAACCACTCCGAAGCCACCCGGATCCACGCGGTGCCCGTAGGGCGGGTCGGCTGCGGTTCCCGCAGATGGGCGCGGGGCAGCCTGGAAGTCGACGCGCACCTCGGATTGGAAGTTCAACGAGGGCGCAGAGGACTTCCGCACCGGCGAGAACGAAGGCTTGAACTCGTACGGTGGTGCGCTCGGGGAAGCCGGGGCCGATGAAGACTTGATGGTTAGCGCCGTATGGAAGACGCCCGACGGCTTGATCGGTGGCGCGGTCGCGAAGACACCAGTCGAAGTAGACGAACCACCCACCATGGAGCGCTCCATGTATCGCGAGATCTTCCCTACCTCCAGCTTCAGCGTCGATAGCTTGTTGACTTCGAGGCGTAGATCGTCGACGGCGACGTCCTTGGTGGCACGCCATTCTTCGAACACTTGGTGGGCATTCTCCAGCACGCCAAGGCGGGCTGAGGAATCCGCCGCCGATGAATCCATCTTCCTCTCCAGCGCCTCGAATCGAGACGCCGAGCGCTGGTCCGCCTCCTCGAGACGAACAGAGATCCGACGATCCATCTCATCGAGGAAGAACTTGTGCGTCGGGTCCATCACGCCGCGGGACTTCTGACGACGAGTGAAGTGGACGTGATCCGGAACAACTCCCTGATCCAGATCGTCGATCCCCCACAAATTGCGACCTCTAGAGTGGAATTACGGGATCCCAAAGCCAACTGCAACAAGCAAGTCACGCTCGGGGATGCAACCAACCAAATCCGGTGAGGTTCGAGCAATCGATGGAACGCGGGATAAGCGATCGAATGCGATGGAAGTAGCCGAGAATCGTAGGTCTCTGATACCACTTGTGAGAGCTAAGCAGGGGATTTGGGGAAGGATTGGAGAAGAAGTAGATGGGAAACGGAGAGGAGCAGGGGTAGTTCAGATATATGATTCGAATTTAAACGAAGAGTATTTGGTTCATACATTGGATGCCCTCTCAGGATCATGAATGAGCATATAAGTAGTTACAGAGGACTTAGCCTCGGAGCGCGTGCAAGCGCTTTAGCTGACCATTCTGTGCCGGTGTACTTCTGGTTCACCTTCTTGACCCGTTCGACTGGGCCGCCCATGTCATCCTCGGGAGTGGTCGATGATGGATCTTTGGGCACAGGGTTCTCTGGTAGGCTGCTAACACCTTGGTAGGAGCGGCGGCTTCGGCACGGCCTTGGCGCCTATCAGCTAGCTAGCTATCTTGGCTAATTCAAAGCGGCGGCGGCGGCGGCTTGCCCTATCGCCTAGCTTGCTATCTTGGCTAATTCAATTGTGTACGCTCAAGTGTCTTTGGTGCGTTTTGCTTGCTAACCGCTAAATGAAGTAGCGTACTAGTCCGTTTCTCTCATGGAGCGGAAAGACTGGACCGTTTTCAACCGAGTAAAATATCAAGTCACGGTGCTACCTTGGCTTAGGTGTGCAAGCTTTTGGCGAGCGGGCGAGCATGCTCTTGGATGAATGAGCGCGCGCCGCGGCGTCCTCGGCGGACAATGCAAGCGGCGCGCGACGCCTCGGCGGGCGAGCATGCGTCTGCCTCGGCGAGTCATCGCTGGCCTCGGGCGGGCGGCGTACGGGTGTGCGGGGCAGAACTCGGCAGCGTGCTGGCCTCGGCGGGCGGGCACGCGGCCGTCGGCGGCCTCGGGCGCGTCGCCGCGTCGTGGGCGGCCTCGGGACGAGTCACTAGCGGCGGGGCGCGGGCGTCGGGCGCAGCTGCGGCCTCGGTGCTCGTCGTAGGCGAGGTTGGGGCGGGCTCGTGGAGCTCGTGGCGGTGCTCATGGAGCTCGGCGGGCGGGCGGAGCTCATGGAGCAGCGTCTTGGCGAGCTCGGCGTGAGGGCGGACTATTTCGGGCCAACGGACCCCGGCAAGCTATGCGGCCATGGCGCTGCGGCCTCTGTCGGGGCGGCCTGGACGAGCTCGCGGGGGTGCGCGCGGCCGTGGCACGCGTCTTATGCGGCGTGGCTGCCGGGCGGCGGAGTCTCGGCACGCGGCCTTTGCGTGGGTGGAGCTTCGGGCATGGGTGCGGCGGCGGGGCCTCGACACCGGGAATTTGGCACTGTTGTCATACAGGCAAACCTGCGGAATGGTCGGGCCAGAGCGCCGTTAACGCATTAGAGTTCGAGCTAGCGGATACTTGTGCCTATTGCTCGTCAAGGCGTATATCTTTTAGCCGATTATTTTTTATTCAATTCCGTGCCTCTATCCCCTGCCTTCGCACTTGGGCGAACTTCAGCGAAACTATTTCGATTTGCAGGTCGTCCTTAGGTCGGAGGGTGGCGGCGGAGGTACCGTAGCCCGGAGGCGTAGGTGGCCTCGAGGCTCGGCCGGCCCCCGCCCTTAGAACAACCCTTTTCGCACCCGTTCATCCCAAGCCGAGACTTTGGCACGGAATCCTTTTCGAAAAGCGATTAAAAGCGAGATTCGCTGGGTCCCGAGCCCCCGAGGACACCGGACAAATTCCCGAAAAGAGTTAAAGCAAGTAAAGAACGACTCCTTTATTGCATTATTCCAGAACGGAAAGTATAGTGCTATGAATTTAAGAGTGAGAGTGACATAGCTGTTTGATGGTCGTTGACAGCAGGTGGTGCTGCCGCATCGGCTGTCGGAGCGTTGTTGCGCACCGTCGAGGGCCTTCCTTCAGGGAAGCTCGGAGCGTACAGTTTCGCGGCGAGGAAACCGGCGCCGTTGGCCGGTGCTGAGGCATTGTAGCGCGCCGTCGAGGACCTCCTCTCGGGAAAGCTCGGTCTGTACAGATTCTCGGCGAGGAAACCGGCGCCGTTGGCCGGTGACGAGGCGTCGTAGCGCGCTGACTTGTACTAGCCGAGGGAACGTGGCCCCAACGAGGAACTCCTCCGTCTTTGGCGAAGACGAAAGCGCGCCCGGAACGTATGGCGTTCCGGGCGCCGTCAACGTGGTGGATGAAGCCATCGAAGTGGTGACTATCGTCCCACGAGCGCTCCCCTACCTGGCGCGCCAACTGTCGTGGTCGAATATGGCGGATATACCACGGACACAGTAAAATCGTATGGCTCGTGTGGGACTTCGGTGGCCTAGCTCAAGGGACACAAGATTTATACTGGTTCGGGGCGATCGGGCACCCTAGTCCAGTCTCCAGTCGGAGTCACTATGTGGCCGAGCTCAAACACTCGTATCAGGGCGAATATAAGCAGGTCGAGAGAGGGAGCGGACTCCCAAGTCTCTATGAATCGTGTGAGTTCTGTGTGCGTTCAAACAAGTAAACGATGTGAGGATGTGAATTGATCCGCCCTCTCCTGGTGCCCAAGGGTCCCCTTTTATAGTCGCAAGGGGAGATACACGGGTGGCACCAAGGAAAGGACCGAGAAGTAGAAGAGAATAAAGGTACAAGGGGTAAAATGTAAAACGTGCCGGAGCTACAGGGTGCGCCAGCTTGTCAGGCATGCGTGCTTGTAGCCTGCCGTCCTATCCGTCGTAGCGTTGAGGGTGCGGCGCGAGGATCCGCTGTCCGGGCCCCGTCTGGACGAGCTCTGAGCTCGGCGGCCTTATGATGATGCTCGGCGTGCACAGTCACGGCGCCTCTGAGGCCATTACGGCAGGGACGTCCCATCGGCGGCCGTCGGGCGCACGCTCCCTCTGTCTCCGCCCGGGCGCGGCGGCGCCGCCCGGGCGGCGCGCGGGGAAAACATGTGGACGAGAGGCTCGTGGGAGGAGCTCGGTGGTTGGAGGCCCATGACCTTTTGTGGGTAGCGTTTGGCGGTAGCGCTTGGCGCGACTTCGGGCCCGGACCGACAAGCCTCTGCAGCGCGTGCGCTGAAGATGGATCCATGTTGCCGATATCTGTTCGCGAGAGTGTAGCCGCGGCGGGTAGGCGTGGTGCTTTCGGCGCGGAGCTTCGCGATGAGCTCGGGAGCTTGGCGGCGTGGCAACTTCGGGGCGGGCGTATCCGTGCGTCTTGCGGCGCGGCTTCGGGGATGAGCTCGGGAGCTCGGCGGTGGGCCAGGAGCTCATGGAGCTCGGCGGAGCTCGTGGAATTCGGTAGGAGGGGCGGCTGCGCTGCGGGGTGGAGCTTCGTGGATCTCGACATGCGGGCCGAGGTCGTGGACCTTGGACATGCAAGCGGGCTCGTGGACCTTGGACATGCAAAGCGGAGGTCGTGGGCGTCGTGGCGGACCGAGTCCTTGTCGGGCTTTAGTTTAAAATTGGTGTTAGTTAAGGGTATCGCTAATATCAATACCCATTGTATAGTTCTAGGTTGACGATTGTCTCGCGTAGTTTCATAAACTCTCTCCTAGATTCAATATTTTGGTGTTCTATGGGTTTCAAACTTTTTTCTTAGCCTTATATATTCCTCAAGTTAAGAAAACACTAAGTTTTAGATTTTTTTAGAGTTGGTTTGCTATTTTCTACGACATAAAAAAAAGAATTTTTGGGCGACGATACAATGTAATTATTAAAGGTCAAAATAAGTATACCTCAAAATGATTCGAAATGGTACCAGAATTTGGTGGAGGGATGTTGGTAGGCCATCCGAGTTTTAATCTATAATGGCAACAAACGTGATTGTAGACCATTTGATTTTTTTTAGCATATAATCTATACATAATGGACTTATTATTCTCTAATTTTTTGAACTCAAAGCAGCCCACGGGCCACACAGCTGTCCCTCCAGGCTTTCGAGTCGATAGCAGGCCGGTGCACAAAGGCCCACTAGGCCAGGCTGGTGGCTTTAATTTTTGTTTGATTTGATTTTGGCCTTTATCTTGCTGTAATTTCTGACCCATGACCCAAGGCGGGGAGTTTCTGGGCCGGTCGTTAGCTGACGATGCTAAGGTACAGTCCACATCCACTCAAAAAAAGTCCAGTCCACAGGGTCTTAGTTTTTTTTTTTTTTTTAAAACTCAGGTGGATTTTCATTGCACTTGGGTTGACATATCGTCAACGACAATTACATTAGCACTGACCGGAACTTCACACGAGGCGTGTTCAGCTCCTTCCATTACTACCCACACCAAAAGCAGCGGGACATGTCTTTGCCTTGTTACATTTTCTCGGACACATACACGCACTCAAAATTAATGAAGTTTGCATGGGCAAAAGATTTGAACTCTTCAATCAAAATACCGTTCACCGACATATTCGCCGTGTTCTCCTTCCATGCTTGCACAATGTTTAAGGCATCTTTTTCGGGATCGGGCGTCCCTATACCAAGACTACTTGCCGCTTGGGCCCCTTGAAGGCAAGCGATTACTTCAGCTTGAGCAGGATTCAATAGATGGTTAACTCGTCCCCCAGCCGTTGAGCCGCGACATCTCCATCACGGTCGCGGATCGGGAAGCCCCAACCCCCACGGCTCTACGCCGGTATAAAGGAAGCGTCATAGTTTACTTTTCGGTACTCCCCGTGGCGGGGGTTTCCATCTTTCACGGTTTTGGCTTTGAGCAGAAATCTGAGGAGGTGTTGACGAGTTTGTCTCATTGGCATAAGATTTTATTGCTCTTGCGATCAACTCAGCCGGTCATCTACGCCCTTCCTCTCGAACTTCGGTTTCTCTCTGTCCAAATGTTGTACGCAGTAAAAGCAGATGAGGCTCCTCTTCTCTTCTTTTTTCTGTCAAGACATGATCGACCATCTCCTTTGCATTGGGTAGTTCCGGAGCTTGTTGCGTGTCTCCTCTAACCCTAACTCTCCATACCGACTTTTCGCGAGCTTGCATTTGAGAAACAAATGACCGCCGTCCTCATCAGCTTCGGTTACAAACTGGACCAGATCGCGTCGTGTCGATCTTCATCCCCCTACTAGCAAGGTTTCTTCTCGGCGGGTGGTTTAGTTATGGGCTAATCTCCATATGAAATGGTTTATCTTGTTAGGACATTTTGATTTCCACAACTTTCTCCAAACATGGTCGGAAGCTTCGGGCTCTTTTGCTGCCCCCTTGTACCCACAATCTTCTTTGCCGTCGCCAGGGTATCACGACAGACTTTGTAAGCGCTTCTCACACTGAAACGCCCTTTCTCATCATAGTGCCATGCTAGGAAGTTTTCCTTGCCTTCAATAATCGGAATGGCCAAGATTATAGCAGCATCTTCAGCCCAAAAATGTCACGTACTAGTTCCTCATCCCACTAGCCAGTCCCGGGTCAATTAAGTCACTCACATTTGACATAATGGTACCCCTCTTGGTGTTACGGGACCCTAGAAAATTCTCTTGGGAGCCAAGGATCGAGACCAGATTTTTTGATATTTCGGCCATCACCAATCCTCCGGATCATACCCATCTTCATCACCTCCGGGCCCTTTAGAATGCTTCTCCACGTGTAGGACATCCCACGCTTTGGTTTTGCCTCCAATATTGATGTATTTTCAAAATATTTTGCTTTGAGAACTCTAGCACAAAGAGATTCAGGATTACTCCACAACCTCCAACACTGCTTTGAGAGCATAGCTAGATTAAAAGTATGTATGTCTCGAAACCCCAGACCTCCCTCCTTCTTTGGCAAAAGATCAACACATCTTGACTAAGCCCGGTGAATCTTGTGATTGCCCTCTTGTTGGTTCCACCGTAGTTTACATATCATTTTACTAATTTGGTCACACAAGGTTTTTGTTAAATCGAAGCAGCCCATGGCAAAGGTTGGTATAGCTTGCTACGGCCTTTTAATTAAGACTTCCTTTCCTGCCCATGATAGGAACTTCTTCTTCCAACCCCGAATGCGGCGCCACACTCAATCTTTTAGGTAGGCAAACGTCTTTGCACGCGGATCTTCCCACATGAACAGAAGGCCAAGATATCTCTCATTCATCGTCTCTTTTGTAATTTGGAGCTTTTCACATACCTCTCTTTTCCGATTGTCACAAGTATTCTTCTTGAACAAGACGGGCGGATTTTGCCTTGTTGATCATTTGCCCCGAACACCTTTCATACGGATCCGGGATATCCTCGTAAATGTTGAGCGTCCCCCTCCATTTGCTCGAATCGGGATCAAAGAGTCATCGGCAAAGCGGTAGGTGAGACACACTAGGTGCAGATTGGCAAACTTTCACTCCGGCAATTCTACCTTCACGTTCCGCTTCCTCGCAACATGGCTGAAAACCCCTCAAAGACAAATAAGAAATAGATATGGGGATAGTGGATCCCCCGCCTCAATCCTCTCTCCGGTATAATAGGGTTAGAGAGATCCCCATTCACTTTGATTCTATATGACACTGTCGAGACACACTCCATCATTAGTTTTATCCACTGCTCCGCAAACCCCATCTTCCTCATCATTTTTTCTAGAAAAATCCACTCTACCCGGTCATATGCCTTACTCATATCTAGCTTCAAAGCAAAGATAACCCGAAGTTGCCCTCTCTTTTTATTTAAGAGATAATGAGTAATTTCATAGGCAACAATTATATTATCACGAAATCGAGACGACATGGCACAAATGCACTCTGAGAAGGGCTAATGACCTCATCCAAAATCTCTCTCAATCTTCCCTGCTAGAACCTTAGCCACAACTTTGTAGGTCAAATTGCATAAACTTATGGGGGCGAAGATCTGTTACTTGCTCAGTCGGTCCTTCTTCGGAATCAAGGAAATTACCGTGTCGTTCCATCCTTCCGGCAATTTGCTCCCTCGCAGCAGACTTTCGGGACCTCATTGGTCATTTTATTACCAACAAGATCCCACATATTTTTGTAGAAAGCCGATGGCATCCCGTCGGGCCCCGGGGCTTTGAGGTCGCCGATATTATCAAGGGCTTTTTTCACCTCCTCCTCCGTGAACTCCTTCAGGAGGTTATCGTTCATAGCCGTAGTGACGCGAGGTTGTACAACGTCTAGAAGCTGCTGTATGTTCCTCTCGTCAATCCCAACTGGACACAAAAAAAGCCGCGCAAAATGATTAGCTATAAACACCTTCTTCTCTTCCTCCTCCTCCACCCAACCCCCATTCTCCTTTTTTAGGCGCCCTATTCTATTTCTCCTTTTTCTCTCCGAGCACACCTTATGGAAATAACTCGTGTTTCGATCTCCAAATTTAAGCCAATTTACATGAGCCCGTTGCTTCCAATACGCCTCCACTTGCTCCTCCAAACGATCCACCTTAAAACTCCATACAGCCTCTTTTCCTACCGCCAAATCGCTAATCGGAGCCCGTCTCCATTTCTCTAGTTCTTTTTTGCACTTTTCAACCTCTTCTCTAAATCCCCCAAAACATTATTATTCCACTCACGTAGGCTCGCCGCCACCCCTTTTATTTTTGTCTTGAAACTATCAAAATCTCCCCTCAAATCCCACCCTTCCCTGTACCACCTTTTTGAACTCCTCCTCCTTCAACCAGCTTGCTTCAAACTTGAAACTCCGATCAGGTTTGTATCCTCCCACAAGCATACTCCTCCTCCGTGGTAATAACCACGATTCGGTGGTCACTATGGAAAGGATCTCCGTTTTTATATTGGCCAGGGAACTTTTGAAGCCATTGAAAATTTGACAATTTGCCCTATCGAAGTCTTTCCCCGTGTGTGTATTTCCCTTTGTCGTTCCTCCATGTGAAAACATCTCCCTCAAAGCCGAGATCATGCAAATGACATAACTCCGGGGCTTGTTTAAATCGATCCGTAGATTTGCGGGCGCATTTACTCCTCCTTCCTTCTCATGTTGAAATAAAATTTCATTAAAATCCCCCTTCACACGGCCGGGGCTTGATCAAGCTCTTTCTTTGGGCAGCTAAGCCCCCCATCACCGCCATGTCTTTTGCTTCATCTCCGAGATCCGATTCACCATATATGCCCGTGAACCGCCACGAACTCCCCTGTCTCTCGGACCTCCATATCTATATGGTTTTTGACTTACTTTTCAAAACCAAATCAATCCCCCTCCTCCATAACATAGCAATGCCTCCCCTTTACCAACGTAGTCCACCACCTCCATGTTTTCCAACCCAATCTTTACCTGCAAAATCTTCATCTTTTTCTCATCAGCCTTTGTTTCTGACAAAAACATCACATCTGGATTCACTGACTTCTGACAATTTAGAAGCCCCCGAACTGCCCGGGCGTTTCCCAACCCCCGACAGTTCCATACCACGATCTTCATTTTACTCACAAGATTGTCCAAACAACCCAATTTTTTTTTCTCCGCCTTACAGTATACAGAGGAGCTTTCTTCCTCTACCTGTGACTAGATAAATACCTTGTGCCTCCTAAGCACCGAAGAAAAACCAATTTTGCTTGTGCCTCCCCAGCTCCCGAGGAAATCAATTTTGCTACTTCTTGTATAGCTGTAATCTTCAAGGTTGGCCTGCAAACCGCCGGATGAATCCGGACACCGGTGCCTGTCTGGATACAGCTGCTATCGATAGAGGGGTAGCCCAAACCGTATTTTCC
Source organism: Hyparrhenia diplandra (assembly GCA_015847255.1). Taxonomy (NCBI): domain Eukaryota; kingdom Viridiplantae; phylum Streptophyta; class Magnoliopsida; order Poales; family Poaceae; genus Hyparrhenia; species Hyparrhenia diplandra. The sequence goes on along the minus strand of JADLZK010009032.1, from coordinate 32,405 downwards.
TCTCTCTTTTTTTTTTATTCAGAGCAAATTAGGGGGACCAGCCGCTTCGAGAAGAAACGGGCAGTGCCTGTCTGGATACAGCTGCTATCGATAGAGGGAAGCCCAAACCGGATTTTCCTCTTTTTTTTTTTTTTTTTTTTCAGAGCAAATTAGGGGAACCAGCCGCTTCGAGAAGCAACGGGGAGGGGGAAGGTGGGCGGGCGCCGCCGCCAGAGCTGGGCAGCACGGACGACCGGCAGGGTCGGCCGGCACGCGGACGAGGCGCGGGCCCTTCAGGCGGACGTCGCAGGGGCCGCACGCCGAGGTGCCGGCGTGGCCGTGCGCGCAGCGTCGATGCCCGCGGCGCTCTGGCGAGTGCGGCCCGTCAGCGGGGCGGCTGTGCGTCGGCGCGGCTGTTCCCCGCGTGATGAGCGCGGCAAGCTCCAGCTGCGACAGCGCGGTGGCCGGTGGCTCAAAGACGGCGATCGCAACGCGATGGTGGCTCGCCGTCAGGCTCCAGTGCGGCGTCCCGTCAACTTGATGCCGGCGCCCTCGTCGTGGCCTCGGGCTTCAGCGTCAGAGCGCAGAGCGTGAGGGAGGCGAAGCAGGATCGCGATGTCCGCGCATGCTTTGTGTCCCCGTCCGTCTCCCGTGCTCCGATGATGGTGCGACGAGCGCGAGTTGCAAACGCGGTGCGTAGCTCGGAGACGGGCGCGGCCGTGGGATTGGTGGTGGCAACGAAGAACAGGAGGAAGGGGTTGGGAGCAGGGAAGGAACCCAATCGCCTGGGAATCGCCCCAATCGCCTGGGGAATCGCCTCGAGCCGCCGGAGCGCCGAGGAAAAGTTCAGGGTGCGCGCAACTAGAAGAAGCTCACAGGGTCTTAGTTGGAAGGAAGTGCTACAAATGGCCCAAAAAGATCTCGTAGTTCAGTGCTAGACTCTGTTGACATCAGCTCGTTCATTGGCGTACATTTTCTGTTTTTTGTTTACAATTTATAAACGTTTGTTTGTGCCTACCTAACAGATGAGCCACGATGACTGAGTGGACGGGCTAACGTGGATCAGCAGTAACTATGCACACACTAGTTGCAACAAATATATATATATATATATATAGGGAGAGTATAGTCCGTAGCTAGCTACAAAAATCACATATTCTGTAGCCAGGCCGTCCCACCCGGACCGCGCTTGCACCTGGCCGCACCCGCCTGAACCGTGTGTGTTCCGGTAATAATCACGTGATGGAGCCAGCTAGCGCATGCATTCATCCGTTGGTGAAATAATCAATGCTTGGTGGGCCTCCGTACTACACGCCGGAGCATGCATGGACCTTGTAAATTTATTTTCCTACTATGGTAACAGGAGGCGTACATACACATGTACACTAGTATATGTTCGGTCCTATGATTAGTTACCACTTACCATAATATTTTTTACTAGATTTATAATCTTTTTTATCATAATCCTTGCCTTTCTGTCCCTAGGAGTTACGATATTATATTTGCTAAAATTTTTACAATCATTTACTAGAAAAACAGATAATCCGTCAGCAGCTATTTGCACTTACGTTGTTACTGGAATACAACAAAAAGTTGCTATATAGCAATGAGATTAATTTACATAACAAAATACTAGTGGGTTACGACATTTTGATATCATATCATGATACGGTGAACCGATCGATGGAATACCACAATATATGATCACAAAGGAATATCCAATTTACTACAATGGCATCCTCAAGTTACCACAAGTCCACAAAGGAATTTAGCATAGCTTTTCTGTCCAAGCGGTGAGCTCGGTGACAGTGACCTCTTGTTGTATCACCGGTTCGAAGACCTTTATTTGCTCAAGTCATTTCCCTGACGAAGTTGACGCGCTAACCATCCCTTCCGCGCCTAGAGGGGCTAGGCCGGTGAACTGAAAATCCAAGTAAAATTTAGTGAGAGCTCACCAAAAGATAAAAAAATTATAGTGGTTTTACAGCAAGAATAAATTATACTCTCAAATCAATAAGCTAAAATCTCTTGCTGCCTAACTCCAATGCCAAAAACCGGCAGTACTGAAAATGATATCTAGGTCCATGTTTCTACGCATGTTTAGTTGAGAAGTGATATCTAACATACTTACATGATAAAGTCATCGAAACAAGAATTTATTCTACAGAAATCTACATGAATGTCGGTCATAGAGATGCCACTCTGCTTGATAGCTTCATCACAACAATGTCACCCCACATTGAGAAATATTTATGAAACTGTTTTACAATAAATATTTACGAGAATTTACACTAAGAAGTATTTACAATAATCTACACTATGTATTTACGAGAATCCGCATTGACAAATATTTATGAAAAATTTGTATGAGAAATATTTACAAGAAACAACACTAAGGGCCCGTTTGGATCCCCGGAATTTGGAGGAATTGGAATCTACTTAATAAATTAAGCTATTTAGTGCAAGTGCAAGTGCAAACATGACATGGTGAATCTAACTAACAAGATTCTAAAGTGCAAAGTGCAAGTGCAAACATAACATGGTAGTGGAATTCAATTCCTATCTCCCACCCTATGAATTTGAGATAGGCTTATTTGTTAACTTTGGAAAGTTAGGGAATCTCAAATTCCAAACTAAATAGCTTAATTTATTAAGTGATTTCAATTCCTTCAAATTCCGGAATCCAAACGGGCCCTAAGAAGTATTTACGAGAATTTGCACTAAAGTATTTAAGAGAATCTGCACTAAGTATTTACAAGAATCAGCACTGAGAAATTACGATAACCTTGCCTCCTAATAATCCACTTAATTTGAATAAATAAATCAAAGCAACAAGAGAAAAATACGTATAAAATACTGGCTCGAATTCAAAGTAACAGTAGTAGATACAACAAGACAATATTGCACACAATTTTTTTTTTTAAAAATCAATCCATGAAAAGAAAAAAACATTGCCATGCAGCAGCGTAAGATCGATGTGCAGTAGAGCATTGCATCGATGGGACCACGCTAGAAAAAGCATGCAAACGGTGCAGCCATACGTACGTACGCATATTCTAAATGAATATTGTGCTAATCCGATGGGACGCCTCCAGGTTGAACGAGGACGAGAAATGTTTGCAGCTACTTACCTTCTTTCTAGTAGAACGACGCGCAGGCTTAGCACGCTGTGATCTTGACCACGAGGGCCGCCGGCCGAGTGTACCAGATCCGGCGCGCCGTCACCGTAGAGCCACACCCAGGACGCCGTTTGAACCGGCTCCGAGAGCACCGTCCGCCGGGGAAGTAGCTGCTCCGAGGTAGAAAGGCTTGCCGCCGTCGCCTGGCAAGGAGCCACCGGCCGGGGATGCAGGGCGAGCCACGCCGCCACAGGGGGGCGCGCCATTTGCGCGACGCGAGATTGCGCAGGAGAAGGCTGTTGGCCGGACGAGGGCGCCACGGCCGCGTCGAGTGAGAATGGGCGCTCCTGCGGCCGTCGGGACGGGCGAATGCGTTGCCATGTATCCTCTTGAGTGCCGCCGTCAGGACCAATGCAAAGCGTGTTTTCTTTTTGTCTGATTTTGGATTGTGCCGGTGGAAGGAAGGAAAGAGAAAAATTACGGGGAATTAAATTTGCATGTGCATTAGTACGGTGGGACCACCTGAGTAAAGGCAAATTTCAAATTTGTAGCCAACGCACCGGAGCCAGCCTCGGCTTCGCCGGGTTGTGGTGGTGTCGGGCTCGCAATTTCGGCCTGGCTACAAAATATAAAATTCTGTAGCCAGCTACAGCCTAATAGTTCTATATATGTATATATATACTCCCTCCATATTGAAAAGGAAGTAGTTTAGGGCATCGACACGTCTCCAAAGTGCAACTTTTGACCTTTTTCTATCAAAAATATTTATTAAAAATTATATATGTATACTTTTATGAAAGTATTTTTCAAGACAAATTTATTGATATGATTTTCATATTTTCAAAACTCAATAACTTAAAAGTTATTAATCATTTATGTTTCCAATGTTTGACCGAAGCCTTTTCCAAAACGACTTCTTTTCAATATGGAGGTAGTATATATATATGTATATATACATATATAGAACTATTAGGTTATAGCTAGCTACAAAATATAAAATTCTGTAGCCGAGCCCAATCACCAGGGTCCGACGGCACCGGCGCACCATCCAGTCACCTAATCACCCACCATAACTCACGCCACAGCTTTGACTCATGCGGCGGATGCATGCATGCACTCATTCAATGCTCGTGATTTATTGCTCCTCGATACTGTCTAGTTGCCAGGCAACGTCCCTGTCATTTCCTAATTTTTTTGTCACTCTACATTCGCAGAGCTCTCTCCGCCATGGCGAGTAGCCAGCAGCTGCATTGGGCTGCCATGTCGACGGTGGCCGCGGCGGCAGGGCCTCTCCCCGCCTGAGTTAGCTGCGAGCGACGGCCTTCCTCCCAGCAGCGTTGGCTACTCTATCATCACCTGCGGCGTCGACCTGCACAAATCTGCATCTCTCAGCAGCCTGCGTCCTCTACAGCGTGGTATCGTCAACGACGCCGGCCGGGCCGACGGATTTCGGGGCGTGCTGCGTGCGCCGTGCTCGGGCATCGACGACGACGATGATCCCATTCCCATGGGCTCGCAACCGCGTCACGAACTCCCTTCTCCGGCGCCGCAGGGGGGCTCAGCATAGGGCGACCAGGCTCAGCCCCGACACACAGCCAGGCAATGGCCGGCCCTGCTCGCGCTCCCTGCGTCGTCGACCGCCAAAGCGTGACCGACGGGGACCTCCACCACGTCGACCTCGGTGACGCCCTCCCTACGGTACCCCTAGCAGCCCTCTTCCCATGCGCAGATCTGGCCGAGGACTCGACCACGGCGAACCCATGGAGGGGGCAGTCTGTCCGGAGCTCCCGCTCGTGGCATTGACGGCGGACGGCTGCATGCTACTCAAGTGCGTTAGGAGTTTGAACTGCTTTCATAGAATTTGATTTGATTATTGATTCACTCTACATATATTTTTCTTTAGCTTAATTCGTTGCTCTGTTCTTCATTGAATCACCGTCCTGAAATCATTTTCGCTCCGTCTGTGCAACTTTTCGTAATTTTTGTGAAATCGATTGCTTCACTATTCATATATTTGTGGATTCATCTCACAGCATGGTCATCCTATTAATTCCTCCGTCTGTGCAACTTTTGGTAATTTCTGTGAAATCGATTGCTTCACTACTCATATATTTGTGGACTCATCTCACAGCATGGTCGTCTTATTAATTCTCATCGTCAACTATAGTCCGAAATTCTTGTAAATACTTATATTGATAGTATCCATTTCTAGTAAATACTAGTGTAGAATTCTCGTAAATATAAGTGAAAATTGTAGTAAATTACTGTTAGTATTGTCGTAAAAATAATAATTCTCGTATATACAAACATTAGGACGACAAATTCTTGTAAATACATCAGGCTTGGTCAAAGCTGCTCTTTGGGTGCAATACAATTTACAGACCACAAGAAGATCAAGAAGCTCTGTGTTGAACCATCGCCACACAGCTCGAGCCAACTTACTTGATGATGATTTGTGTCAAAACCATATAGAAGCCTACTGTTTTTTTTTCCTTTACATCTGTTTGTGTTTATATTTGAATGAGCGAACAGATGTATTAATGTGTTAATTATGTACTAAAAATTTGTGCTCCATCTCCTTGTAGACGGCTCTAATCTTTTCTTCATTTTTATTTAAAATGTGATTTGGTAAATGAATGGTGGCTAGTGATGAAATTTGGGGAAAAAATCAGGGATAGGCTAGTAACCAAAATCGTGACTCAGATATTTACGATAAACAAAGTAGTTGATCAGATTTACGATAAAATAGTGGATCGAATTATAGCAAGTCATATATTTTTTTGTTATTTACATTATAGTAGTAAAATAGTGGAGCAGGTTTTACGATGAATATGGTGGAAGTGAAATTTGATTCAGTTTGAACTAAGATGAATTATAGTAGCTGCCTGCAACTACTCTGTCAAATTATCGTAACTCTAACTCTATTGTCGTCACTTTTATCAAAAAAAAACTCTATTGTCGTCACCGTGTAAAGCAATGAAATTCTCGTAACTAACTTGCATGTACACAGTGACCGGTCACTCTGATGCCCAAAAAAAGATAACGTCAACTAGCTAGCATGCACACACACTGGTCACATCCCAAATTACCGTGCGGTTAATTGACCTGCAGTAATTATGGTTGTTACCATTAATGACCCTGGCTGGGTGGCTCTCGCATGCGTGCGTGCCAGCCTGGTACCGCTGGTTCAATGGTGGGTGCATGGTCCGGTCGGTGATTGGTCTGGCTACAGAATATCAGATTATGTAGCTAGCTATAGATTATACTCTCCCTATATAGAACTATTAGGTTATAGCTAGCTACAAAATATAAAATTCTGTAGCCGAGCCCAATCACCAGGGTCCGACGGCACCGGCGCACCATCCAGTCACCTAATCACCCACCATAACTCACGCCACAGCTTTGACTCATGCGGCGGATGCATGCATGCACTCATTCAATGCTCGTGATTTATTGCTCCTCGATACTGTCTAGTTGCCAGGCAACGTCCCTGTCATTTCCTAATTTTTTTGTCACTCTACATTCGCAGAGCTCTCTCCGCCATGGCGAGTAGCCAGCAGTTGCATTGGGCTGCCATGTCGACGGTGGCCGCGGCGGCAGGGCCTCTCCCCGCCTGAGTTAGCTGCGAGCGACGGCCTTCCTCCCAGTAGCGTTGGCTACTCTATCATCACCTGCGGCGTCGACCTGCACAAATCTGCATCTCTCAGCAGCCTGCGTCCTCTACAGCGTGGTATCGTCAACGACGCCGGCCGGGCCGACGGATTTCGGGGCGTGCTGCGTGCGCCGTGCTTTCGGGCATCGGCGACGACGATGATCCCATTCCCATGGGCTCGCAACCGCGTCACGAACTCCCTTCTCCGGCGCCCGCGGGCTCAGCATAGAGGCGACCAGGCTCAGCCCCGACACACAGCCAGGCAATGGCCGGCCCTGCTCGCTCCCTCCTGCGTCGTCGACCGCCAAAGCGTGACCGGCGGGGACCTCCACCACGTCGACCTCGGTGGCGCCCTCCCTCGGTACCCCTAGCAGCCCTCTTCCCATGCGCAGATCTGGCCGAGGACTCGACCACGGCGAACCCATGGAGGGGCAGTCTGTCGGAGCTCCCGCTCGTGGCATTGATGGCGGACGGCTGCATGCTACTCAAGTGCGTTAGGAGTTTGAACTGCTTTCATAGAATTTGATTTGATTATTGATTCACTCTACATATATTTTTCTTTAGCTTAATTCGTTTGCTCTGTTCTTCATTGAATCACCGTCCCTGAAATCATTTTTTCGCTCCGTCTGTGCAACTTTTCGTAATTTTTGTGAAATCGATTGCTTCACTATTCATATATTTGTGGATTCATCTCACAGCATGGTCATCCTATTAATTCCTCCGTCTGTGCAACTTTTGGTAATTTCTGTGAAATCGATTGCTTCACTACTCATATATTTGTGGACTCATCTCACAGCATGGTCGTCTTATTAATTCTCATCGTCAACTATAGTCCGAAATTCTTGTAAATACTTATATTGATAGTATCCATTTCTAGTAAATACTAGTGTAGAATTCTCAGTAAATATAAGTGAAAATTGTAGTAAATTACTGTTAGTATTGTCGTAAAAATAATAATTCTCGTATATACAAACATTAGGACGACAAATTCTTGTAAATACATCAGGCTTGGTCAAAGCTGCTCTTTGGGTGCAATACAATTTACAGACCACAAGAAGATCAAGAAGCTCTGTGTTGAACCATCGCCACACAGCTCGAGCCAACTTACTTGATGATGATTTGTGTCAAAACCATATAGAAGCCTACTGTTTTTTTTTTCCTTTACATCTGTTTGTGTTTATATTTGAATGAGCGAACAGATGTATTAGTGTGTTAATTATGTACTAAAAATTTGTGCTCCATCTCCTTGTAGACGGCTCTAATCTTTTCTTCATTTTTATTTAAAATGTGATTTGGTAAAATGAATGGTGGCTAGTGATGAAATTTGGGGAAAAAATCAGGGATAGGCTAGTAACCAAAATCGTGACTCAGATATTTACGATAAACAAAGTAGTTGATCAGATTTACGATAAAATAGTGGATCGAATTATAGCAAGTCATATATTTTTGTTATTTACATTATAGTAGTAAAATAGTGGAGCAGGTTTACGATGAATATGGTGGAAGTGAAATTTGATTCAGTTTGAACTAAGATGAATTATAGTAGCTGCCTGCAACTACTCTGTCAAATTATCGTAACTCTAACTCTATTGTCGTCACTTTTATCAAAAAAAAAAAACTCTATTGTCGTCACCGTGTAAAGCAATGAAATTCTCGTAACTAACTTGCATGTACACAGTGACCGGTCACTGCAATGCCCAAAAAAGATAACGTCAACTAGCTAGCATGCACACACACTGGTCACATCCCAAATTACCGTGCGGTTAATTGACCTGCAGTAATTATGGTTGTTACCATTAATGACCCTGGCTGGGTGGCTCTCGCATGCGTGCGTGCCAGCCTGGTACCGCTGGTTCAATGGTGGGTGCATGGTCCGGTCGGTGATTGGTGCGGCTACAGAATATCAGATTCTGTAGCTAGCTATAGATTATACTCTCCCTATATAGAACTATTAGGTTATAGCTAGCTACAAAATATAAAATTCTGTAGCCGAGCCCAATCACCAGGGTCCGACGGCACCGGCGCACCATCCAGTCACCTAATCACCCACCATAACTCACGCCACAGCTTTGACTCATGCGGCGGATGCATGCATGCACTCATTCAATGCTCGTGATTTATTGCTCCTCGATACTGTCTAGTTGCCAGGCAACGTCCCTGTCATTTCTAATTTTTTGTCACTCTACATTCGCAGAGCTCTCTCCGCCATGGCGAGTAGCCAGCAGCTGCATTGGGCTGCCATGTCGACGGTGGCCGCGGCGGTAGGGCCTCTCCCCGCCTGAGTTAGCTGCGAGCGACGGCCTTCCTCCCAGCAGCGTTGGCTACTCTATCATCACCTGCGGCGTCGACCTGCACAAATCTGCATCTCTCAGCAGCCTGCGTCCTCTACAGCGTGGTATCGTCAACGACGCCGGCGGCGGGCCGACGGATTTCGGGGCGTGCTGCGTGCGCCGTGCTCGGGCATCGACGGCGACGATGATCCCATTCCCATGGGCTCGCAACCGCGTCACGAACTCCCTTCTCCGGCGCCGCAGGGGGCTCAGCATATAGGGCGACCAGGCTCAGCCCCGACACACAGCCAGGCAATGGCGGCCCTGCTTTCGCTCCCTGCGTCGTCGACCGCCAAAGCGTGACCGACGGGGACCTCCACCACGTCGACCTCGGTGACGCCCTCCCTACGGTACCCTAGCAGCCCTCTTCCCATGCGCAGATCTGGCCGAGGACTCGACCCACGGCGAACCCATGGAGGGGGCAGTCTGTCCGAGCTCCCGCTCGTGGCATTGACGGCGGGGCGGCTGCATGCTACTCAAGTGCGTTAGGAGTTTGAACTGCTTTCATAGAATTTGATTTGATTATTGATTCACTCTACATATATTTTTCTTTAGCTTAATTACGTTTGCTCTGTTCTTCATTGAATCACCGTCCTGAAATCATTTTCGCTCCGTCTGTGCAACTTTTCGTAATTTTTGTGAAATCGATTGCTTCACTATTCATATATTTGTGGATTCATCTCACAGCATGGTCGTCCTATTAATTCCTCCGTCTGTGCAACTTTTGGTAATTTCTGTGAAATCGATTGCTTCACTACTCATATATTTGTGGACTCATCTCACAGCATGGTCGTCTTATTAATTCTCATCGTCAACTATAGTCCGAAATTCTTGTAAATACTTATATTGATAGTATCCATTTCTAGTAAATACTAGTGTAGAATTCTAAGTAAATATAAGTGAAAATTGTAGTAAATTACTGTTAGTATTGTCGTAAAAAATAATAATTCTCGTATATACAAACATTAGGACGACAAATTCTTGTAAATACATCAGGCTTGGTCAAAGCTGCTCTTTGGGTGCAATACAATTTACAGACCACAAGAAGATCAAGAAGCTCTGTGTTGAACCTTCGCCACACAGCTCGAGCCAACTTACTTGATGATGATTTGTGTCAAAACCATATAGAAGCCTACTGTTTTTTCCTTTACATCTGTTTGTGTTTATATTTGAATGAGCGAACAGATGTATTAGTGTGTTAATTATGTACTAAAATTTGTGCTCCATCTCCTTGTAGACGGCTCTAATCTTTTCTTCATTTTTATTTAAAATGTGATTTGGTAAATGAATGGTGGCTAGTGATGAAATTTGGGGAAAAAATCAGGGATAGGCTAGTAACCAAAATCGTGACTCAGATATTTCACGATAAACAAAGTAGTTGATCAGATTTACGATAAAATAGTGGATCGAATTATAGCAAGTCATATGTTTTTGTTATTTACATTATAGTAGTAAAATAGTGGAGCAGGTTTACGATGAATATGGTGGAAGTGAAATTTGATTCAGTTTGAACTAAGATGAATTATAGTAGCTGCCTGCAACTACTCTGTCAAATTATCGTAACTCTAACTCTATTGTCGTCACTTTTATCAAAAAAAAAACTCTATTGTCGTCACCGTGTAAAGCAATGAAATTCTCGTAACTAACTTGCATGTACACAGTGACCGGTCACTGCAATGCCCAAAAAGATAACGTCAACTAGCTAGCATGCACACACTGGTCACATCCCAAATTACCGTGCGGTTAATTGACCTGCAGTAATTATGGTTGTTACCATTAATGACCCTGGCTGGGTGGCTCTCGCATGCGTGCGTGCCAGCCTGGTACCGCTGGTTCGACGGTGGGTGCATGGTCCGGTCGGTGATTGGTCTGGGCTGAGAATATCGGATTCTGTAGCTTTGCTACAGACTATCTTCTCCTATATAGAACTATTAGGTTATATTTAGCTACAAAATATAAAATTCTGTAGCCGAGCCCAATCACCAGGGTCCGACGGCACCGGCGCACCATCCAGTCACCTAATCACCCACCATAACTCACGCCACAGCTTTGACTCATGCGGCGGATGCATGCATGCACTCATTCAATGCTCGTGATTTATTGCTCCTCGATACTGTCTAGTTGCCAGGCAACGTCCCTGTCATTTCCTAATTTTTTGTCACTCTACATTCGCAGAGCTCTCCCGCCATGGCGAGTAGCCAGCAGCTGCATTGGGCTGCCATGTCGACGGTGGCCGCGGCGGCAGGGCCTCTCCCCGCCTGAGTTAGCTGCGGCGACGGCCTTCCTCCCAGCAGCGTTGGCTACTCTATCATCACCTGCGGCGTCGACCTGCACAAATCTGCATCTCTCAGCAGCCTGCGTCCTCTACAGCGTGGTATCGTCAACGGCGCCGGCCCGGGCCGACGGATTTCGGGGCGTGCTGCGTCGCGCCGTGCTCGGGCATCGGCGACGACGATGATCCCATTCCCATGGGCTCGCAACGGCGTCACGAACTCCCTTCTCCGGCGCCCGCGGGGGCTCGAGCATAGGGCGACCAGGCTCAGCCCGACACACAGCCGGGCAATGGCGGCCCTGCTCGCGCTCCCTGCGTCGTCGACCGCCAAAGCGTGACCGACGGGGACCTCCACCACGTCGACCTCGGTGGCGCCCTCCCTCGGTACCCCCTAGCAGCCCTCTTCCCATGCGCAGATCTGGCCGAGGACTCGACCACGGCGAACCCATGGAGGGGGCAGTCTGTCGGAGCTCCCGCTCGTGGCATTGACGGACGGCTGCATGCTACTCAAGTGCGTTAGGAGTTTGAACTGCTTTCATAGAATTTGATTTGATTATTGATTCACTCTACATATATTTTTCTTTTAGCTTAATTCGTTTTGCTCTGTTCTTCATTGAATCACCGTCCTGAAATCATTTTCGCTCCGTCTGTGCAACTTTTTTTGTAATTTTTGTGAAATCGATTGCTTCACTATTCATATATTTGTGGATTCATCTCACAGCATGGTCGCCCTATTAATTCCTCCGTCTGTGTGCAACTTTTGGTAATTTCTGTGAAATCGATTGCTTCACTACTCATATATTTGTGGACTCATCTCACAGCATGGTCGTCGCCTTATTAATTCTCATCGTCAACTATAGTCCGAAATTCTTGTAAATACTTATATTGATAGTATCCATTTCTAGTAAATACTAGTGTAGAATTCTCGTAAATATAAGTGAAAATTGTAGTAAATTACTGTTAGTATTGTCGTAAAAATAATAATTCTCGTATATACAAACATTAGGGCGACAAATTCTTGTAAATACATCAGGCTTGGTCAAAGCTGCTCTTTGGGTGCAATACAATTTACAGACCACAAGAAGATCAAGAAGCTCTGTGTTGAACCTTCGCCACACAGCTCGAGCCAACTTACTTGATGATGATTTGTGTCAAAACCATATAGAAGCCTACTGTTTTTTTTTCCTTTACATCTGTTTGTGTTTATATTTGAATGAGCGAACAGATGTATTAGTGTGTAATTATGTACTAAAAATTTGTGCTCCATCTCCTTGTAGACGGCTCTAATCTTTTCTTCATTTTTATTTAAAATGTGATTTGGTAAATGAATGGTGGCTAGTGATGAAATTTGGGGAAAAAAATCAGGGATAGGCTAGTAACCAAAATCGTGACTCAGATATTTCACGATAAACAAAGTAGTTGATCAGATTTACGATAAAATAGTGGATCGAATTATAGCAAGTCATATGTTTTTTTATTTACATTATAGTAGTAAAATAGTGGAGCAGGTTTACGATGAATATGGTGGAAGTGAAATTTGATTCAGTTTGAACTAAGATGAATTATAGTAGCTGCCTGCAACTACTCTGTCAAATTATCGTAACTCTAACTCTATTGTCGTCACTTTTTATCAAAAAAAAAACTCTATTGTCGTCACCGTGTAAAGCAATGAAATTCTCGTAACTAACTTGCATGTACACAGTGACCGGTCACTGCAATGCCCAAAAAAGATAACGTCAACTAGCTAGCATGCACACACACTGGTCACATCCCAAATTACCGTGCGGTTAATTGACCTGCAGTAATTATGGTTGTTACCATTAATGACCCTGGCTGGGTGGCTCTCGCATGCGTGCGTGCCAGCCTGGTACCGCTGGTTCGACGGTGGGTGCATGGTCCGGTCGGTGATTGGTCTGGCTTCAGAATATCGGATTCTGTAGCCAAAACTACTGACTATCTTCTCCCTATATAGAACTATTAGGTTATAGCTAGCTACAAAATATAAAAATTCTGTAGCCGAGCCCAATCACCAGGGTCCGACGGCACCGGCGCACCATCCAGTCACCTAATCACCCACCATAACTCACGCCACAGCTTTGACTCATGCGGCGGATGCATGCATGCACTCATTCAATGCTCGTGATTTATTGCTCCTCGATACTGTCTAGTTGCCAGGCAACGTCCCTGTCATTTCTAATTTTTTGTCACTCTACATTCGCAGAGCTCTCTCCGCCATGGCGAGTAGCCAGCAGCTGCATTGGGCTGCCATGTCGACGGTGGCCGCGGCGGCAGGGCCTCTCCCCGCCTGAGTTAGCTGCGAGCGACGGCCTTCCTCCCAGCAGCGTTGGCTACTCTATCATCACCTGCGGCGTCGACCTGCACAAATCTGCATCTCTCAGCAGCCTGCGTCCTCTACAGCGTGGTATCGTCAACGACGCCGGTCGGGCCGACGGATTTCGGGGCGTGCTGCGTGCGCCGTGCTCGGGCATCGACGACGACGATGATCCCATTCCCATGGGCTCGCAACCGCGTCACGAACTCCCTTCTCCGGCGCCGCGGGGCTCAGCATAGGGGCGACCAGGCTCAGCCCCGACACACAGCCAGGCAATGGCCGGCCCTGCTTTCGCGCTCCCTGCGTCGTCGACCGCCAAAGCGTGACCGACGGGGACCTCCACCACGTCGACCTCGGTGACGCCCTCCCTACGGTACCCCTAGCAGCCCTCTTCCCATCGCGCAGATCTGGCGAGGACTCGACCACGGCGAACCCATGGAGGGGCAGTCTGTCCGAGCTCCCGCTCGTGGCATTGACGGCGGACGGCTGCATGCTACTCAAGTGCGTTAGGAGTTTGAACTGCTTTCATAGAATTTGATTTGATTATTGATTCACTCTACATATATTTTTCTTTAGCTTAATTCGTTGCTCTGTTCTTCATTGAATCACCGTCCTGAAATCATTTTAAGCTCCGTCTGTGCAACTTTTTGTAATTTTTGTGAAATCGATTGCTTCACTATTCATATATTTGTGGATTCATCTCACAGCATGGTCGCCCTATTAATTCCTCCGTCTGTGCAACTTTTGGTAATTTCTGTGAAATCGATTGCTTCACTACTCATATATTTGTGGACTCATCTCACAGCATGGTCGCCTTATTAATTCTCATCGTCAACTATAGTCCGAAATTCTTGTAAATACTTATATTGATAGTATCCATTTCTAGTAAATACTAGTGTAGAATTCTCGTAAATATAAGTGAAAATTGTAGTAAATTACTGTTAGTATTGTCGTAAAAAATAATAATTCTCGTATATACAAACATTAGGGCGACAAATTCTTGTAAATACATCAGGCTTGGTCAAAGCTGCTCTTTGGGTGCAATACAATTTACAGACCACAAGAAGATCAAGAAGCTCTGTGTTGAACCTTCGCCACACAGCTCGAGCCAACTTACTTGATGATGATTTGTGTCAAAACCATATAGAAGCCTACTGTTTTTTTTCCTTTACATCTGTTTGTGTTTATATTTGAATGAGCGAACAGATGTATTAGTGTGTTAATTATGTACTAAAAATTTGTGCTCCATCTCCTTGTAGACGGCTCTAATCTTTTCTTCATTTTTATTTAAAATGTGATTTGGTAAATGAATGGTGGCTAGTGATGAAATTTGGGGGGAAAAATCAGGGATAGGCTAGTAACCAAAATCGTGACTCAGATATTTACGATAAACAAAGTAGTTGATCAGATTTACGATAAAATAGTGGATCGAATTATAGCAAGTCATATGTTTTTGTTATTTACATTATAGTAGTAAAATAGTGGAGCAGGTTTACGATGAATATGGTGGAAGTGAAATTTGATTCAGTTTGAACTAAGATGAATTATAGTAGCTGCCTGCAACTACTCTGTCAAATTATCGTAACTCTAACTCTATTGTCGTCACTTTTATCAAAAAGAAAACTCTATTGTCGTCACCGTGTAAAGCAATGAAATTCTCGTAACTAACTTGCATGTACACAGTGACCGGTCACTGCAATGCCCAAAAAGATAACGTCAACTAGCTAGCATGCACACACACTGGTCACATCCCAAATTACCGTGCGGTTAATTGACCTGCAGTAATTATGGTTGTTACCATTAATGACCCTGGCTGGGTGGCTCTCGCATGCGTGCGTGCCAGCCTGGTACCGCTGGTTCGACGGTGGGTGCATGGTCCGGTCGGTGATTGGTCTGGCTACAGAATATCGGATTCTCGTAGCTAGCTGACTATCTTTCTCTCTATATAGAACTATTAGGTTATAGCTAGCTACAAAATATAAAATTCTGTAGCCGAGCCCAATCACCAGGGTCCGACGGCACCGGCGCACCATCCAGTCACCTAATCACCCACCATAACTCACGCCACAGCTTTGACTCATGCGGCGGATGCATGCATGCACTCATTCAATGCTCGTGATTTATTGCTCCTCGATACTGTCTAGTTGCCAGGCAACGTCCCTGTCATTTCTAATTTTTTGTCACTCTACATTCGCAGAGCTCTCTCCGCCATGGCGAGTAGCCAGCAGCTGCATTGGGCTGCCATGTCGACGGTGGCCGCGGCGGCAGGGCCTCTCCCCGCCTGAGTTAGCTGCGAGCGACGGCCTTCCTCCCAGCAGCGTTGGCTACTCTATCATCACCTGCGGCGTCGACCTGCACAAATCTGCATCTCTCAGCAGCCTGCGTCCTCTTACAGCGTGGTATCGTCAACGACGCCGGCCGGGCCGACGGATTTCGGGGCGTGCTGCGTGCGCCCGTGCTCGGGCATCGACGACGACGATGATCCCATTCCCATGGGCTCGCAACCGCGTCACGAACTCCCTTCTCCGCGCCGCAGGGGCTCGGCATAGGCGACCAGGCTCAGCCCCGACACACAGCCGGGCAATGGCGGCCCTGCTCGCGCTCCTGCGTCGTCGACCGCCAAAGCGTGACCGGCGGGGACCTCCACCACGTCGACCTCGGTGACGCCCTCCCTCTGGTACCCCTAGCAGCCCTCTTCCCATGCCAGATCTGGCCGAGGACTCGACCACGGCGAACCCATGGAGGGCAGTCTGTCCGAGCTCCCGCTCGTGGCATTGACGGCGGACGGCTGCATGCTACTCAAGTGCGTTAGGAGTTTGAACTGCTTTCATAGAATTTGATTTGATTATTGATTCACTCTACATATATTTTTTCTTTAGCTTAATTCGTTGCTCTGTTCTTCATTGAATCACCGTCCTGAAATCATTTTAAACTCCGTCTGTGCAACTTTTTGTAATTTTTTTGAAATCGATTGCTTCACTATTCATATATTTGTGGATTCATCTCACAGCATGGTCGTCCTATTAATTCCTCCGTCTGTGCAACTTTTGGTAATTTCTGTGAAATCGATTGCTTCACTACTCATATATTTGTGGACTCATCTCACAGCATGGTCGCTCTTATTAATTCTCATCGTCAACTATAGTCCGAAATTCTTGTAAATACTTATATTGATAGTATCCATTTCTAGTAAATACTAGTGTAGAATTCTCGTAAATATAAGTGAAAATTGTAGTAAATTACTGTTAGTATTGTCGTAAAAATAATAATTCTCGTATATACAAACATTAGGACGACAAATTCTTGTAAATACATCAGGCTTGGTCAAAGCTGCTCTTTGGGTGCAATACAATTTACAGACCACAAGAAGACCAAGAAGCTCTGTGTTGAACCTTCGCCACACAGCTCGAGCCAACTTACTTGATGATGATTTGTGTCAAAACCATATAGAAGCCTACTGTTTTTTTTTTTTACATCTGTTTGTGTTTATATTTGAATGAGCGAACAGATGTATTAGTGTGTTAATTATGTACTAAAAATTTGTGCTCCATCTCCTTGTAGACGGCTCTAATCTTTTCTTCATTTTTTATTTAAAATGTGATTTGGTAAATGAATGGTGGCTAGTGATGAAATTTGGGGGAAAAATCAGGGATAGGCTAGTAACCAAAATCGTGACTCAGATATTTACGATAAACAAAGTAGTTGATCAGATTTACGATAAAATAGTGGATCGAATTATAGCAAGTCATATATTTTTGTTATTTACATTATAGTAGTAAAATAGTGGAGCAGGTTTACGATGAATATGGTGGAAGTGAAATTTGATTCAGTTTGAACTAAGATGAATTATAGTAGCTGCCTGCAACTACTCTGTCAAATTATCGTAACTCTAACTCTATTGTCGTCACTTTTATCAAAAAAGAAAAACTCTATTGTCGTCACCGTGTAAAACAATGAAATTCTCGTAACTAACTTGCATGTACACAGTGACCGGTCACTGCAATGCCCAAAAAGATAACGTCAACTAGCTAGCATGCACACACACTGGTCACATCCCAAATTACCGTGCGGTTAATTGACCTGCAGTAATTATGGTTGTTACCATTAATGACCCTGGCTGGGTGGCTCTCGCATGCGTGCGTGCCAGCCTGGTACCGCTGGTTCGATGGTGGGTGCATGGTCCGGTCGGTGATTGGTCTGGCTACAGAATATCGATTCTGTAGCTAGCTATAGATTATACTCCCTATATATATATATATATATATATATATATATATATAGGTATTCTATATATTACCCGGGTAGTGATTAATAATCGCTACCCGAGCCCATCGACGCCGGAAACCAAGCCCGACGCACCGAGCCAGCCCGCACCCTTCGACCCGGCCGCACCGGGTCTGATTTCTTGTCCCGCACCCACCTCCTTTTTATCGGTTTTTGTTTTTCATAATCAGATCGTGGGGAATTTTGGGAGATGCGGTTTCATTTCTGTTGCCGCCCACTTTGCCGCAGGAGCCGAGCTCGCCACCGCCGCCGCCGCCGCACCTTTTTCCGAACAGCCTCGTGTCCTCAGCGTCTTCTACGCCCACCCGACTCCATCCACACCCCCCTCCCTTGGTGCAACATCGACGACCTCGCCACACCTGGACCCGCGGCGCTCATGTCGGCCGGCGGCGTCCCGGCGGATCCGAGGAATCATCAGCCGTTGGTGACGGGACAAGCGCATGAGGCGTCTTCAACGGGAATAGGGCGGGCCTTCGGCGCCAGCCACGCTGCCCTTTTCGGGGCTTTCTCCGCCCGGCGTGCCCTCCCAGCGTCCAGCTCCACAGCGCTGTTCGGGCGCGGGCGCGCATCGCGCCGCCCATACTGGCTTTCTCAGCCGGCGTGGCCTAGCGTCAGATCCATTCATCCATGAGATGCGTGATGGCGTGGCCGGAGCTTCACGGCGTCCGCCCCATCCTCGCAGCTCTCCTTCATACGTGGCCACTGGTGTGGATCTCACTCTGCCTGCTCTGCACCACGGTAAGCAGCTGGCCCGTCCACTTAGGCAGATCGTTAATCAAGCCCAAGGTATTGTCTCACCCTGCCCCAATCTGAGCACCCCTGCACATGCCTTTTTAATTCTTTTATTCATCTACGATTTTAAAGCCTTAAATAATTTTGAATAGCTCACAATTGATGTCTTTTCTTTTCTCTTGTTTGATGCGCACAAGATTCGTCAATCATGTTTGATATCCAAGACTGAAGGCAAGGTGTTTGTTGAAATGCATAGCTCGTCAAGACGTCAAGAGGCCCATTCAGGCATGGTCATGGCTGAAGATCCTCATGGTGGCAACACTGGAAAGGAGCTTCCTGTACATAAAAGCTCCCAATAACCACTACCTATACATACGAAGCTCCCCAAGGTGATGCTGCTCTGATCTGAGCCTCCTCAATCCTCGTTTTTTTTTAGATTTGATATGCATGCTGCGGGCCCTAAGCATTTCAAGGAGCTAATGAATGTGGATTGCTTGAACGCTAAACTGAACCCCAATCTTCAGCAACTAGGAAATCAGGAGTTCTATGTCTTTCTATTGCCCCACGAAATGCCTTATCATTTAATATAATGCGAATGCTATTGCATCCTTTTTTTAATGCATAGAAATTTGAATCTTATTTTTATGGATGCATAGAAATTTTTGATCGCATAGAAATTATACCGGAGACTTGTTTGAGAAATTATACCTTGCAGATGGATATATATCTCAAACGCGGCTCAAGCTCACATGCTGAAACTAGCACTAGATTGATATTTTTTTTCTGTGTTCATTTAAAGAAGGTGTCACCATTTTGCTAGATGTTTGGATCGATCTGTTGGCTGTAGCTATAGCGACCAACACATTAGTGGATCATGCAGGCACAGGCGTGGATCCTTGCGTGACTAATCTTGATGGACTTTTGTGTAATGATTTGGAGAATCTAAGACAATTTTTTTTCACAAGACTGATCCGGAGTAACTCCCTGAGTAGCTCGCTATGTGGTTCAAATAGCTTGTTTGTACTATTTTGTGACTATTAGGAATAATTTATTTACCCTGGAATTAATATTTGTTTCAATGTAGCTGATATTAATTTCACAAATGAGTTTTTGCTGTTAAAACTTTTTATGCCTGTAAGACTTTTTTTAAAAAAACTTTTATGCCTGCAATCTAAGATTTGAAACTGAGGCAAAAAAAAAAAAAAAAAAAAACTTTGCTTACTGCTACTTGTAGTAGAATGTATATATGTTTCTGTGCTCACTTGCAATGCCTGTCCATGTTTATTTATCTCAATGCCATCTTCTGAACTACCTGAACCTGTTTGCATTTGTGTTGGATGCAGGTGGCATGTCGAAAGCAGGGGAATTCATAGCAGACACCACATCTAGAGTAGGGCACGGGGTTTGAAATTAGATTGCAGACCATGTAAGTACTGTTGTGTTTCTGCTTGACGAGGTTCAGGAATTTCGGTTGCATGCTAGGTGCTCAGAAAAAATTCCATTCAGATTATCTCTGGGATTTATTATTCGAGATGCAGGCTTGAATTTTGGAGATTTAGAATGTTCATAGATATCATGTTCAAATTACTTGTCATTAGTAGATCTATTTTTAGGATGCTCACAAGATAACCAATGCATAGCGTGTCCATAATTCAATGAAGAATTACATTTTCAACATAGTGACTGTTCGGTTCAGCTTGCTGCTTAGCCACAAGGCTGCAGCAGCAATCACAAAGTGATCGGGCCCATAATGTTTGTGTAATTTGTTAATACTTCTAGCCCTTAGTTCTATAAGTAACCAATTTAATTTGTACTTAATTGTTATGCAATTGATGAACGTGCACAGCTAATTTGAAGAATCGCCAAGTTAATTAGTTGACACATGTTTCAGGTACACCAGAAATCATCAATTTTGTTCTGGTTTTTGATTTTGGTGGTAATGATTTGTCATTTGTGTAGTTAATGGTTTAATTCAGGTGGCAAAAATATTGGTTATTCATTTTTGTGGTTTACAAACACACAAGGAATCGTTGTTTCTTGGTTAATAGGAGTGCATTTAACTGTGATATTTAATCTGTCTTCCAATTACCTTTTTCATATATTATTTTTTTCTTTAAATTTGTGTTAATCCTTTAGTCCCTCTATTTGAAATATGCCGATGTAATATTTTAAATTATATATTTTGTCATATATAGTTGTTTTTTGGGCAAATGCTTTATTGTTGTTCTCATACCGGCATCGTTGTAGCGTCGTATCCCGTATCAGAGATACACATGCTTTGGCTTTCTGTTGTACAGAGATATAAAGATCAACTTTCCATGTCTGTCCTAGTTTATTTGGTTAAATAATTCCATTAATTTGCGTCATTTGCCTTCCTATGCTGAACTAGGCTCTTCAGTTCATAGGAAACAAGATTCAAGATGCACCTAACCTGGCATGAGAAGCAAGCAGTAGCTGGGAGTATATGTTTGCTCTGCTATAAACCAAAGCTGAAACTTAACAGTTTCTAAATTGGACAGAAGCCATTCAGTTTTTCATTTTCAGTTCTAGTAACCTAGCAGTAGTCTAGTGCACTTGCTTTAGTGATATTTATTTGACAAAGATAATTGCTTGGTCTGTTTGCTGCTGCTTGCAAGCATTGTGTATTGTCCAGTAGAGATCTTTAGTTGGTTGTTTCTGTTCATTGTACAACAAAGGTGGCAGTGAGTGTAAGCCTTTCCCATGAACTACAAAGTGGGCGTATTTTTGGAATTAGAACCAGAATGCAATTTCAAGGAACAAATTGGAAATAGGAGTGTTTGCAACATATGTGAGAGTTACACAGATTTGAACTTACCTGTATAATTCTAAACGGGTGTCTTTAGATGATGGAAGCCATATTTAAATCCTTTACAATAGTGATTTGAACTTACCTTTTAAAAATAAAATCAGTCAACATTTGTGTGACCTGATCTCCTGTCCTGTTTCTCTAATATGTTTACAATGAACTTCTACTTATATTGTTGTTTTATCTTCTGCGTATTGTTGTAGATACTCACAATAGTGATTTGCTTCGAACCAGTTATTTCTCTGTGCACATGTTAATCTTGTTTGGTTTATGTATCAAGATGTCCCTCATGCTTCGTTGCATGCATTCAATACTTTTGGGAAGACTGACTGTTTCCTCGATTATATGTTCTGTTTTTCACTATCTCTTTTGCAGTCTGAGGACACTAGGAGCTAATAGTATTGTGGCAATGTTCAGGTCCGTGCCATTGCCATGATGTGAATGATGTCCATCAGCTAGATTTAGGGGAGGTGGTCAAGGTATAGTTGTCACTTGTGACTTGTCTCAAATTAGTTTTTCTGTGCTTGGCGAACTGTGTTATCATTATTTTTTATGCCAAGCAACCCCAAACGCCAAAACTACAAGGATTTGTGTTAAAATTGATGATACCATTTGTGGTTTGAAAATGATCTTTTAAGCTTCAAATTAATTCATCATAAAGATTACTGCAATTGGCACATGAATATTATTAGAAAGACATGCTCCACTGTGCCCGTAGATTAAGCATTGCATTACAACTACCCTTAGGCATTAAGCTGCATAGCATGGCCATAAGGCAACAATGGATGACAACTTTAATTTGCATTTAGTGAACATAGACGTGGTAATAGCAAATAAAGTAACATTACGCTCTTCTTTGGAACAATGGATGCCAATAGCAAATAAATTAACATTACGCTCTTCTTTGGAACAGGGAAGTCGAATTGTTTAAGGAGTACCCACAGCGCCATTTCCCCAGGAGCAACCTTAGACTAGCATTTTGGCTGATTTCTGAAAAAAAAAAAAAACATATTCTTTTACTGTTTGCAAGTATGATTATTGTGAATTAAAGCCTTCGTGCACAGATAATATATTTGGCCGGCTTCTTTATTGGAACAAACATCTAATTTGTTTGGTTCATACTTGAACAATGAATTTGACATTGTATGTTTTCCAAACATATGTTAATGTTAATAAACAATAATAAGTTTGTTTCCATATTTTGGTGGACGGAAAGGGCATCACGAGAAACGAAAACGCTATGGCCCCGCATTTTGGGAAAAAAACGCCAACGCTGTGTTTAAAAAGGACAAACATAAAGTCTCACAAAAAAAATAGAGGCATCCAACCATCCAGACTTGTGCGGGGCAACCAGCCAAAACAAATCAAGCGGGACAAAAGAACGGGGCCCAGGAGCCAGGCGGTGAGGTGGGGGAGGTGCTGGAAGGGCGGGAGGTGCTGCGTGCGCTGCGTGAGGGCGGGTGACTCGGCTGGTTCGCAGGGCGGGGTGTCGCGGTGTGCTCGGGTAGCGATTAATAATCACTACCCCGGGTGCGATTTAATGCAGCCCTATATATATATATATATATATATATATATACTTTTGAGAGAGTATGGTTTCTCTCTTTCCCTTTTTGGAGAGGTGGGCTCTACTCATCCTCGGACTTGTGTCCCATTATTTCCTCTCTTTTTTGAAGATGTGGGCTCTTCTCACCCTTGGACACGTGTCCATTTTTTTCATCTCTCTCTCTTTTTTTTTTAGATTCAGATTCCTGGATGTCAAGTCTCTCTAAGAACAAAATTATAGTAGAATCTCTTGTACCATATCATATCCGACAACAACTTAGAAAAGGATCATGTACTTGCAACCCACATTTTATCAAGTTTTTAGGACAAGACAATATTAGCCAACAAACTTAAACATTGAGGAATTCTAAGTTATAAACTAGGTACAAGCTGATTTATAAACAAGGCAACTATTCATCATTTCAACTTGAGAGAGATCTACACAATCCTAAGTCACATAAAGGAGCGGAATAAAATATTTTTGTTGTTTTTAGCATTTTGTAGTTTTTTTAAAGAAAGAAACTAGAAATGACTTGGGAAAATAAAGGCTTACCTTGTGGGGGGCTCCTTCCCCTCAAGCTAGCTCGAAGCCTATGCGTCGGGTGGTACCCCATGAAGTGCTAGAATGCTCTATCCTCCTCACGGGCCGCTGCTCCTCGCCACATTGTTGACACCTGTTATCATATGTTTTTATATGTCAACAAGAGATGAAATAAGGATATAAAAAAGAATGAAATGCATAGAATAGGTGTTATAATCGATAAAGTTCCACGAGTTTTGGTGAATTATATCTTTTTCGGGGACTTAATGTAAATGTCGGAAAATTGAGAGAAAACCCCCAACAAGAAGGAGAATTACCGTAAAACAAATTTTGAACCCAAAAAGTGAACTAAAACATTCCGGAAGATACCGAGGACACCGGAAGAAACCCGAAGACGTGAGGAGGGTGGGACACGGGCGCCCGCCAAATCCCCTCCATTGGCGCCGCCATGTGGGCCCGTCCCCGTCGCCCTCGGCTTCCTATGCCTGGGTTTACTACCGACCTTGTGGTTGCATCTACGCCGTTGTTGAAGGTCGGTTTGATCCGGGGTCATCGTTCATCACCGGGACTATATAAGAAGACCCCCGCCTTGTGGCTAGAGATGAATTCATTAGTATTCATTAAATTGAAAACCGTGAGTCGAGTAAGTAGAAGAGAGTTCTCCACCGGAGATTAGAGTTAGCTACTAGTTCTAGTTCTAGTTCTAGTTCTAGTTCTTCTAGTTCTAGTTCATCTAGTTCTAGTTCATCCAAGTTGATTAGCGTATTGCGGATACAATTAGAGTCTGGGTGTGCCTACCCGTAGTTCTCGATCTTCAAGTACTACGGTATGAATTATCTTGTATCTATGACTTTGCACTTTATTAATAATATGTGTTTGTTTGCTATGTTTTTTACTTTATTCTAATAGTATGATTGATATAGATATAGTCGATGATAGATTCATGTATTTATTTGTAGAGCGCCTAATTCAGTACTCGAAAGTGGGTTAGGTGGTAAAGATATTTATGTAAGCGTGGTGCTTATATATGATTTACCCGCAAATGAACCTTATATTCGGGCCGTGTGGTAGATCGCTGGGTGTGACGGACACTGTTGAGTCCTTTGTAATCCACCCTCCGTTTATAAGACAAGTGGATAATGATTATGGGGATTATCTTATTTCGCTCTTGATTTTCCTTGATAACCTTCCCGATACATGATCTAGAGTTTACTATGCTATAGATGATAACATATGCCTTAGAGTAGATGTAATGACTTAGTAGATTAAATGCTATAGATGAACGTTTCTTGTAATCCTATGTTAAGTCTAACTTGTAGTAGTTGATCTCAATCTCTGTGTGTGTGATGCCTCGCCTCTATTTATCATTATCATATCTTTATCATTATTGGTTTAACCCCCGCTAAAAGTAAGCCCTAGTAACAATGTCTCTCATAAGTATGCCACTTATTAATTATGTTTTCTTCCACCTTAGATTATTCCTCCCCGTGGTAGAATATAAATGATAAACCTGGATTACTCCCCGGAAATGCTACAAGGGTATTTATATGCGTGCGCTGCTTGATAGACCTTTTATATTTATTTTATTAGATTGCAACAACACATATCACAAGTATCACAAAAGCATTTCCTAGCATTACTGGCTGGGATGACAACCCTAGCACATAGTAGTGTTAAGAGATGAACCACACCGAGTATCTTTTTGATGGCATATAGCCTCGAGGTGAGATTAACTCCACCTTAAGTTATAGTGACGTTAGATTTACCAACACTCGCGTATGGTCGTGACCTCTCGCCGGGTGCTCCCGGGTAGCGCCGGATCCAAACCCGCACATATGTGTGAAGTGTATCGCGACCACACAATGCGCACCTCAATGCCTCGGACTCGTGTGTTGAGCTCTTGGATCGTCCCAGGGTCCACTGTGGATCGACGTGGTGAAACCGGTGGAGTCATTCCATCGACTCTGACGATATCTCATATGTGTCCCTCCATCCCGAACCGCCTTAGTCCCGGTGTGGGGGCGTGTCCAGTGCCACCTGGTAACCCGAAAAAGCGTGCACTCTGGTTCGCATTGTCGAAGAACCTGTGTGTAGGTGTTGGCCCATAACCAAAAAGCGAAACCCGGTGTAGGAGTTCTACACAAAGCCGTGTGTGAAACCTGGTGTAGGTGCTAGCGCAGTGTAGGTATCGAGAGGTTCTGCTTCATCCCTTGCTGCTCTCTCCTAGATGGCCCGTGAGAGACACGTAACTCTTGCGTGCTTTGTCGATGGGACCGGAGCCGAAGGTAAGTGATTGGGACTTATACGAGAGAGTATTCCGGGTTAGGAAGCGGAATCTCAACCAGTATAGCTCGGAAAATGATAAATAACCTTTTTCACGGTCATGTTCATCGAGCTTAATGTGATGTCCTTGTATCAAGGATTGTATCGTGATCTCCATGCGTGGGGTAGGGATGTAAAGAACATCCCGTCCCTCCAACACATTGAGGCCACGTGCTATCCATGTCACAAGGGAGGTGCAAGAGACAATGGTAGTATGTTTAAAAGTTTCCAACATCCATTCAATTATTTCTTTAATTGAGAGCAATTTTAATTCAAAGCACCATGGCAAAGAGACATTTCATTTCAACATCATGAATGCGACGAGGATCGTGTCTAGGAACAAGGTCATAGCCATCCATTTATGCATAAATCTCGAGAGATGGGTGATGGATGTTTGCATTGACAGAGCAAATCTAGCATCCGAGCAATCTAATCAAGAGATTTTCATGAAAAAAAATGCATTACGATTGTACCCGTGAAGAGATGCATCTAGGTTTATTGAGCACTTCTTTGCATTAAACCCTATGTACCCAGCAATTTCTTTCCAGGTGCAATAATGAAAAGCATTGAAAATTTGGAAAGAAATGCCTTCATTAAAAACTTGCAAAGTGCTCGGAATTGAATGGTGAGAAGTCTAGAACCTAGATCATCAAGAGGATCTATCTTTGACCAACCAACGACTCTCCACATAAGAGGAAATTAGCAGTCTATACCTAGCTTTTGGAGGGCCTCTTGGGAGAAGCATGGCGTGTGGGTGAAGTGACGATCCTTGAGGAGGAGGTACCCCTTGCATCTCCCCGGCCTTCTTCCAAGTTGAGGTACAGGCGTCGGCTTCGCGATCATCATCGTGCTTGGACTTGTGGAGGAGCCGTCTTCTTCGTGCGTCGGACTCTCGTTGCCCTCGGTTGTAGTGCGAGCTTGAGCCTTGGGAGGGCCCCAGAGCTCCTTCTTGTGGCCTTCTTGTATGCTCGGCAATCTTCCTCCCTAGCTTGTTCATGTTGACAAACACAAAAAAGAGAACAAGAACTTCGAACAATGGTGATGTTAGCTAGAAAATTCTTACGAGCTCTTGATCGTAGGCAAGTTGTGGCCGATGTTTGGAGGAGGTTTTCTTGCACTAGGGCCTTGCACAAGCTCTTGAGAGCAAGAAAGAATGGAGAGATGAAGTGGGAGAGTGAAAATGTGAGAATGAGAGGGGTGAAGAGCTCTCCCCGCCACCTCGCATATTTATAGCGAGAAGCACCCGTGACACTTTCGGGCATGGGCAACGCGGCCACAAACCGCTCGGACGGCGGGGACAAATGCGGCCCCCCTGGGCGCTGCCACGCTTATCGGGCGCTTGTCGGACCCTCGGTGGGCCCCGGCCGTCGCCTAGCTTTTGCGGGTTGGCAAAGAACGGTCGAAGTCTCACTCGAGCCCGTTGGTGCTTCGGTCGGATTCGACCGTTTGCTCTAATTTTTATTTTCCCAAGTTTTATTTTGATTTTTTAAATAAAAATTATTTTTTTGGTATGTTTTATATGTCTTTATTTATGGAAAATAAATTGGGTACTAAAAACAAGAGTTTATTTTATGAGTTGGGAAGTTTGTAAAATTTTGTTTATTTATATATATATATATTTATTATAGATAGGAAATAAATAAATTAAAAACTTATAGATTTTTAAGCAAATTAAATTTTTACTAGAAATTAAAATTTTAAAGAAACTTTAATATAAATTAAATTATTACCGACTTACCTTGGGGATTTTTACCTGAAGGACATGTTGGAATCTGGAAGAAGGCGGGATTGATTTGAATGTCTTCCGCCTTTACCCCCGAATTTCTTCTAGTGTGAGCTCGTTGTCCTTCTTGGAAGGTGTTTGCTTTACTCGCCAGGATCTTCTTGGTGGTCTTTGGTGGCGAGGTTGTCGGTGTTGTTTGTTCCTTCTTCTCGCCACACCTTTTTGGTAGATGCCAAGTGGCTCTTGGTTTCTTTTAGGAGCTCTCCTTGTTAGGAACAACTTTCTCTTTACATTATCTTTTTTCTTAGGAGCCGCCTTTTCTTTGGCTCGCTTTTGTTTCTTTAAAGTCCCAGCCAGTTGAGGGAGGCTCATGAATTTCTCAGATTTATCACTATTTCCCTGCATCATGGAACACCGCTCTCCTGGACCGATCGAATCTTCTTGGGTTGGGTTTTAGGCCTTCTCTCCTTGGCTCAAGGTTGGTATGCGGTATCCGCTGAAATGGCACCGCATCTTGTCTCATCGGGGAGTTGCAGGTTGATCCTTCCCGTTCCAACAAATATGGTGGCATTTGCCGTGTTTGAGGAACGGTCTTCCCAAGAGTAGTGGTATGCGTCGTCACTTTCCCCATGTCCAAAATGACAAAATCGTGGGGATGTAGCTATTTTGCACTCGTACCGGGATGTCTTCGGCTATGCCTTACGCTATCTTGATGGATTGGTCCGCCATTTGAGTTGCATCTTGGTGGGGGTGAGTGATGAACATCTCGGTACTTCACTCATCTTCTTAAACATGATGTTGACACTTGCCCCGGTCGCAGTAGGGCCTTCTCAATGATGTGTGGGCGATCGAGCACAGTGATTGTTGGATGCCCAGGATCCGCCTTCTTTGCGGCGAATGGTGTCTCTACAAAAAAATCTGGGTAGGTCCGACTCAGGGTTACCAATCCTCATTGTCACCATGTTAACCAACTTCGGTAAAGGTTTTGGCTTCCACCAATCCCTCTTGTGAGTTGGGTGTGATAACTGATGACATTTGAGAAATCGAGTTTCAATCATTTTATTAAAAGCCGGATTGATTCTCGAATAGCGGTAGATAAATTTTCAAGCTTTGAACTAATGGATTCTAGCATTTTATCATTATAAGATATTTTCTTATTTAAAGACTCATTAATCTTAGCTTGACCAAGAACTAAATCTTTCAAGGAGGGTTGGTTTGAATGGTAATTGGAATTGCAATTATAATTAAAAACTGTTACCTCCTTGTGGGCGTTGTTCCACCCATTGTTGTTACCGGATGGTACCCATTGTTGATGAAGGCCGTTCTTCATGAGTTTTAGGGTAGTTGTTGCCCGAATGTCCGACCTCTCCACGACTTCACATGTCATCAATGCTTACGAGGTGGTACGGTGCATCGTTCATGGCTTCCTTCTCGGCGCCTCTTTCTCCCAATCTTTTTAGCAACCGGTCCATCTTGGCGGCGAGCATGTCCTTTTCTTTGACGGGATGCATGCCTCTTTTGCTGGGGCTCTGTCATCTCCCCATCCTTGGTTGTCGATCATCTTCTCGATGAGAGCTTCGCTTTCGATGGTGAGGGATGTAAATGCCCTCCAAAGAAGCAAAGATCAATGTGGCCCTTACACATAGGTGTAAGACCATTGTAGAAGTTTTGGAGCACGAGCCACTTCTCCATGCCGTGGTGTGGGCAGCAAGGATGTACTCTTGCAACCTTCCCACGCCTCGGGGAATGGGTTCATTGGAGTTCTGTTTGGAAGTTGAAGATTCTTGCCCCGCCAGGCATTGGTTTTGCCCATTGGGAAGAATCATGCGCAGGAACGCCGTGGAGCACTTGCTCCGTGTCTTGACTTGTTCCTTGTCCTTGTAGAACCATCGCCGCCTTCCCCATAAGGGAGAAGGGAAACGATCCGGAGCTTGATTGCATCGAGGTGCAAACGCCCTGATGACTATGGTGTCACACAGCTCGTGAAGTTTTGAAGGTGTGCATTAGCATCCTCGCTGGCAATCCACGGAATGGATTGGCCTGTACCATCGTGATGAGGACGGTGCGGATCTCGAAGTTCTTGTCTCCCCACGTTGACTTGAGGTCCAAGGGCACATTGCCCACCGCACCTGAATGGAGTAGTGGAGTGGAGTGACTTGGCCATGAGTGTTGGTGAGGATGGTACTGGGGCGACGGGGTCAACCACCGGTGGAGTAGCGACAGGTGTAACGGCACGAGACCGTTTCTTTCTGATCAACGCCGCCGGATTGTCAATGAAGTTGTTCGGTAGGTTGCAACCAGTCATACACTATCCCTGTTTTCATCCACAACAAGAAGAAAACAAAAAGAGTTAGACTGCAAAGACTAGGGCTATCATTCATACATGTGGTTATAATCATCTTATGCTAGCTTTGTTTTTTCTTTTCATAAACCATGCCTTCCCCGGCAACGATGCTAGAAATGCCACATCATCGCTAAAGATAAATAATATCCTTAGTGACAACGTTAAGAAACGCCAGTGATAGATGGATTCATATGTTTGCGATAGTCAATCCGCAAGCGCACGGATCTATTATTGTAGCATTTCACCCGGGAGTATTCGGGTATCGTTATTTATATTTTCCCAAAGGAAGGTAGGCTTATGTAAAGTCTAGCATAATGATGATGATAGCCCCACAATGTATTTATGAATAACCAATAGTCTAGTGCGGGGGTAAGTAAATGATATTCGAGGATAGTGAGAACACACTTAAAAGCTACTACATTAAAAAGAGAAAATAAAGATAAAGAGAAAATCTACTATGAGCCCAAGCAATTCTAATATCGCTCATGGGTTGAACTCTAGTGACATATGTGGAGCATGAATCATCATGGAATTATGATCATATGATGTGGAGATGCCCGCAGTGGTATGCCAGCCGATAGACACTTTCGAACTCCAACTCAACACCGGACGTGGAGGGAGTACAATGGGCGAACGGGGCTGTCACCACCCCCCTATCTCACTACCGTGGGATGCCGACATTTTCGATGGTTACTATAGACACGGACACCACGTCCACGTGTATAGAAAACTACCTAAAATCCCCGGGACTCCGACCTATGGATCGACAAGCAAGGATAAAGGTAAACCCGAAGGTACACCAAACCATCATATTCTACATAATTCTATAATTTCTCCATGAACTACATATGAACGGTTAATGCTATAATTAGTCATGTTAATTTTCACAATATATTAACTATATTCTAGTTCACATATTATAAAGATAACATGAGGATAACTATACTCTAGTTCGAACGCATTCTATATGAATATAAGGACTTGAATAAAGAAAAGACCTCCATAGTATATTACCAAAAGATCCTTTCGAGGAGACAAGCCCTCCTTGAAGCTCAACCGTGCTCAAAACTACAACTAGACTAAGAAGTGCAAGTGAAGTGATAAGTGCTCTAAGGTGCGCGTGTTCCTCTCTAAAGAGGGGTGTACCCCTCTATTTATACAAGGGGAAACGGTGCTTTTTGGCGGGGAGTTTTGGCACCAACCGCTTAAAAGCACCGCATGCAACCGCCGCTACGCCTCGGGATAGGTCACGAGACAAGGCGCTGGCGGGATCGGGGCGGTGATGGCGTGGTCGGCCCAGGTTTGGCCCGCCTCGCATCGCGCCTTTGCAGGGGGCTTATGGCCCCATCAGAGGTCATGTGCCCTGGGGTGCTTTTTGCCCAGTTCGCGTCGGTTTGGCCTGTTTACATTCCACTTGTCCAAAGCGTAGTCCCGACGTGCGCCGGCTTTATTCGGCGTACTTTCACCTGTTTCCATGTTTATGCCTGCAAAATATGTTTTCTTCAAATACAAGTGGAACTAGGTTAATAGTAATGGTTTATATGACATAAGTGCGCTTTTCTCTCTTATGTAGAGCTAAGTTGGCGGTATAGAGTGTATGCTTTTGACCGCCAACAGTGAGTCAATCTTTTTGGGCCGAAGCCATCAACACCGCATGCTATTACATCAATAGATTGTATTGTCATCCATTGTTGGGAAAGACACCATATGAGATATTGAATGGAAGAAAGCCCCACATTTCATATTTTAGAGTATTTGGTTACAAATGCTACATATTGAAGAAGGGAACTAGACTTGGCAAGTTTGATAAGAGATGTGATGAAGGCTTCTTACTTGGTTACTCCACTACTAGCAAGGCATATAGAGTATGGAATAGCTCTAGTGGTGTACTTCAAGAAGTTCATGATGTTGAGTTTGATGAAACCAATGGATCTCAAGATGAAGTGCAAAACCTTAGTGATGTGAAGGGATCTCAATTGGTGGATGCTATGTAGAACATGGACATTGGAGATATTAGGCCAACACAAGTGATTGATATTGATAGTCAAGATCAAGTGGCAACATCTCTAACCGAGCAAGCTAGTGGTTATCAAGGGCAAGATCAACAAGAAGCTGGTACATCATCTAATGAAAACATGTCAAGTGACCAACCAAGTTCAAGCAATCAAGTCCCAATACTCTAACCATCTCATATTGCAAGGGATCATCCTATTAATCAAATTGTTGGTGATATTGCTAGTGGTGTGCAAACTAGATCAAGGCTAGCATCCTTTTGTGAGCACTTTGTTTTGTGTCACAAGAGGAGCCAAAAGATATTGAGAAAGCCATGAAAGATGAGGAATGAGTTATTGGTATGCAAGAGGAGCTAAACAATTTTGATAGAAATGAAGTTTAGGAATTGGT
>JADLZK010009031.1:0-75763 GCA_015847255.1 Hyparrhenia diplandra | reverse complement strand
AGATATCAAGACGGTTTAGATCGAGAGTTCACCGAGACGACCGACGAAGGCGAGGTGACGCTACTGCGGGCGCGGATGCCGGCCGTGGAGAAGACGACGCGAGCCAGCACAAGCGACGGATGGTCGGCGAGGCGACCTCAAACGTAACTCCGCAAGGAAGTTGCAAAGCCGGTGCGTGACTAATTTGAGAGTGGAGGGAGCTCATGACGACGGCAATGGCGCGGGCAACGATGGTCGCTCGGTGGTGGCCGAAAAGAAGAAATGAGACTACTGGCGTCCGACGTTTATAGGGCAAGAGAGCTAGACAAAGTGGATGGCGACGCCGCAAGGTGGGCAGGTGGCCAAGAACGCGGCCGGGCTCGCGAAGACGCCAGGCGCCCACGGCGTCGGGCGCATACATGGGCAAGAGCATAACCATGCCGGTTACTGTAGCACTCAAAACCCTAACTTGAATTTGATCAAATTCTCCCAAAATTTGAACTGTACTTGAAAAACTCAAAAAGTAACTTGGCCTAATTTTTCAAGATCTACAATTTTTCACAATTGGAAGATTTTCAAATTCGGCCTCTAAATATGACGTTTTGAAAAGGGTCAAAAGGGACAAATTTGAATTCAAAATTACTTTTAAAATTACTCAAAAACTTGAAAAACTTTGTACATATCTTTTGTTCATCAAGAAAAGATCTACAAACTATCTTTTGGAATTTTTTTGCAAATTTTGCTTAGATTTTGAATTATGGAAAAGGGGGTAAAGAAGGGTTAAAATTAGGGTTTTCGGAATTCAAATCAAAGTAGAATTTGATCAAATTTCATACTTCCACACTATAACCATGAAAACATTCATCCACACCAAAAATTTGGATCAAACACATGTGATCAAAATAAAAGCACCCTAACCCTAAGCACAACATTTTTCTAAAATATAATATTATTTTAATTTGATGCTTTTCAAATTTTTCCTAAACATGCATGCTTTTACATGATCATGATGACATGACAAAATTTTAGTTGATTAACACCCTTCGGGGTGTTACAAGGGTACCCTCCAAAATTGTATGTGGTTTTCGCCCGCCCACTTCAAAACTCGAGGGCACTTTACCTTCTTTTTCTTTATTCGCCTAATAAAATCGCAGCGAAAGCTTTTGCCATCCTTTGAAAAAAACTTACCAAAGCTGAGCTTCTTATACCAGTGCATGATTTGTCACAGAACTAGATACTGAAGAACTCTCAATGGTTACCTGAATTTCATCAGATTCTTTGTTCTGCAACATCTCAAATTGTGCAAGTGACTGACAACACATATGATCCTTGAGAAATTTATTTTGAGATCAAAGATTGCTAGTAACATGACTAAATAAATAATCCTTGATATCATCAAAGAGTTAAATGCAAAACATAAGGCCCTTAAGCACCATGATGTCTTAATTCAAGGCATGCAGTTAACATGGAAGTGTGGTAGAGTGACTGGCAA
Organism: Hyparrhenia diplandra; assembly: GCA_015847255.1. Classification (NCBI taxonomy): domain Eukaryota; kingdom Viridiplantae; phylum Streptophyta; class Magnoliopsida; order Poales; family Poaceae; genus Hyparrhenia; species Hyparrhenia diplandra. The sequence continues at coordinate 74,292 of JADLZK010009031.1, read as the reverse complement.
GTGACCGAAAACCTTTGCAAATACATGCAAAATAGGGCTTGACAAGTGACTAGAAAACCTTGCAAACAAAATAGGGCTCTAGCTTCCATTGCAAAGCTTAGTAGAGATGTACAAATGGATGACTTTGTTCATGAATACAAGTAGCCAAGGACTTATGTCGACATGTTGACTTAGGCTACAAAATCCAAAAGTTTAAACTGAGAAGGAAACGTAGGAGAGACCTGCATGCAAATACAGAGTACATAATTAACAATTTATACAGAAGAGTACTTTACAGTGTTTTTATAGTCAAACAATAACAAAATGCCATATCAGCTGAACAAAGGGAAAAAAAATCAAGTACGTACAGGATAAAAGGTGAACGATAATTATTGAAGATGCCTGACGCTGGCTAGTGCTAGGCCTGCTCACTGCTTTTGGCTCGTGCCCATGCATCTGTGTCCTTTGTCACCAAAAGATGGACACCGCAGCAATGGCCGCTAGTGGCCTAGTAACACTGCACGCAGCCAATGCAAGCTAGCGTTGAGCCTGCAGCTTGTGTACATTCACGGGCTGAAATGGTACAGTCACGGCCTGAAAGGCAGTGCTAACACGTACACAAGCACATGCATGAACCCTCCAGCGGCTGGTCGAGGTGAATTATTGAGCAACGACAATCAGTAAGTAGGCCCAACTACAACGACGTTAGAATGGAAGTATCACTTTCACTGGTGTATATGAAGATTAGAGCAACCAAAATACAATCTCCCTCAAAGAACACATGAATAAAGAGGACGGATAAGCTCAACGTGTGACACTGACACGAGTTGTGACCTAGTACTAGCCAGTGGTCGACCACCTTCCCAGAATCCAGTTATTCCTAGTACAGTTGGGCTTCATGCATGCATATTAAAAGGTCTTGAATATGAACATCCATTTTTAATCTATTTTTGTAATATGCCGGCCATTTTGAATAAGAACCGAGTGTAGGAGAGCAACTTCAAGCATACAAATTAGCTAGGTTTTGACTACTGACCTGACTTAATTAAATATATATGCAAATTTCTTTATATAGGTCTTGAATATGAATATCCATTTTTAATCTATTTCTAATATGACCTGACTTCAAGCATACAAAGTACTGGCCATTTAATTTATGAAAGATGGATCTTAATCCGGGGATACAAACTCATGTAGGCAGAGAGAAAGAGTTACAAAGTCCATAAGGTTAAACCGAGAAGGAAACCTATGATACCAGCAAAGAATATAACAATATGCCATATCTCCACAACAAAGAAAAAAAACATCATGTACAGGATAAAAGGTGGATGATAATTTTTCAAGATGCCTGACGCTGGCTAGTGCTAAGTCCTGCCACTACTTTGTGCGCCCATCTGTGTCCTAGTAACACTGTAGCACATAGCCTGCCGCTTCCGTACGTTCACGGGTTGAAATGCTGAGCCCATCTGTCCTTTTTAACACTGTAGCGCACTAGTACGTTGTCACTTTTGACTATTACATTAAGTGAGGGGATCAAAATGTACATTAGTATTACAGTGTGTGTTTGTAACTACTGAACATGGTGGATCTGAGTTATTTATTTTTTTTATTATTTATGCTTACTCATCATCTTGAATTAAATCTCTTGTCGTAGAACAAAAGGTGGATCTTGACAGAGATAGTAACTCAGACAGAGAGAGAAACCAAAAATACTAAAACTTTTCGACGAGTCGAAACTGTGGTGTGTGGGGCTGTGGGCCGTGTAGCAGACGCAGCCTTGTTGCCGGAAAAGGCGGACGAGCACATGGCTCCATCGTTGCCGTTGCTGAGAGGAGGACGACGGGCCCAGATACAGCAAGCATGGAGAATCTTTCCGTGCTAGCTTTTATTGCATTTTTTGTTTTGAGCGAAAGCTTTGGGCTATTGCATTGGCACCGTCCATTTACTTCACTGCAATATGAGTCCTTGGCTGTGTTTAGATGTCGAAACTGAAAAATAAAACTCACTATTCACCCCATCTCATCAAAACGCCGGCGAATCGTGGACACCACCAAACGTAGGTAAATAAAAAAACTAATTACATAGTTTGATTTTACACGACGAGACGATTCTTTGGCTACGTTGCGCCGTGAGGATAACGTTTACCACAAACAAACGAAAACGCTACGCTTTTTTGATTCTGAACAGTGTTTTTCCACCTTTTCTCACCAACTAAACACAGCCAAAGCGTGCATTATGTTTGAACGTTGCAGGGTCGGGTAGTGGATGGCCGCACCGTCCTCAATGTCGACCACCACCATGTCCTTTCACTGGCCGGCGGCCCCGGCGGCCGGCGCCGCACCGCCGTCCATCGCATCTGCTGGGGCCATAGGCAGAGACTGACCGACGGACGGGATGGACGTTGACATGCACGGCCCCATGAGCTAGATCTGTCTTGACTGAATCTGAGGATGGTTTTGTATAAGATTGGGCGCTTGTTTAGCTTGAGTATTGTGTCCTCTTAAATTGTATAATTTTTCCTATACTCAAATTTGAAATATAAAAACGAATTAAAATCTCTTTGAGTTTCATGCCATCATCTTTTGTAATTTGGGGCTCCACCGCGTCACGTAAAAATTCTCATTTATAAATACTCCTACCATAAATAAGTGCACTTCTTTCGACTTTCATCATTCTTACCTCATCTCGTGCTTATTTAAAAAATTAATATCTTTACTTATTTTGTTATGACTTAATTTAGCATTAGAGTAATTTTTGTATGTTATGACAAAATAAGTTATATTTATTAAAAAATTTAATAAGGCGAATGGTCAAACAGATATAAAAGTCAAAAGAAATACACTTATTTCTGGACGGAGGGTGTACTTTGCTTGTCACCTTGATAAATCTCAATGTTATTCTAATTGTATGTTCACTTGTTCTATCAACCCGTGCTTTATTGCACGGTTAAAATCTTAAGAGTCAATTTTAATCCTACATTTTAATGATTGCTTATGTCATCATGATACTTTAGAGTAAAAAATGGACTCCTAAAATTTTAACATTATTTCAGTTAAAAAATTAACGGTACCATTGAACAAGTTGATGAACAAGTATCATATGAATCACAAACAAATCTCGTATCGGAAATCTAAAACAAACCATACCATATGTCTTTGCTTCTTGAGACTAAACTAAAGTATTGTAACTCTATGACACAATTAAAGTACTATTCATCAATGTATGGATGTCGGATGTTTATGTACGCAGATAAATAAAATAGTAGTTGTAGTGTTTAAATATATTAACAACATATTTAGTCTGGGACATCTCACTCTGAGTTGAAAGAGAAGATTTGCGCGGAGTTTTCCTGGATAGGGACGGGAGTTCTAACTAAAAGTAAGCAGTATAGAGCTACCCTAGTGTCACAACCCGTCTTTCCGTCAACGCTTGAGAGGAAGAACAGAGGCATGACGTAGCTGAAATCATCGAAGATCGAGGCGTGAGCTGCCGCCGCAAGCCGCGCGGCGGCGGGCAAATGGTGGCGGCGGTCGGTGAAATCGGTGGCGGCAGCGCGCGAGGCAGAAAGGCAAATACGGCGGCTGGGAGGCGAGCTAGGTAAAACCTAATTATTTTCTTCTTCTAATCGTCTCACAATAGTTGCCCCATATTTATATGAGGGGTTTACACTGCTAACGGGCTAGGCCCATTAGTCTTTTTCGATTATCTTTAATTTAATCTAATAATTATAATAATAAAACTAAATAATAATTAAATATTCAGCCACTCGCTTATCTCTGGCGACTCGTGGACCGAAGTCGACATCTCTCCCCGCCGAGATTCAAATTCGTCCTCGAGCCGAAGTCCGATAGATTTTGTTGAATAATTCCGCATCTTCCCACCGCTATCCGGGCAGCAGTTTGTTCTTCCATTTGATGAGCACTTGAAGCCGACCGGCGGACTCTTGTTTTGAGCATTAATTCAGGTTCAGGTAATGCAAGGCGTGCCATGAATCCGAGGTAACTCCCGGAATATCTATAGGTATCTCTCCACGGTATGGTTTGAGCATGCCGACATGAAAGGCATTGTGTATACGGGTTCCAGCGCATTCAATGCATATGTCACCGGGTGTAATGATCTTGCCGATGCCGAAGAGTCCAAAATATTTAGGAGAGAGCTTGCCTTTGTGTACATCGAATATTGTTGCCACGAGAACGGGATAAAAGTTTGAGCCAAACATAATCACCCACTTTAAACTCTCTCTGTCGTATGTTTAGCATCAAAATATTTATGTAATAATCTTGAGACAATTGCAAAAGCGAACCTTTGTCTGATTAAGAAAATATCCCGCGAGTTAGTAAGTCATCCACGGCCGGTAATGTAGTCTCACCCTTGGATGATAACCACGAATAGTAGGGGGATCAATTCCCATACACAAGTTTGAACGGCGTTGTTTTGGTCGATACAAGATATGAAGTATTATAGCAATATTCAAAAGCCAAGGTAACCATCTTACCCAATCCTTTGGTTTGTCACCCTCCGCCAACGTAGCAGAGATACATTGTAATAATTTTATTCACGACCTCAGGCCATCTCGCTTGAGGATGATAAAGCTGATGTTGGTGACAAAATAATGTTGGATAGATCGGAAAAATTTCTTCCCAGAATTGACTCATGAAGATGACATCCCCGTCACTAACCACCGATCTTGGCAACCCATGTAGTCGAACAATCTCTCGAAAATTTACGAGCCACCGGGTTCTTTGATATGGATGAGAAAGAGGTATAAAGTGAGCATACTTGGATAGACGATCAACCACCGTTTAAGATTACCGATTTAGATCCAATTCTAAGAGCTTCAATGAAATCCATTGAGATATCCTCCCGTGATCTGCTCCGAATTGGTAAAGGTTGAAGGAGCCCAGCCGATGAAGGTGTTTCGCTTTGTTGCGCTGGCAAACCAAAACAATCATTCACAAAGTCTGTGACAATGCGTTTATCATGTTTGACAAAGAAGGTCCGACGAGAATCGATATACGTTGTTTTACGTATACCCTCATGTGTCTTTGAATCATGAATTGTATGGAGAATAGTCCGAAGATGTTTGACGATGTGGAAAGCCATACCTTTTTGTTGAACAAGATCAATCCATTGCGAACTTCCCATGCAGAGTCCTTACCATTGATTATAGAATCAATAAGGGCTATAGCTTCATCGCTAAATGCAATTTCTTCCCGAAATGATCAAATAACCCCAATTGAATTTACGAAATAGCCATGAGAGAAGATTCATCTATGTTCTCGATGAGATAATGCGTCACCACCACATTTGATTTACCCAGCTTGTACTCCACAAGAAAATCATAACCAAGTAATTTGCTAACCCATTGATGCTGTGGAACTATGGACAAGCGCCGATCTAAAATGTACTTAAGACCGTAATGATTCGACCTTATAAATAAATGGCCCCCAAAGATATAGGTCGCCAATGTTTTGACTAGGCCGTTACCCGATCCCTATGAGTTCTTTTTCATAAGCGGCTAACTTTTTTTATATTTATCGGGCATACGTTTGCTAAAGTAAGCAATTGGACCATTACCCCGATGTAAAACAGCACCCATACATACCCGGTCGCATCACATTCCACCACAAATGATTTATTAAAGTCCGGGAAGTTGGAGAACTGGTGTGATGATAAGGTCCTCTTAAGGTGCTCAAAAGTCATTTGTTGCTAAGGGTGTCCAAAGTAATGAGTCCATCTTAAGAAGATCAGTCAAGGGATGTGCAATTGTACCATAATCCATTATAAACTTTTACGTAGTAACCAAAGTCCCGAAGCCTCGTAATTCACGGAGAGTTGTGGGAAGCGGCACGCGGTGACGGCCTCAATTTTTTCTGGGTCAACACCACTCCAAAGATCCGATATAATATGTCCCAAATAACCCAATTGTGATTGACCAAAGAGACATTTAGATTTCTTTAAGAAGATATTATGAGATGCGAGTACCTTGAAAACCTCTTCCACATGGTGGAGATGCTCGAACCGGGATTTGCTAAATATCGATATATCATCAAAGAAAACCAGCACAAACTTGCGCAAACGGTCCCAATATATCATTCATCAAAGCTTGAAAAGTTGAAGGTGCATTGCATAAACAAATGGCATGACCAAAAAACTCAAAGTGCCCATGATGTGTCCTCGAAGTCGCTTTTTCTCGATGTCCGGAGGATGCATGCACTGTGATATCCCGAAATGAAGATCTAATTTGGTGAGAATTTTGCACCTTCCGGTTCATCTTGATGAAGCATGTCCGCACACTGCCGTTCCAGTTCATTTTTCTCAGATTCGAGGGTAACGATAGGGGCGAACAAATGCCGAGTGGGATCCTTAAGATGAATTCTATGATCATAACGTCTCGTTGAGGTGGGAGCCCCCGAAGGCTCTCTCAAAAGTCGTTGGAATTTACATAACAGAGGATCCATTGGTATGTCGAGAGAGTATGTGAATACTGGGTGAAAATTGCCTCCTTAGAGAGGTCAGGCTATATGACGGCCGCCTTCCTCCGAATTTCATAATAAGTTTATTAAAATTCCGCATAATATTGCCCAAAGAACTCAGCCAGTCCACACCCAGAACAACATCATAGCCTCCTAATTTGATGTGCGAAGAAGTCTCGTTTGAAGCTTTCGTGGCAATAGAAAATTTAATATCATCATACCTTGCCACATTTGTTATATGTTGTCCATTGACGATGCAAAAACTTTGAGCGGGCGGTTGAAAGAAGAACTTTGGAGGCCCAAGCCATAGCCAAATCGAATCCGTAAAATTATGTGTGGAACCACAATCCAAAAGAGCCAATAAATTGGTACCATGTATATTTATAATTAATTGCATGGTAGGACAGGTGGAGATGCCGGTTAAGCCATGAACCGATATTTGAATATCCGAATATCCCCTTGTGCGTACCTTTGAGTTAAATACGGGGAAGTTGTATAGAGACGCGATCTAGCAAGAGCTATGGCTGTCTCAATATCAGCGGTTGATGTAGTTGGACGTCGATCCGAATCGAGGTGCTAGCCCAAGAATATAAAGCATAGCTTGCTGTTTTGGGGAGAGAGGTGTTGTACCTTATTCGGGCCATTCTTTGAACGTATTAGTGTACTGTCAAATCTCTCCCATCCGGGCGTGATGTCACGATCACCAAGATGATTTTGTAGAGGGGTTCCAAAACGCCCGGGTAAGAGCCGCAGAGTGTTTTGCCAAGTCGGTTGACCGACTTCATTTTCCCAACGAATAAACCAAGATAATGCGTGCCCTTTGTAGATGGAACGGCGAAGCCGATCCGTCTCAGATTAATAATTCCTGAGCGAGAAAAATTTATCACACTTGTACGTACCAATGAGAAGGGTCACCGCTGCCATCAAACTGGAAAAATAATTTAATATTATTGCCGGTACGCCCGATTTTCGGCGAGAATTTAGGTGGAAATTCGAGTAATTTCATGGGGAATTTCTCAGAAAATTCGGGATGGAATATACGGCCCGTCATTGACGGGCCGTTGGATGGAGGAATCGGAGGTGCGCGGATGGGGGCTCATCTCGTGTCTATAGATTGAAGAAAGCGCTTGAGGGCGGGATGTACTTAGCCGATGATGGGGTTTGAATCAAATTCCATGGCTTTGGCCTCCACGGCCGCGATGTACTCGCCGATGATCCCGTTGAAGTTCGTGTAGATTTGTCCTCTGTGTAGGCCATTGATCGGGTGGTCTCCTGGATACCAATCTGCACAACCCGTCTTTTTCGCCAACGCGAGAGGAAGAACAGAGGCGTGACATAGCCGAAATCATCGAAGATCGAGGTGTGAGCCGCAGCCTTGGGCGGCTGGCAAGGCCAGCGCCGGGCAAGATGGCGTGGCGGCGGGCGGCCGGGTGGCGGCGGTCGGCGGCGTGGTCGGTGAAGCCTTGGCGGCTGGCTCGAAGGCGGCGCGGCGGCGGCCGGGAGACTAGAGCTAGGTAAAAACCTAATTATTTTCTTCTTAATCGTCTCACAATAGTTGCCCCCAAATTTATATGAGGGTTTTAATTGCTAACGGGCCGCCCATTAGTCTTTTCTCGATTATCTTTAATTTAATCTAATAATTATAATAATAAAGCTAAATAATAATTAAATATTCACCCACTCCGCTTTATCTCGGCGACTTCACTGACTGAGTCCGACACCTAGTTTCCGACCATCAATTCTTTTCCTTTCCTTCATCCTCTTCTCCATTCCTTGAGAGCTACACCAAAGCTTACATTCATCTTCCTCGTTTTCTTCCTCTTGTCCCTCCTCGCAAAGCCATGGCCAACATGACATCATTTGGCTTGAGCCTAACTATTATAGGCTGGCTGGTGTCACCCATCTTCATCTTCGTCATGAACAAATTCCTTTCCTACCTTGATTTTAATCTATCGAGAAAGATCCGGGAGCTGGAGCTTCACATCATCCCAAGCTTGAAGCAGATGCTAGGAGATGTGACGGAGCAAATAATTCTGAAAGGAGCCAAAGATGAGGACAAGGGTGATATGAAGACTCTCGGCGAACTGCAGAAGGATCTCAGGTCTGCCATGTACGAAGCGGAAGACGCCCTGGATCTTATCGAATATCGCCGAATCGAGAAGAAAGTCGTCGGTGATCGCAAATGGGTGTCTATTGGCGACCGGATCGCCTACTGCAAGCGGAGCTCGTTCGGGCAAAAGCTATGGCTGTGCGCCCAGAACCAGATCCAGAAGCTCAGGCACCTTGGAGTTGGAGATAAGCTGCAGCAGTGCGCCCAGGATCTGGATCTCAAGTTCTGGGAGCTTGTAGCTAAGCTAAAACAGTGCGTTCAGAGCCTGCACGTCCATATCCATCAGGGAGCAGCCGGGCAAACATCAATGCCAGACCCGCTCGTCGCAGAATCCAGGGATGACATTGAACAAGGATCTGGTACGATGCCACCACCAACGCCTGATGATGCACCATCAAGCTCAAATCCAGGGACGACTAATGCCCTCCCGAATGCTGCTGGCCCCGGCACTGAATTCAGGGGAGAGGATCAACGCGGATCAGTTGAGGGGGCACCGACGCTTGATGCACCCTTGAATTTACTGTCCCTGCTGCAGAAGACCTGGGATTGTTTCGGCTTTGTGTTTTCACTACTCAGTTCTTTTTATTCAGTTGTGCGTCATCTTCGGGACTGGTCATATGAAGCGATTGGCATCAAGGTATTGTCTCATCAACACGTCCAGCATATCCAGCTGCTATAGCACTATAATATATGTGTATGATACTATAATGTCGAATTTTTTTTTCTCTCGTCCACAAGAAACAGTGTCAGGGAATCAACATTTTTTACCTAAATAATATGGGAAGATCAAGAATAGCATTATTATCACAATCTAACAATAGAAATAAAAAAGATGACATCAGTTTGTCAACATATACTCTTGCAATGGTAACAAAAATTTAGGGAGATAGGTGTTAAAAATTCATGGATAAAATTTAAAATTTATGGAATGGTCACAAGAGCCATTTTGTTTCTGATTCTATACGGGAAGTGATTCCTAATGTAAGTGACTGGAACTTACTTTTGTTATGATTTTAGATTAGATACACTATATGGTGGAAGCTAGTGGTTGATTTGGAGACACCAATTTTTTTTTTTTTTTTTTTTTTTTTTTTACTGAGACACCAATTTTTTTAGAACACTCTTAACAACATTTGCACTTATACCATTAACATAGCACCCATATAAATGTAAGTTCATGGAGAACAGTTGAGGCACCTCTGTCAAAGTGGGTTTATCTGTAGTCCTTTTGTCTTTTATTTTCTTTCTAATATAATTTGGCAAAAACTCTTCCTTACCTTACCAGGAAAAATATATATCTAATTTAAGCTCTATATCATCTCTCCATTTCTAACGCGAAACCCATCTAGACACATGCTTTTATCTTGTTGCCATATATTTTAGCTTCAGTTGTACTATATAGTTGTCCATCTCCTTCATAGTTTCTTCATTGTATCACATGATTTTCATGTCTGTTTAGTTAAAACCTTTGTTTCAACTATGTATTTGGTATGAAAAATCAAGTATATGGTTTTAAATAGTGCACCACCAAACATATATATCTTTGAATTCGTTTGTTACTAATAATATAGAAATTAGAATACAAACATTTTATATAGTGTCAAAAGTGGATAATTTGTAATTCCACTTACTTTAGGTTGTCTTTAATAATAGCATAGTGGAAAGTTTAGATGTAAATTTACGTGGGGTTCTTTTTTGTTATTTCTTTTAATCAGTGGTTTTCTTTTAATAGCATAGTAAAAAGTTACTTTAGGTTGTTTTTAATAATAGTAAGATAAATATACCTTTTCTTTCGTGATGATTTTCGTAATGGGGATATTGGAGCACTTCTTGACTAAGAAGTTTGATATGCACTAATTGCAATCCTTGCCTAAGAAGTTTGATTGCACATATTTTCACAAAGATGTCTATTACGCAATGAAGAATTATTGATTAGAGAATATACGTGGATAGCATAATCATTTGAGCTTGCTTCATGCAGAATGATGATGATACAACAGACTGTGTCCTCTGTGTTAATGAGTTAATCAGCTTGAGGAAAAGGATAAAGAACATAGAATATGTTGTCGGCCGAATCAAAGAAATCATCTCTATTGAATCGAGTAGCAAAGAAGCACCCCCAAGGAGGCTGACAAGGAAAAGCTCGCAGCAGTTGCACCGTGAAGAACAATGCCGAGGAATGCACCAGCACAATCGAAAAAATTGATGACATGTACGTAAGGATTGAAAAGGAAGTGTTTGGTCGAGACAAGGATCGTGAGCATATAAGTAGGATGCTTCGCGATGGACTAGATACCGGTGCGGAAGCTCCGCATCAAAGAAACCTTATTCTCGTGATTGGCATATATGGCATTACGGGTTCCGAAAGACTACCCCGCACAATATGTTTGTGACTATGAGAAGGGAGGCAGACATTTGTTCGACCCTCCGTCATGTTCACTCATGTGGGGAAGACATTCAGCTGGATAATATATTCCGTGATATGCTTTGGAGCAGATTACTCATGCCCGCCACCTAATGACGAAAGTCTTAAAAGTCCGAAAACAAAGTTGGAGGAAACATTGAAAGGCAAACGCTTCTTGTTGGTTCTCGATGATCTCGGTCAATGATGACAATCGGAAGGAACATAATATTCTACTTGATACGCTCAGGGGATGCAATCGCGTGGAAGCGAGTCCTTGTGACATCTCAAAAAAGATGCTTTGCGAAGCTCTTGGTGCTCGAGGAGCAAATTTCAATACGATTTGGAAGAAGGGGTCTACTTATCATTGTTCATGCATCATGCTCGACCGGATGCATCTGGCTGATGATGGAGAATATGAGAGGATTGGGAGGAAGATTGCGAACAGGCTAGGCGGATCACCTATTGCGGCCCGTAGCAATGCGAGGGAAGCGGCTTGTGAGGAGGAACAAAAGTATCGGTTTTTCGGAGACAACGGCCGAACCTTGACGTCTGAACAAGACCATGGGAGCTATATGGTGGAGCTATCGCCAGCCTTGGTGTTGACATAAGGCGATGCTTTGCATACTGCGCAAAGACACTTTCCCCAAAGGATATGGTCTACAACGGGATAAGTTGGTTCGCATCCGATAGCACAAGGGTTCAATAAACACCCGGGAGTGATGCAAAAAGAGGAGGCGGGAAGATGTGGGCCGGCGCTACTTTGATCTACTAGTGACATTCTCATTTCGCAAGTATCGACAAAATATTATTGGCCCCGTGATGAGATTCACAAGTCATGACTTGCTACATGAGTTGGCGAGAGAGGGGTTTCTAGCGGTGAGTTCTTTAGAATTGGTTTGAATGACCCACCTAATGGTATCCCCGAAAGGGGTTCGCCATGTCTTCATTGAGACCATATGCGAGCCGAGGTGGCGAGAAAATTGTGGACATGGAAAATTTGCGCACCCTGATCATTAAGGAGCCCATGAAGAGCTACATGAAAATAGGGAAAGAAATGATGACTTAGAAAAAATTCTTGGAGCGTTTGTTCATGAGGCTATAAACTGCATGAAAAGGATCATTGAACTAGGCTGTTCGAGAAATAAGTTGTCTATCCTGGCAAGATCTATTGAAAAGATGAAGCATCGTTATCTTGGTTTCTGTTTTAAAGGTTGGTTGGGTATTCCCAATCTGGTTTTGCCAAGCACATTTAGCAAGCTTTACCATATGCAGACCATAGATATTCATGATTACTGGATTAAATGTACATCATGTCCTGAGGATATGGCTAATCTAATCAATTTGCGACACATCTTTAGAACGCTGTCTTTCCCAAACATTGGAAGGCTGACCACACTGCAAACACTGATACAGTTCACAGTGAAGGAGGGACAAGGGTACAGGTTGAAGCAGCTGATGCAACTGAACAAACTTCGAGGCAAACTAAGAATAGAGGGTCTTGAATTTGTCAGAAGCAAAGAGGAAGCTCTTGAAGCCCGGCTAACCCACAAGGAGCGACTCAGAATACTGGAGCTGGACTTCGACTGTGACGAGTGCTTTGGTCTAGACGTGCAAGCAGAAGTACTTGAGGTCCTTTTTCCCCCAATAGATCTTCAAGAGCTCAAAATCGACTGGTACAAGGGTTCAAGGTATCCTTCTTGGATGTTGAGTCGCCACCATACAGACACCCCGAAGCACCTGCACAGACTTGAACTCTCTACTTATTGTAGCCAGCTGGCATATATTCCTGAAGGTAGTGAACTCTTCACTGGTCTGCGTGAGCTTCGCATTTACAATTATGACTGGGACAGCTTGCCCCAAAATATGGAGCGCTTGTGTCGCTTCGGACATTGGAAATTGTGTTCTGCAGAAAGATGGAACATCTTCCGACGCTGCCACAGGCTCTTAAAAGAATTGAAATCCGTGAGTGCGACATGCTCAGAAGTATTGGTCTTATGGATTGCCCTAGACTTCAATTGACATTGGAAGAGGTGAAAGGTCTTGAAGCTTGTACGTCACTGGAATACTGCCAAGACACGGCACCTACCTGTACTCCAGAGCAATTTACGTATCCAATGATTTGTTGTCCATGCCTATTGTCTCTAGAGATAAAATACTGTGCTAACTTGGTAACACTTCCAAACCTACCACCATCCCTCAAGAATTTGATAATCGACGAGTGCGGGGAGCTCAGTTTCGTGTCAGGGCAGCTAGGCCAACTCGAGAAACTACAAATTTACCACTGCAAAGAGTTGCTGTCAAGACAATCCTTTGGGAGACGGCGTCATCATTAGAAACACTGATTCTTCGCAGCTGCCAACGCCTCGAATCCTTAGGATCCGGTGGTGGTCCTGGGACTTTCTCTACTCTTCGGTTACTTAAGATCGAATACTGCCCAGCTATGGATATGAAGCAGTTTAACAAAGATGTGCTTGATGGGCTTGTATACAAAGAAATATCATGCGCTCTTACAAGCAATCCAGATGAAAGGTATACTTTCTTTATATAGGCTACAAATCCACATTAGTTTAAATCAGATATGACCCTTCTGCAGTTATTATTGATGGTTGGTAGATTAGTTTTATGTGGGTGAAGGTCTGCATTCTGGTTTTTAGACTGTCATTTTTGTCTCTGATGTAACCCCATGTGCATTTGTTACTTCATACGGTTATTGATTTCAATTTTTTTGGATGCAGTAGTAAGTAATGTGTATTTGCCATTTGCAGGGATAACCGAGTCTATTTATGCCAAAATTTTTTGTTTTGAAATGAGATGGAGTGATGCCAGGTCACCAACATAGTACTGAATTGAGATCCTGAAATCTTAGTTTTGGAGCACTTGGAGGGAAACAATTCCATCTTGTTGTGGAGCTCAAGTTGTTCTGGAGACAAACAAGTCCATCTTGTTGGCATCATTGTTATCCCACTTTCTATTTGCCAAGTTTGGATCGTGTAAAACTTGCCTTATTATAGCTTCTGTGTTAGTTCAGCCCCATTTGGTTTGAGAGAGCTCGTGCGTGTTCACGCAGACATGCTGCTGTGTATTGTTAATTTGTTATGAATAAATGAAAGGAAACACGCAAGTGATACCCTTTATATAGAACTACAGCACTGCTGTTTCGTTTCCAATGCCTGCTAGCTTGTACTCTTCTTGAGAGTTAGTTTGACGAGACTGGAACATTTGGCATAGTTTCAGCTTGTTGTTCTTCAACCAAACCCCTGGCATCCTGTTTGGCCGGATTGGTGCAGTATCAGTGGTTTGAAACCGTCTTGCTTGTGTGTGCAGTTCGTTGTCTGACTTGCAGTTATTAAATCAGTGGTATACATATGGATGAAATCATTGTGTTTTATGATATTGCATCCATTTTGATCCTGTTTTAGAAATGAAACTCACCATCCATTTTTTCAGAAGCAGAGTGGGCATTCATAACGGGGACAGAGAAATGGAAAATCGGAAGGGAACAAAGAGTTTGGACTGCGGGCCTCGGATATTTCGTGATCCAAGGTTCAGAATTTTGAGCCGTGGGCTTTCCCGGATGTGCGCGGTAGCACAGCTTCCCTGGCCCTCCGCGTCGACGGCCACCGTTGGCCATCGGTCTCACCAATCACAGCAGACCTGATGACGCGTTAGCCCAGCGTCGTCCAGGCCGCGGCTGCTGAACGCGAACCAGGACAGCGTGGTTCGCCTGCGGGTCCCACCGTAATCACCTCCACAACGCACCGCCGGCTCCGGCGCCGTCGGCACACGTTCAAGCCGGCTTACCGTTCCCGACCAAGGTTCCTACGAAGTCTGATTTCCTGCTCCAATGCTTCGCCCTCTGAAACTTGTCAGGTATATCTTGCTCTGTCGGTCCGCTTTCTTATCTTCTGCAGAGCTTGCACACTTTCACTGATTTTTCTGAAAATTTCTCTTCACACGACCGACTCCGTCGATGTACATGTGATGGTGATGCTCAGAAATTAGAACGACCTTGTTGTCGCAGGTGATTCAAGTAGTTCAGCAAGCCTGGATTTTGTCTATCCCAGTATTATATCTCCTATCTAGATATCTCCAGACTATAGTTAGTTCATCTGTTTGTGTCCTAATTGTGATTGTGCTTAAAAAAACTCCTCATTAATTGTGATTGTGCTTAAAAAACAACCTTTTATCCTCTGTTTTTTTTTTGTTTGTATTTACACAATTTCTTCAGTTTTTTTTTAGGGGAAATAGGACGGCCAGTCTAGGGCCTCCTTGTTTTTTTTTTTTGATCCATAGTGTCCTACTCACTGCAATGAGCTTGTGATGCCGTAATACAAGCTGCTTGGACAATTAATGCGGCCCAAGCTGCAGGTCGCATGATGTGCGGATGTTCTCCTCATCCCTGAAAAGTTGTGGCCTTGTGAGTTCGCGTTTTTTTCTTCATTTCACTCTGTCCTTTATTTGAAACAAGACAATTAATTGCGTGTAGCTTTCTGTTTCTTATGTTTGCTGTGATGCATGACCACGACTGATGATAATGTTGTACTCGTTGTGTTCCCAATTGTTGAGTGTGTGATGCTGACTACCGAGTTTCTGAACTATATAATGAGGATGATTCCAAAAGAACTTATACGTTTTGTCCTATTCTTGCAAGAGGAAGTTTGGTTTGTATATGAGATTCATTCTTAAGACCATAGATCTGGCATATTCTTTTCTTGATTTGGTTCGATAGTTTCTGCTCTTTTTTTACCCTGCCATTGAGTTTCGTCCAACTCTGCATTGCCTCGTTGCTTTGCCTGCATTGCTTGGATGGCTTCTCAGATTGTGTAACTTACAGGTCCACCTAGGCCCATGACATGATGTACCAGTTTTAATTGTCAAGCGTGTTTACTGAAAGCCCAGTGACGCACCATTAGGCCCCAGAGGATAATCAATCTGTGTCCTGTAAATGCCCATGGGCCATTCCATCCTAGTCTCGTCCACAGAATCCGATCTTTATGTTCCGTTTAGGCCCATGAGAATTTATATTCTGATGATAATCCACCTACTGATCATAGGAAAAGTCGTATAGGCCCATGAGAATTCCTCTCTCAACAAGCGGACATCAACGATGGGAACCCTCTACTAGTGGCGGCAGTGGCCGTGGCGGCGGCGCAGCAGGGGTTGTTGAACTGCATGCAGGTGCGTGCTCCCCTGCGGCACCATTTTTGTTCATGGTTCCCATCGTTGATGTCAAACTTTCCACTTGTCATGCTGTCCTTCTCTGGAATGTGGAATGTATTTATTTGTAACAAATGCCATCAGATATCCTGTGTCTCTGCCTATCTCGTGCAAAGAACAGGACCGGCCCTGAATTTTGGGTGCCCGGGGCAAGACTAAAGACCGAGGCCCCCTTACAAATAGATGTGCATATATTTTTAAAGCATATCCAATAGTTTAAAATTATAGACAAATAGGGAGCTGAATTTTCTGATAGGCTGCATGACGACAAGTTGACAACCACTGCTTACCGTCCTCTTAAGATTTACAAATTCCACCTTTGGATTTAACAACACGCATCCAATATTTTACTACCCCAGACTTGCACAGTCAACGGTACACTGAATCGGCAATTGCAAACCTTTTTTTTCAAGAGCACGCCTAGGCGCGTTTTTCATTAAGCGAAAGAGTGTTACAAACTTTGGTCGATCCGTAACACGAGCATTACTAGGATCACCACCCCTACTTCTACTTGGATCCAACACGGTGATTACATTGGAACAAATTTGCGACAAGAAAGGAATATAGAGATCAAGGCCTAACTAGCCAACCTCCTCTTCCGCGATCCCTGTCATGTCGAGCTCCATGGCGGAGAGATCGATCCCACCTCCTAGCAGGGGCCTCAAACAACTCCTCTTTTTTTCGGTCATCTGCCCCCAAAGGCAACCATCACTTAACCGTTGCTCAATCTCCCCTCGAATCCGCGGCCTCATCTTCGACCTCCTCGCCGAAGCTACGGCAGCACCTTCGTGTGTGAACGGTTGCATGGGGGCGCGCGGCTTAGCCGCAATACGTCCCACTCCCTCTCGTAGAGAATGGACTGCACCGACATGCGGGGCGGCGCGGGGCCGGGCCCATCCTGAGCACGGGAGTGTCGAGGGGAGGCAAATCGCCGCCTCGGCTCCTCCCCGACCGGCGATCACACGTGTCCGACAACGCCATGGAGGAGGGCATGCACGACGCCGGGCTGCCGATGTCCGCATCAGGCGGTGGAGGAGCGATTGGGAAGCAATCGGGCGCGAAGGCAGCGTAGCGTCAACCCTGAGAAAGGAGCGGGGACCCCATGTCCGCCGTAGGCGTCGAGCCCGTCGCAAAACTCCGCCGTCACGAGGTTAGCCCACCGTCTTCCCGTGTCGGGGCGCAAGTGTTGTAGAGCGGTGTCCACCGAGAGGCGTGGCGCGAGCTCGAGGACACGCTCCACAAGCATTGGGTCAACAAGCGGGGCTCTAGCGATCGTCGACACTCACCACGCCAAGGGATCGATGCAACCGGGCCGGGATGGAAGCGCTCCCCCCCGGTGGAGAATGACCGGCGGCACGCGTCCTTGACCGGGCCGGTCCTCCTCAACGGTGCACCTGCGGCCCAGCGTCGGCGTCGACTCCGCCCGGCGGCGGCGGCGGAGCGGCCCGGTCGTCTTCAGCTAGCGTGCGCGTCGGCCGACGACGAGGGGGAATCCACCACCGGAGGCCGAAGTCGTCGATGTCGAAGTGGGGACCGGACGGAGAAACTCACCCACACAGATTGTGGTCGCGGGTGTCTCGAGCGCCCGGGAGCGTCCATATCACCGCGCGCGGTGAGCGCATCCTCGCACGGCTCGCGGAGGCGGCGAGGTTGACGACGATGTTTGCAATCCGGGGGCGGTGCCCTACACGGCGGGAGAGAGGCAATGGGGCGAAGAGGTACACCGGGTGGCGGCGTGGTCGGCCGCCCGAGCGATTGAAGCGAGAGGCCGGCTAGGGTAGGGTGGGACAAGCGGCGAGCGGCAAAAAAAAAGAGAGGGTGGTGCACGGTGGCGAGGGCGGCGTTGGACAAGCGTGAAACCATCCGCGTCGACCGGCGCGACACACGCTACCGCCAAGCCGGCCGCTGTACTGCGAACGGCATCGCTCCATCGGGTGGACGAGACGCGGGCGGCGGGCACACGAGAGGCTCGGGGGTACCGGGGCGGCGACGACGACGACGACGGGGACGCCCGTCCAACGGGGTGGCAAATGGGGCGTGAGGCGCAGCCGCACCCAATACAAGGTGTGGCGCCCCCCCCGAGCCTCGACAAACAGGCTGCAAGGTATGGTGGCACGGCAGCGGAAGGCGACCTTCCTCGGAGGTGTCGCCGTCGTCATCGACCACCGCCGATGCTTTTGCCCCCCCCGGCGACTCTCCGGATGGAAGGGCGCGGCAAGGGGGGACAAGGTGGACGACCGGCCGAAGGCGAGGGCGGGCGGGGCGGGCGATGAGGACGTCCGGGCCGGGATGTCGTCGTGGCCCGCATTGTCCTCGTCGGGGCGTCCTCGGCGCCGAGTAGCGAGCCGTCCGTGATGACGAGCGGGCCGCGGCGACCGGGCGGCATTGTAGGCGACGGAGGCGGGGTAGGTTGGGGTCCGCCCTCCGCTCGCCGGCCGACGTGGCCGCCCGCCGCCGTTCGAGACGTCCTCGAAGGCGAAGAGCTCCTCAGCGGCCCGGGTACTCCTACATCCACCACCACAGCGGTGGGCTCGAGCACGGCCGGAGGGAGTCGGCCGACGGAGTCGGAGCGGAGGGCCGCCTGGGGACGACGTCGGGCTCCAACGGACCCGAAACCCATCGTCGGCCGGAGTAGCACGAGGTCCGGCGGCGCGGCCCATCGGCCGCGACGAGGGGAGACTACGGGCCCCTAGAGTCACCCAAATCCCGGGGTGGGGGCGCGTCCACGGCGGCGGAGCGCAGCCGCGGCGTGGGCGTGGCAGGGTGGGATCCCTCCCGGCGAGGTGGCGAGCGAGCGCGGTGAGGGCCGCGGCCCGTCCTCTCCACGGACGGGAAGGGCGTCGAGTCCGCTGCAAGGCGGAGGCGGGACCGGGCGGCGGCGGGGAGCCGCGGACCCGGCTTCCGATCCGAGCGGAAGCGGCAGCGGCCCGGCTTCGCCCCATTTGCGACTCCCAGCGGATCCGGTGGCGCTGCGGGCCGATCCGCGGCCCCCCGCCCGAACGGCGGCGGATGGCAGCCATGGCCGCTGCCTCGTCGGCGGCGGGCAGAGGCGTTGGCGGCAGGACTCCGCACGGATGCTGCGGGGGCGCGGGGGAGAGGGGAAGAGGGAGGGTGGAGGGGAGTGGGAGTGGGGCGAACGGGGCGGGCGCCCGGCCCTGAAGCGCTGTCCGGCGCCGCCCGGCGCGGCGGCGGCGGGGGGCCCGTCGCGTCGCCTAGCGCGCGTCGCCATAACGGCTCTCTGTCTCGGCTCACCGTCTTCCGCAATCGTTGAGCGTCGGCCCCGCCCTCTCTCGTGAAGAAGTGCAGTGCCGGCCATTGCAAACCTTGGGGCCGAGACCTCTTCCTTCTCTGTTAAAAATCGGCAGTGGTTGTCAACTTGTCATCATGCAGCCTATCAATTTATTTTTCACAAATGCCATCATGCATCCTGTCACAGGCCTGTCTCAAGCAAAGAAGTTCTTAATCTTGCTAATAAATTTAGTTATAGCAACGCATCGTTTTCAGTTACTTTTTTTTGCACTCTTGCCTGTTCATTTGTTGCAGACTGTGCTTACATTCGGCTTCTGTAAGGCACTCTCAGTTGGATTGACAGGTTCGCCGATGCCTGCGATGTCTGGTTGGGTGTTCCAAGTCAACTGCTTGCCGTCCACCTCCTCCTGTTCAGATTTTTACATATGCCACCTTTGGATTTAACAATACGCATCGATTTTTTTTTACAACATAGACTTGCACAGTCAATGATACACCGAATCAGCCATAGTAAACCTGGGTAGAGACCTGTTCCTCCTCTGTTAAAAAATGGGAGCAGTTGTCATGCCGCTTATCTTTGTTTTTGAAGAAATATGTATAGGTTAGAATTCATGAGAGCTTCGCCATCGTGTAAACCATGCATGGGCAGAGACCTGTTCTTTCTCTATTCAAAAATGGGAGTGGTTGTCAACTTTGTCATGCTGTTATCTTTGTTTGTGAGGAATATATGTTAGAACTAATGACCTAGTAGAATGGAATGTGACATTCATGGGTTTGGAACAAGCTCTAGTTGATTTTTTTATTGCGGTACCTAAGCAATTTAATTACATTTGCTGGCTCATGCTGCAGCAGTGACTGGCGGGCATACAGCTAGTCTGCATGTTCTTCTAGAAGATCATCCATTCATATGAAAATGTTACTTATTTTTCATCCTTTCATCTATTCTTGCTATACATGGTGGGAAAATATGTAAGTTCAATTTGATTTATATTTTTCTATAATAGTAGTTTAGTACTAGTAACCTAGTAAACTAAAATCATATGTTGGGCTACTTCAAGGTAATTCTTCTCTAATACCATGTATGTGTAGTTTAAATGTAGCTAGAAGGGGTCAATTGGTTTATTTTTAGTAATGTTAGATGTGGGTAATTTAGATGCAACTGTGTGTGTGTTTGGGGGGGGGTGTTGTTTTCTGATAACAATGGCAACCGAGGGATTATATAAATTTAGGGATTAGTTTTTCTTATATAAATTTAGGGATTAGTTTTTCTTACCTTTTTGTGTAAAAGTCACATTGGCTTTTTTTTTTACAGAATCCGGGAGGGGGGGGGGGTGTTCAAGCCCCACCTGAATATTTCAATAAAATGGGGAACAATTACATATAGTTGGCCTGTGGGACAAGATTGAAGCATTTACAAGAGATTAGAACATAGACCCACAAAGATGGAGATGGCCCAAGGAGGCCAAGAAAATAGACAAAAGAGCATGAAAGAAGGGGAGAAGGTGAACAACTACACTTAATAGAAGGAGCAAGAACAACACAACAACGATGATGGCCCTAGTGACAAGCCAAGAGACGCCAACCGATCGTTGATTTGCGCCACCGCCAAACAACATACTCTCTAGTTTCACTTTGATCAAAGTGCCTTGCACCAATCCTCGTAACTAAGCTGCTCCACTGTCGTCCCTCCAACCGAGGACCAGGCCAGTAGAAACAGGGCTAAGAGTGGTGAAGATCACGCAAACCCAAGATTACTAGACATGGTGACCTCCCTTCAAACCGATGGTGAGGCACACAACACATCCAGCCCACATATCACCATTCTACGCTGTCCACGGGAGGAAACCTTGGAGGAATGGCGGTAGTGGTGGGGACAACACTGCATACGATTTCCTAGCACCATCAAGGAGAGCGCCGATGGAGCAGAGGCACCGTGAGGAGGACACTCATCGAGGAACAACAACGCCCCATAGCTATGACCAGACTCACCTAGGAGAACAAAGAGGCACACACAAAGGAGAGGAACTATAGGAACAAGCAGGAACCAAGGAAGAGAGGGGAGGACATGAGAGCTCAAGGTGGCATTAAGGACCGAGGAAAGGAGGTGGGAGCGGCGGGGTGGCTAGGGGGCTGTAATCCGCCCTCCACGGTGGTGCCTCAAGAGGGACACGACATCGCCGATGGCGCCACCACCGCCCCAGAGATGTGGAGCAAGGTTTTCACAAGGTAGGGGAGACAATGTCGACGCCTCCAAGAAGGTAAGCGGCACCAGAGGCATCGCCGTCGGCCACACAAACAAGGTTGTGCAAGGCTTTAGCCTATGCTCCCGAACCCATGAACTATGGCCTGACCCGCAGAAACCGGCCAGGGGACGAACCCGACGTAAGCCCACGCTCACCTGACCTCTGAGGATGGATGCCGCGAGCACGCAGAGCAGTGGCGCCCTCAAGAGTGACGCGGCATTGTTGACACCGCCACAGCTGGCTCGCCTAGAGGTGCCACTGTTGGCATTTCTTAACGCAATCAAAGGAAACAGGTATAAAACCCATCCCCAATAAAAGCGCCCGAAATGCGCGCCGACATTCCCAAGTAAACCACCATGTTGGTGATCCGAAATGAGATTGTCAACGGGATAGATCTTGCCATCTTAGATATTTCATATCCGCAAGCGCACGGATCTATCATTGTAGCATTTCACCCGAAAGTATTCGTGGTATCGTTATTTATATTTTCCCAAAGGAAGGCATGTGATTAATAAATTAGCATGGCATCCGAATAGAGGAACATGTGTTTGCTTAGACCAAAATGTTCATAATAGGGGTAAGCAATAATGGTTTTGGATAGTGTGACACACACTTAAGAATCCACCAGCAAAAGGATAAAGAATAAATGAATAACATAATGGAGTAATTCTAATGTATCTAGTCATGGCCATACAAATGAATAGTTAGGATCATATGCAAACTGATTTAGTCATGGTTAGGTCTAGGATAACAGGGAGACTCCCGGGTGCCATACGGCCCAATAGAAGCATTTACGAACTCCTACAGCACACATGAACGTGGGGGGATTTCAAGGGACGGTCAAGGCTTGTCACGACCAAGCCGCCTACTCCCTCAATCGTGGCATGCACTCATATCCGCAGGTGTCATAATACCCGGGCACCATGCCCGCATATTAGAGCACTACTCTTGTCCCCCAGAATCCCCACTCGTTGAATGGACGGACTAGAACACAAGAGCAAACCCGAAGGAACAACGAACCGTTATCCCACCTCTAATCAAGTTATGCATACGATGATCGATGAAGAAATGTAATGAACATGTCAAGATTATGATATGTAAACTATATACTAGTTCATATACCAACACAAGAACATGAACAAGACTATACTCTAGTTCATAAGTTAGGCCAAGAACATAGATATAAGACTTGCAAATAGAAGAATGCTCCATAGAGTAGATGTATTACCAAAGCACTTTCTTCTAGGAGACAAGCCCTCCTTGTAGCTCTTCTACTCCAAGTGCTAACCAAGAACTAAGAAGAAGAAGAAAGAAGAAGAAGAAAGAAGAAGTAGAAGAAGAGAGAGAGGTAGAGGTGGTAGAGAGGGAGAAATTGCTGGTTTGCTTTGGACTCCAAGTGGTGTGTGTTGAGAGAGGGGTCCTACTTATACACTTGGAGGAGGGGCCTAAGTGCTAATTTACACCAAAACCGACCTGGTAAACCTTCCTATTCTGCGCAAATCGACCAACTAAGGGCGGGAAACCCCGTTTGAAAGGTGCATGAACCGCCTCATCGAGGTTGGGCCGAAACCGCCTCGGGGGAGGGTGCTGCCGCACCAGCTGTGTGCGCGCACCCCACTGGCTCGGCTCGCCCCCGTCTTGGTGGGGTGTCGTCTTTTCGCCTCGAAAAGTTGTGGGCCGGGCTTTGCTCGCCCATATTTGATGTTTTGGGTCGATTTGCTCTTGGGCTTGAGTTTTGCAATAATGCGCTTTCCCGGAAGGCGTACTTTGGTCGATTTTCCACTTGCTTTTATTATAAATCTGCAAAATAAAATACAATACACTACAAGTGGAATTTATTAGTGATAAATGCATATGAGTATAAAAAGGTTTAATTTTACTCCCTTTATGGTAGTAAGTTGACGGGAAAAATATGTCGTTGGTTACCGTCAACAAACTCCCCCAAGCTTACCCTTTTGCGCGTCCTCGCGCAAAAAGAGATAAGTACTTGGTTGTTGATCGGGAGTTGCTACTATGCCGATTACGTTTTACAAGTGCTAGGGTTATAATAAGATTTTCTACTAGAGTTTGAATAAAATGACATATCTTTTTTCCCACCCTTTATTACCTTTCATCGTAGCGGGGCTTTCCAAATTTTTCTCAAAGCCTTGGGCGGTTGCCGATAGAACAGCTTATAACAGAGGTGCTTATCATTCATCCTTTTGATCAACTTTTTATCCGGGATTTTATTTAGATAAAATTTATTTATTTATTTATTTATTTATTT
Source organism: Hyparrhenia diplandra (assembly GCA_015847255.1). Classification (NCBI taxonomy): domain Eukaryota; kingdom Viridiplantae; phylum Streptophyta; class Magnoliopsida; order Poales; family Poaceae; genus Hyparrhenia; species Hyparrhenia diplandra. The sequence goes on along the minus strand of JADLZK010009031.1, from coordinate 50,348 downwards.
TTCCGAGAAAGCATGGGCTTTATTGCTAATATTTTTTTTTTTTTGGAGAGGTGGGCTCTCGCCGCCCTAGACTTTTGTCTTTTATTTCCTCTTTTCTTTTCTTTTCTTTTTCTTTTTTTTAGAGATGTGGGCTCTACTCGCCCTCGGACACTTGTCCATTTTTCATCTCATTTTTTTTAAGCATAGCCCAAAACATTTCTCTTTTGAAAGTATAGGTTCCTGATGTCAAGTTTCTCTTTTGGACGAAATCATAGCAAATCCATTTGTACCATATCATATTTGGCAACAACTTAGACTAGATAGAGCATATGCAACCCACATGAATCGGGTTTTTCAGATGAGTTTTTAGAATTAGCCACTAAATCCAAACTTTAGAGAACTTTGAATTATAAACTAGGCACGGGCAAAGCATAAGACAGAGCAACTATTCATCATTTCAATAAGGGACTAAGACTAAACATTTTTATAGCTCATATATATAAGCATTAAGGCACAAAGAAGAGCTACTTATTCTATTTTTGGATTTTTTTAGTTTTTTTTCGATGCAAGGTTGCTGAAATGTAAACATGCTAAAATAAAATAAAATTTGATGGAATTAAATATGCAATGCAATGATACCTGTGGGGGGTCCTCCCCAAGCTATCTGGAGGCCTATGGATCGGGATCGAAGCCTTGGTACCTCCAGAATGCTTCCTCGCGTGCGCTAGCAGTAGCCATGTTGGGCTCCAATTGGGTCCATCTTTGCCGACTCTCGCCGCTCCCGCCCGCGCCATCACCTGGTGTTTTGCACATGGGAGTTGAGCGTATGCTCAATGTTCCTAGTGCGGACGCCGAGGTGCCGCAGCCTGGATCCCGATAGCCTCCACCCCTTGTGGTGGATGCCCGCGGCCGGACCGGTGGGGGCATATCGTTGGAGCCGCCGTCAAAGTCAAATCTGGGCCCTCCATGCTTCCGTATTTCCTTCAGGCCACTCGGATGGTGCCGGTGTCGAGGCGGCGGCTCCCACCTAGGATCATACCCGGGTATTACCCCGGGTCCCCATAGGGTGAGGCCATGCTTTGCTGGAACACCGGTGTGTAGGTCAGGCCGGCGTGGCCGAGGCATGAAGTAGGGGCCATGGGAGGAGGATCCGACCTCCTGGCCTCCCGACAAAGCGTGAAGAACCGATGGGGTGTCTTTCCTGCGCAAGCTATCAATCGATCTCGAGCTCAAATGTTAGTACCGGGCTTTTATACAACCTGTAAGTCCGGGTTAGGTAACCGAACTATAGTTGCATAGCCAGGGGAAAAGATGACCAAGCTCGTCGATGGTAAAACCTTAATTAAATGCCCTCAGATAAGCCGCATGAATGGTCCAATAATCCCTGGGTGTGGAAATGTACTCTATCTGCTGATTCTCCAAAGCTCCAATCACAGAAGCGAGGCGTGTGATAAGAGACGTGCAGGTGACAGGTACAACGACTTTTGTGATAATATGTAAAAGATTCCTGCACATCTCTACCACTGGAGCTACCTTTTCTTTGTGGACAACAACATAGAGTAATTTTAATTCAACCTCATTTACCCATCTAACCCCGTGTCTAGGAAACAAAGTCAACGAGATCCAGCGGTGGATAAATCTAAGTGATGGATGCTGGATCTGTGAGTGGCGAGGTTTGAAAGTTCCGGTCTCATGAGCACCGGATATCTCCTCCCAAAAGTGATGTCTAACAAAGCCGGGGAGAGCAGCATCTATGTTTATTGCACATCTATTACTAAAACCCCAGTAACGAGCTAGGTCCACCCACGTAACATGATAAAGTGTACCAAAGAGGCGGAAGGAAATTCCTAGCTGGTCCTCTACTAGTGTGCATAAAAACTGAATTGTCAGGAGGCGAGAACCTTCCTCCTCAAGAGGGGGAATATCCTGCCACCCGACTGCTCTCCAAAGGATAGGTAATTCTTCGTCCATACCTGATTGCTCGAGGAGCTCGCGGTCGATTCCGGGCGTGTGCTGGAACACACGGTCTTTGAGTAGGAGATATGCTTGCATCTCCCGGTCTCCACGGATGTCGAGGTACGGCGCTGGCCGGGCTTCGTCCGATTGTCGGGGAGCTCGAGCTTCTTCCTCCCCCGACGGTGCAAAGATCTTCTTGCATGGGAGATCCTTCAAGGTCGCCGAAGTCGAGGGCGGTGCTTGTGCTTGTACGCCGTGACTGTGTCTTGATGACCGCCTCGAACCCGCCAAGATCTTCCCAAATTTTCTTCATATTACGCAAAAACGATTGAGCGAGACCTTGGGTGTGTAAGGGTTAGATGAAAGTATAAACTTTCACACCCGTGATTTTGCTCGGCACAATGTTTTTGGTGGAGAAAATGGAGTGTAGAACAAGTGGGAGAGAGTGTGAGAGTGAGAGAGAGTGAAAATGAGAGGTGTGTGCTCTCACACCGGTTGTTTCGGGCTATTTATAGCCGAGCCAACGGCCGAGGGTCGCCCCACACAACGGCTAGGAGCCGTTAGGAAGGCGGGCCCCGAATGGCGCCGCACGGTGCGGCCGCACCTTTGGGCGCGCACCCCGCCCCGAGGCCGCCGCTGCTCGGCTTTGGCGGGGCGTGCACAACGGTCCACGAAAAGTTAGTGGCCCTTGTTTGCTCGCGCCGGTTCGACCGCTTTTCCCCCTATTTGAATTTCTCCAAGAATTTTCAAATATAAATTTATTTTTGAATTGAAAGATTATTTTAAAAATATTTTTGTTTAAAGTTTTTATGTAGAAAATATTTTCCTTTATTTTTCATGAAAGAATTTATTTTATGAAAACTTTTTATTTTAGTTTTCGAAAATATTTTTCTTATGTAAATATATTTTTTTGTTTAGTTTGATAATAAAATATTTTATAAAACACAAAAAAACTTTTTTCAAATATACCCCATTTTTTTTCTTTTTTGATATACCCCATTTTTTTTTTTTTTTTTTTTTTTTGGATATACCCCTTTTTTTTTTTTGGATATATCCCATTTTTTTTTTTTTTGAATAAGCAAGTTATTTATAGTCAGCTGTCGACTTTCCCCTCTCCACTGGAGAGTATCTCGCTCCGGGGTTTCGTGAGTCGATCCTTCAACATTCCACACCGGTCTTGATGACGTTGATTGCCGGGGTGTGTTGTTGCTTGTACCCAATGAATGGGCACTTTACCGCCTTATCTCTCGATATGGAAGACAATGAAGCCCTTCCTCGATCGATGTCGCTTTGGTCGTATAGAGAAATGGTCTCCCCAAGAGGAGAGACACATCCTCATTTAGGCCCATGTCCAGGACCACAAAGTCTGCAGGGATATATTCATCTTGAATTTTAATCAACATGTTTTCCAGTATTCCCTCTGGCCGCCTTGTTGATTGATCTGCCATTTGGAGGATGAAGTTGGCAGGAGTAATCGTCCCCTCCATGGATTCTGTCGAAGGTGGCCTTGGACATCACGTTGATACTGGCCCCCAAGTCACAAAATGCATTAGCAAAATTGTGGGGGCCAATGGTACAGCTGATGATTGGACGTCCAGGATCGCCCTTCTTGGCAATGAATGGCGAGCTCACAGGGATCTTCTTCAGCTCACTGGGTTGACTAAGCCTCGAGATATCATGTTAATCGACTCATGCGGAACCTCGAGGTTGCCCCGGGATCCTTCCCGAGTCGTTAACCGGCACTTGGGCAAAGAATCTGGGGCGGTTGTGTTTCTATCATCTTGTTGAAGCTCAACTGATTCTTCACAGCTGATGTCAACCCTTCGAGTTTATTATTCACACCTTCTAGGATCTTGTCTTAGTGGCTCATCTTTTTGGTCAGATTTTCGTTAATTTTCGCCTGGCCCAGTACCAGGTCCTTCAATGATGGCTGACCAAGGTTGTAGTTGGAGTTGTATCCCTGGTTGCCTTGGAATGGTGGCCGATCGGGTTGTTCCGACCTCGCTGCGGTTGGCGATACCCGTTCTTTGTTATTGATGAAGGCAGCTTCTTCACGGGTCTCGTGGCAATTATCCCTTGAGTGGCCAACTTCACCACACGCCTCACGTGTCATGTGAGCGTGCGGGCGTAGACTAGGGCGCCGCTGAGTAGTAGCGTCTCGTGCTTTGCGCTCCTCCAAAATCTTCGCCAAAGAAGATCCATTTTTGCGGCAAGCATATCCGCCTCCTTCACGGTATGCATGCCTTTTGTGTTTTTGGCTAGGGCTCTGTCTTTCGCCCCACTCTTGATTTGCCACCATTTTATCGATCGGGGCTGTTGCTTGATCGATGGTGAGCGATAGAAATGCGCCACCGCCAGCGGCGTCCGAGGTGCCCCTTCGATATGGCCGTGAGACCATTGTAGAAGTTCCGAGCACCGCCCGCTTCTCCATCCCGTGGTGCGGGCATGCCGTATCGTATTCTTGCAGCCTTTCCCACGCCTCCGGAATGGGTTCCATTGAGTTCTCTGGAAATTGGCGATTCTCCCTCTCAAGGCATTGGTTTTGCCCATGGGGAAGAACTTAGCAAGGAACGCCGCGAGCACTTGGCCCACGTACTTACGACTTCCTTGTCCTTATAGAACCATTGTTTCGCCTTCCCACGAGGGAGAAGGGAAATGCAGACGGAGCCTCGATGACGCCTGGCCGCGACATCTTTGATGACGATAGTATCGCATAGCTCAAGGAAGTCTTGGAGATGAGCATTTGCGTCCTCACTAGGCGGTCCACAGGATGGACCGGCTCGCACCATAGTGATCAGCCCAAAGGCGCAGCTCAAAGTTTTATCCGCCACGCGTTCACCGCCGGCCCAGTGGGCACACGTTGGTGACAATGGGAGTTGAGAAATCGCCAGCGACTTCGGGCCATGGCTTGAGTTGCGGTTGGTGCAGGGATGTCGGTTTCGGCTGTCGGGGTTCCGGCCGAAGAAGAAGCGGTACGAGACCGGTTCTTCCTTAGGAGTGCCTCTGGATCGGAGATGAGGTTTTCCCGCGGAGGAAACCCGACATACACTATCCTGTTTTCATCCACAAATGGAGAAAACATAAAGATTAGCCCCGTATGAGCAAATGGTATTCACGCACACGCCCATATTCATAGCCAGCTATTTATTGTATTTTTTTCACAATGCCTTCCCGGCAACGGCGCCAATGAAATGCTTGTTGGCATTTCTTAGCGCAATCAAAGGAAACAGGTATAAAACCCATCCCCAATAAAAGCGCCAGAAATGCGCCGCTGACATTCCCAAGTAAACCACCATGTCGGTGATCCGAAATGAGATTGTCAACGGGATAGATCTTGCCATCTTAGATATTTCATCCGCAAGCGCCTACGCATCTATCATTGTAGCATTTCACCCGGAAGCATTCAGTATCGTTATTTATATTTTCCCAAAGGAAGGCATGTGATTAATAAATTAGCATGGCATCTGAATAGAGGAACATGTGTTTGCTTAGACCAAAATGTTCATAACAGGGGTAAGCAATAATGGTTTTGGATAGTGTGACACACACTTAAGAATCCACCGGCAAAAGGATAAAGAATAAATGAATAACATAATGGAGTAATTCTAATGTATCTAGTCATGGCCATACAAATGAATAGTTAGGATCATATGCAAATTGATTTAGTCATGGTTAGGTCTAGGATAACAGGGAGACTCCCGGGTGTCATACGGCCCAATAGAAGCATTTACGAACTCCTACAGCACACACGAACGTGGGGGGATTTCAAGGGACGGTCAAGGCTTGTCACGACCAAGCCGCCTACCCCCTCAACCGTGGCGTGCACTCATATCCGCAGGTGTCGTAATACCCGGGCACCATGCCCGTATATTAGAGCACTACTCTTGTCCCCCAGGATCCCCACTCGTTGAATGGACGGGCTAGAACAAGAGCAAACCCGAAGGAACAACGAACCGTTATCCCACCTCTAATCAAGTTATGCATACGATGATCGATGAAGAAATGCAATGAACATGTCAAGATTATGATATGTAAACTATATACTAGTTCATATACCAACACAAGAACATGAACAAGACTATACTCTAGTTCATAAGTTAGGCCAAGAACATAGATATAAGACTTGCAAATAGAAGAATGCTCCATAGAGTAGATGTATTACCAAAGCACTTTCTTCTAGGAGACAAGCCCTCCTTGTAGCTCTTCTACTCCAAGTGCTAACCAAGAACTAAGAAGAAGAAGAAAGAAGAAGAAGAAAGAAGAAGTAGAAGAAGAGAGAGAGGTAGAGGTGGTAGAGAGGGAGAAATTGCCGGTTTGTTTGGACTCCAAGTGGTGTGTGTTGAGAGAGGGAGAGAGGGGGGCCTACTTATACAGCTTGGAGGAGGGGCCTAAGTGCTAATTTACACCAAAACCGACCTGGTAAACCTTCCTATTCTGCAAGAAACCGACCAACTAAGGGCGGGAAACCCCGCTTGAAGGTGCACGAACCGCCTCCCCGAGGTCGGGCCGAAAACCGCCTCGGGGAGGGTGCGGCCGCACCAGCCGGGTGCGCGCACCCCCCCGGCCCGGCCCGCCCGGTCTTGGTGGGGTGTCGTCTTTCGCCTCGAAAATTGTGGGCCGGGCTTTGCTTGGCCCAGATTTGATGTTTTGGGTCGATTTGCTCTTGGGCTTGAGTTTTGCAATAATGCGCTTTCCCTAGGCGTACTTTGGTCAATTTTCCACTTGCTTTTATTATAAATCTGCAAAATAAAATACAATACAATACAAGTGGAATTTATTAGTGATAAATGCATATGAGTATAAAAAGGTTTAATTTTACTCCCTTTATGGTAGTAAGTTGACGGGAAAAATATGTCGTTAGTTACCGTCAACAGCCACTGTCCGCCGCGTCTGGTGCTTGTTCCCGCTCGCCAACCCCATCGTCCTGACATGTCGGCGCCAGCACACCATACATGGAGTAGTCCCCGCCCCGAAGAAGCGTAGCGGTAGGAGTAGTCCCCGAAGGTCACCGCCGCCCCTAAGCGCCCGCGGAAGCCCAAAGACCGACGCCGCCAGGGCGCACGCCAAAGACGCCCGTCGGGCCGCTGGTCTTGAACCAACACCCCCCCGCTAGCCGGATCCGTGGTGGGGTCACAGGATACGTGGCCGGAGGGCCCGTGATCCATCATTCCCGCTCCCGGTGGACCCGACGCAGCCCCCGGCCGCGCCACAAATGGCCGCCGCCACAAGCGTTTGCTAGCCCGGGGCCACGCCAGATTTGCCCCTTGCAGCTCGAAGACGGCATCCCAACCGAGAAACCTTGCCGGAGAAGGAGAAGGAGAAGAGAGAGGGGAGGGGCCGGACGCCAAGCAGCAGCCCCACACCGCGGCGCCGCGGCGCTGCTTGTGGAGAGCCTTGCAGCCTCCGTCACTGGGGCCGCGCAAGGCTTCCCGTCGGCGCCCTCTGGCGGCAGCTAGGGTTTACCACCGCCCGAGTCGCCCGTGCCGGGTGGGCAAGGCGGGGGCTTCACTCCATTAGCTTATTTTTCATAATGATAGAGGTGGATACTTTCAGTGTGAACTTACCCTTTCATAGTATTTGAGCCCTTTTCATTGAAACCTAATACCTAATCAACCAATAAAATTAAAGTAAAATACTATCCATGAAATACCTAACTAAGATCCATATATATGGTGCAGCATGGTCTGTCGCCAGGTTGGATTCGCCTTAGTGATCTTTGATGCACTCAAATTCAGTTGGATCCATTTGGTTGGTCTCCGGCCTGGTCTAAATTCTAATATACTTTTCTCGATCATGATGCTCTACAAGATCCTTGGACTGACTTACAATTTGGGATGGATCGAGGGAATATTTAATTTTTGTTTTTCCATCTTCCGTTTGTTCCATTTTATTTGAGTACAAGAGAAATAAATACAAGAGACTCTCCATTCGTGTCTAGTAATGCATGCCAGCCAATACAAAGGCTTTTAATATCTTTGGCAGCCGCCATAGACCTGTCTTCGTTGACTTTTGTATCTATGGTACATGGAGTATGAACTACTCCCTCCGTCCCATGCTGACCGACGTTTTTGACTTTTGAACTTCATGTTTGACCATCCGTCTTATTCAAAATATTTTTGCAAATCATAAAATAAATTAATCAATATTCAAGTATCTTCATTGATAAATAAGTCGTAACAAAATAAATTATATTTGTGCAAAAAAATTTGAATAAGACGAAGTATCAAAGAAGATGGCACGGAATCCGGGTGACAAACTCAGTGGGACGAAGGGAGTATGGGTGAGCAAAAGTCGATCCCAATCACCATTAGTGATGTCACACCTTTTATTTTCTAAAGCATCACTAGTCATGGAGTACGCTATTAAGCTGTGGTATGTACCAGGGAATCGAACATATCTATTTGCACATCCATCCTTCTTGCCTCGTCTCAGCCCCTTCGTGATCTCCCCTTCCAGGAAAACTAAGCATGGATTCCATGGCCGACTTGATGAGGAAACTTGGATGGATAGCCTGGTGGCTAACTGTAATAGGTTGGTTTCTATCTCCCATTATCAGCTTGCTCGTGAACAAGATCTTCCCCTACATAGTGTTCGACGCATCAAGAAAGATCAAGGAGCTAGAGAATGAGATTATCAGAGAGCTGAAGAAGACGCTTGGTGCAGTGGAGGAGCAGACGGTGCTTAGAGCAGCTGAAGACCATCCGTCTCAAAGAGATCTGAAGATACTGGACAGCATGCAGATGGATCTCAAGTCTGCCTTGTATGAAGCCGAAGACATCCTAGATCTTCTAGATTATCGCCGGATCGAGAAAGGTATCTATCTTGGGGAAGATGGCAGCCGCCGTTGGGTGGAGCACAAACTCGATGCTGCTCGCGCCTGGATTGCCCGGTGCAAGGAGAGTTCAAGGGTGGCGGCACAGCACATCACCAGGCAGGGTCAAGGGTGGCGGCACTGGAGGCCGAGCTCTGATCAGTTTTGCAGCAGTAGAGCCATGGGAGCTGCAGCGCCGCAGTGTGCACAGAGCTGGCACCAGCAGCTAGGGCAACTATTCAGGCGTGTTATACTATGCAGAAGTGGCAGATCAAGTGTGCTTCTTCCAGTTTCTATCAACCAAACGCCACAAGTGGCCGAGGAAGAAATAGTGGTTGAAGAGACACAAGTGAAGGAAGGACATGCAGAGGAGATGGTGGATGTGGAAGAAAGAGTGGTGGAACAGACACAAGAGGAGATACAAGGAGGAGAGGGAGAGATGCCAAAGGAGATAGAAGGAGATTATGAAGGAGGTTGGATGTCAGAGGGGATGTCAGAGGAAGAGATAAAAGCAGAAAGTACTGAAGGAGAACTGGAAAATATGTTATTAGAAGTGGGAAAGAAGTCGTTATTGTTAGAGACGTTGTTAGGGGAAGAGACAGAAGAAGATGAGGAGGAAGGAAAAAGAGGGAGAGCCAAATTCTTCGTCAATACCTCTGAACTGTGCTCGATCTGTGCTCACATGGTTTGTAAACCTCTGTTTTTATCGAGACTGGTCATATGGAATTTTTTTGGCATCAGAAGCGACAAGGTACTATCTTATAATCAATTCAGATTGAGATACTGAAATACCATTATGGCATAATTGTTTGCCTTCTGATCTTTGTGACATATTCATCTTGTTATTTCTAGATATGCCAGATAATTACTATACCAAAATTAAGAGTCTAGCGCACCATATTTTATTTTTTGAGCATCTAGAGTGGTGTATAATTTTGCTACACATCTAAATATAATAATATGTCTATATACGTAGGAATACAGATGAACAAAACAAAGTCAAAGCGACTTATAATTTCGAACGAAGGCAGTATGAGTTATTGACTTATGCAAAAGTAGTCTACAGTTCCTTGCAACCAAAGATGATGCATGGTTGATGGCATAGTGCAATTAAATAAAAATTTCCATTTTAATAAGATGAAACTGAATACTTTTTTATTTAAATATTATTTCAAATCCACTTTTTTTATTTATAGAATGACTTGTGGTTTGAAAGTAAATATAAATTGCAATAATAAGTGGCCAAGATAATTATTTGAAGCTTCCTTCTTGCAGAAGGATGGCAACGTGCCTATTACTGAAAAGAATCAGATTAAGGAAACAAATAAAGAGCATAGAAGACATTCTCACTTCCTCCAAGAAGTCAAATCTGTTGAATCGAATAGCAAAGAAAGACGGCCAAGGATGATGACAAGGAAAGTAGCAAGAATAAAGACGCCAAGCGTAAAGAAATTGACAAGTTGTACGAAGCATTGAACGTAAAGTGTTCGGTCGAGACAAGGACCGTAAGCATATAAGTGAGATGCTTCGTGAGGGACCGATACTAATGCAAAGAACCTCGAGCACCAGTAAACCTTATTCTGTGATTGGCATATATGGCATTACAGGTTACGAAAGAGTACCACGCACAATATGTGTTTGTGATTATGAGAAGGATGCAAGACATTTCAATCTTATCATGTTCATTCAAGTGGGGAAGACATTCAGTGTTGGTGATATATTTAGTGAAATGCTAGACCAGATTAAGCAACAACGGCTCTCGTTACCAATGGTCCTGAAATCCAAAAAACAGAGTTAAAAGATCTAAGAAGTCTAAAAGCAGAGTTGGAGAAAGAATTGCATGACAAAAGTTTTTTGTTGGTACTGATGATCTCTCCTCGGGTCAATGCTGACAATAAGAAGGAACGTGGGATTCTACTTGATGTGCTTAATTCGGGCAGAGAAGCCGAATCCTCGGTGACAAACTCAAAAGAACGATGCACCTGCAGCTTTAGGTGCTCGGGGAGAAAATGCGAATCCCAATACCCGATATGGAAGAGGATCGGTACCTCTCAATGTTCATGCACTATGCCATAGATGTCAGTCAAGTTAACATTGCTGATTATGGAAGATATGAAGCAATCGGTAGAAAAATTACCAAAAAGCTTCGTGGGTCTCCCATTGCAGCAAGAACGGTGGCAGCACGGCTTCGAGTGAGTAATAACAAGACTGATTTCCGGGAAACAACAAAGAAACCTTGACGTGTTGAATGAAACAATGGGAGCTCGTGGTGGAGCTATGCGCAGCTTGGTGGTGACATCAGTCAATGCTTTACATACTGCAGCATTTTCCCCAAAGGATATGGAATAACAAGGGATGAGATGGTTCGCCTCGGATAGCGCAAGGGTTTGTAAACACCAGGAATAATGTAAATGAGGAACTGGAAGATATAGGCCGGAGCTACTTTGATCAGTTATCGACATTCTCATTTCTCGCAAGTAAAAAAAGAACATATTTTGGCGAAGTTATTCACAATACATGACCTGCTACACGAGTTGGCAGAGAGGGTTTCTAGAGGTGACTTTTTTAGAATTGGTTCCAATGACCCACCTAAAGATATCCCTGGAAGTGTTCACCATATCTTCATTGCGACCAACAAGGTAGCAGAGATTGCAGAGAAAATTGAGGACATAAAAAATTTGCGCACCCTTATCATTAAGGACAATCATTCGTGGTCATTGCGCAAGGAAACCATGAAGAGAAATCATGACTTAGAAAAACTCTTGGAGTGTTTGTTCATGAGGTTGACCAAACTGCGCGTGCTGATCATTCAACAATATAATGGGCCAACAGAGTTGTCAGTCCCAACATCTATTAATCAGATGAAGCATCTACGTTATCTCGGTATCTATGGCCTATTAAATCTGATTTTGCCAAGCACATTTAGCAAGCTTTACCATATCCAGACCATAGATATTCCTTGTTTCATGGCAGCCTGTCCAGAAGATATGGCTAATCTAATCAATTTGCGGCACATCTCTGCTCCGCTTTCTTTCCCGACATTGGAAGGTCGACAAAGCACTCCAAACACTTAAAGAGTTTAAAGTGAAGGAGGAACCAACCAGGCATGAGTTGAAGCAGCTCATGAACCTAAACAGTCTTCGAGGCTCTCTGATTATACTGATGCATGGGATTGTCAGAAGCAAAGACGAAGCTATTAAAGCCCGCCTAATCGACAAGAAGCGACTCAGAAGACTGGAAGTGGACTTTCGCTGGTGGTTCCGGAGGGGTCCAGACGTGCAAGCTGAGGTGCTTGAGGGCCTTTGCCCCCCAAAGGATCTTCGAGAGCTCGAAATCTGCTACTACAGGGGTTCAAAGTATCCTAGCTGGATGTTGAGTCACCACCATCGAGACGCCCCAAAGCAACTGCAAAGACTTCAATTGTGGTATTGCAGCCAGCTGGCATCTATTCCTGAAGGTAGTGAACTCTTCACTGGCCTGCGTGAGCTTCGCATTTACAGTGGTGACTGGGACAGCTTGCCCGAAAATATGGAGCGCCTAGTGTGCCTTCAAACATTGGGTATTGATGAGTGCAGAAAGATTGAACATCTTCCAGCGCTGCCACAGGCTCTTAAAACGATTAAAATCAGTTGGTGCGAAATGCTGAGAAGTATTGGTATTATGGATTGCCCTAGACTTGAATGCATATTGAAAAAGGATAAACGTCCTGAAGCCGGTACGTCACAGGAATACTGCCAAGACACTGCACCTACCGGTACTCCAGAGCAATCTCCGTATCCAATGATTCCTTGTCCATGCCTAGTAACTCTAGAGATAAGATACTGTGCTAACTTGGTAACACTTTCAAACCTACCACAATCCCTCAAGAAATTGAAAATTGAAGAGTGCGGGGAGCTCCGTTCTGTATCAGGGCAGCTGGGTGAACTCAAGCAACTAGATATTTCCAATTGCAATAAGTTGCAGTCAGTACAATCCTTGGGAGACGCGTCATCATTAGAAACATTGTCTCTTTCCCGCTGCCAATGCCTCACATCCATAGGATCTAGCGGTGGTCCTGGCACTTTCTCGGCTCTTCGGGAACTTTGGATTGAAGACTGCCCAGCTATGGATAAAAAGCAGTTTAACAAAAATGTGCTTAACAGGTTTGGATACAAAGAAATATCACAAGCTCTTTCAAGCAACACAGATGAAAGGTATACTGTTCAATTTTTTCCATTGTTTCTTTAAATTCCTCTATCTACATTTCATATACGCTGCTTTTTTTTTGAAAGATCCGGTTTCCCGGCTTTGGTTATAATAAGAGAGATAGAGTTTACAACATACACGCCATTGAGGGCGCGGCCCCAGCCCTGCAGCAGACCGCTACAGGGGTAAAAGAAGCACACCAAGCAACAGAGAGAAACGACAACCCCACAAATATAAGTCCGGAGAACCTAGCCTAGTCTAATTCCACAGCAACGCCTTCAGCAAGGGTACGACGTTGAAAACGCCGCCGTCGCTCATCCAAATGGACCGGGTTCTCACCTATGGAGACACTAGGGACGCGACGCCCCCATCAGGGAAAACGGCGCCCGCAGCGCCGCCGTCGCCAGCTTTCGCCCAAAAGACCCCGCCGCAGACATCGGCCTAGATTCATAGACATCACCACCGCCGCCGCTGCCACGCCCTGCTGAGACCTCGCCAGGGGGGCATCAACGCCGGCCGCGCCTGCGAAAAGCTGCGCCGCCACCCCCCCGCCGACAAGACGACATGCCGAAAAACCAGCAATCACCCCACCGCTTACGCCCACCGCCTCACGCCAGCACCATCTTCGCTCTTCGCCATCGCTCTTCGCTCTTGAATACGGCCGCGCCTCCGCAGCGGCTCTACCTCGAGCACGCACCGCGGCCGCCGCTCTCATCGGGTAGCCCCCACACGCTCGCCTCGACCTCCCCGGCGCCCGGTTTCCACCGACGGCTCGACCGCTGGAGTTCGCCACCGGGAACCTCCGAGACCACCGAGCACCCATGGACCCGCCACCAAAGCGCCGGATCTCGGCCAAGAAGAAGACAAGCACACGGTGGAGCCTCCTCACCTCCTTCCCGCACACAGCACAACGCTGGGCTGGCACGGGCGCGCACGACGACGCAGAGGAGGTCACCACGCACCACCGCTGCACCCACAGCACCGCGGACGGGATCCCGGCGCCGACGACGACGCCATGGCCTGCCGCTCGGCCCGCCGCGCCTCCATGCCTGGCCGGCCTAGGCCGCCGACCGGGCAGACGGCCACGCGCCGCCGGCGCCGCCAGAGTTCCTAGCTGGGCGCTGCAGCCGCCGCCCCGCCACGCCCCCGTGATCCGCCGCGGGGCCCGGATCCGGCGAGGGATGCCGGATCCGGGCGCGGGATGGCCGGGCGGCCGCCGGCGTTCCCGGCACCGCCGCCGCCGAAGAGAGCGGAGGCCTGGGGAGGTGGAGGGAAGGGGGCAGGGATGGAGTAGGGAAGGTAGGGAGGGAGGAGGGGGGCCGCCGCCGGCGAAGGGAGGCGCGCAGCAGCGGCCAGAGCCGGCGAGGGTCGGGAAGGGAGGTTGGGCGCCGGGCGGGAGCCCCCGAGCCGCCTCCCATGGAGACGACGCGAGGGTCGGGCGGTCTGACTGACTCCACAAGCACTTTCATATACGCTGCAAATCCACACTACATAAACCTTAATCAGGTACGAGACCCTGTGCCTACATTTATTTATTATTGTTGTCCTGTACATTAGTTTTTTGTGGGCGAAGGTCTGCAATCTGGTTTTTAGACTGTCCTTTTTGTCTCTGATGATGTAAACCCATGCACATTGTTGTTTCATTTCATATGATTATTGATTTCTATTCTTGGATGCAGAGTAATTAGTAACGTGTATTTTCCATTTTCAGTGAGAGCGATTTCAGTGACTAAACTATGGGAACGAAAAACTTGGAAATATGCTATCCCATGGTGTTGAGAGGGGGTGGTCCGGCATCATGGAAGTAGTACTGAGATGACTAATGACATCCTGAAACCCTTGTTGCGGAGCTCAAGTTGTCCTGGAGGGAATCAGTTCCAACTTTCAGTACGTACCGGAGGCACTCAAGGAGCAGGGCATTGCTGTCCTATTTTCTATTTGCCAGGCCCAAGCTATGACGAAGCCGGATTCTGTTTTGTCATGGGCACATATGGTTCTTTGCATAAGTTTGGATTGTGGAAAACTTGCCTTGTTATAGCTTCTGTGTTAGTAGTTCTGCCCCGTTTTGTTAATTGGTTTAAGTGCGTGACTGCGCGTGTGCGTGTTCATGCAGAGACCATCTTGCTTGTTATGAATAAGTTACAGGAAACAAGCAAGTGACCCTTGTCTGTGGAACATATGGTTCCACGGTTTGAAACCATCTTGCTTGTTTGTTGAGATGGTTGTCGGATATGCTGTTATCAGTCTGTAATAATGTATATAAGGTTGAAACCATTGTGATCCTTGCTATTGCATCCCTTGTGTTCCGGTTTCAGAAATGCAACTCTGCAGAATCCATTTTTTTCGGAAGCAGAGTGGGCATTCATAACAGGGAACGCAATATAATCGATACACAGCCCATCGGAGTGTGGGCCTCGGAAATTTGTGATCCGGCGTTCGGCCCTCACAGAGTTTTAGGCCGTGGGCTTTAGCCCTGCTTCATGGTTAATGGTGGAGCAGCTCAGCGCCGTGATGCCGCGAACCCACGCCAACAGCAGCTGGGCGCAGTGGACGGCGGCGGGCAGGCGCCGCGCCGGTGTAGGGAGGGCCAGCCACTCTGGTGGAGCACTCCACCGAGCGATGTCAGGGGATGGAGCTCTGAGCTGCAGTGGCGAATGGCGCCTCGTCGGGGCCGGGCGGGCCTTTCCCTCGAGGGTTCGCCTGCAGGTCCCACCGTAATCTCGTCCACAACGCACCGCCGGCTCCGGCGCCGTCGGCATGCGTTCAAGCCGGCCACAGATCCCTACAGAGACTGATTTAGCTCGCCAATGGTTCGCCCCCTGAAACTTGTCAGGTATATCTTGCTCTGTCCGTTTTGCTTATCTTGTGCACAGCTTGTGCACTTCGACTCAATTTTTATGTAAAACAATTTCCCTCCACCGACTATGTTGATATGGGGGTGGTGATGCTCTGTAATTAGAACGACCTTGTTGTCGTAGGTGGTCCAAAACATCACTAGTTCGTAGATTCAATGGCTGTATCCCCTATGCGATGGCAGAGTGGCAGACTCGATCTAATCCTTGAGCAAAGAATTGTCTGGGCTTTGTGACAGTTTGCAGCTCTCTTATTCAACTAATGGCAGGTTCTGATCCTGTATATGAAGAACAAATGTCAGTTCATAAATATATACTCAGTACGTACTCCAACTCTAGCTGTAATGTCAGGATTTTTTTTTGAAGGAAACGACGGGAGGGGTTGGGAACCCCCACCTGATATATTAGCCACAGATGCCGGCGTGAGCCGGGGGTGGCAAGGCGCAAGGCCTAAAAGAGTTACACATACAGAGGGTTACATCCAAAGAGTTTAAAACAAAGCAGGGGAGAGGCGACTAAATAGGTAAGCTATTACACGAAAGAGAGTACAGTCGAACATCTTTTTTTCGGGAGCCTGCAGCACCAAAGCTTGGCTGAACCTCGGCATGCAGCGATGAGGCGAGGCAAGCTTGGAGGGAGCCCCCTGAACACAACATCATGGCGATGCTTCCAAATTTCCCAGCAGAAGGAGCAGGGTGGAGAGGGGTGGGTGCTGTTGTCACCCATAGGCACTGAACTGCTGCCACTCCCTGTACAGATCGACCAGCCAATATGTGTCCAGAACGACTGAACAAAAGAGCAGCCAGAGATGAGATGATCGGCTGTTTCAGGCTCACAGCCACAGATGGCACAAATGTCATCGTCAATCACATGTTTGGCGACCAGGTTGCTCCTACAGTTGATCCTGTTCCTAGTCAGTAGCCAACCAAAGAATTTCACCCTTGGAGGCGCGAAGTTTTCCCAGACAAACTGATACGCGGGACATACCGAGCCGCTCTTCATAAAAGTTTTGTAGACCACACCTGACCGGAGACGATGATTCTCGTCTGCAAAGAAGCAGGACCGGCTGTCTGCTGCTTCACTCAGCTCCACCTCTTACAGCAGCTCAGTGAGTTGTTGCAGCTCATCGGACGGTTGTTGGCTTAGCCGTCGCTACAGATTATCCGACAGGCTGCTTGTCATCACACTGTGGACTGAAACCTCATAATCGACACAGTGACTGTGGAGCACAGGGAACCTCTCTACCAATGTTGTATCCCCTATCCACATGTCATCCCAGAAAGAAGTGTTTCGGCCGTCTCCAATGTCGACCCTGGAGATCTTCCTGTACGCTGGTAGCAGCTCCCGCAGGTTCTCCCAATGAGTGCCACTCAACTGGCCTTGTAGACTATGGAGGTCGGTCCAGGGCTTCACCCAATTAGCCCATGCAGATTGTGAGCAAAACAACCTGTGTATCAGTTTGAGGAGTAGGCAAGCATTTTGTGTCTCCAGATTTTTTATTCCTAAGCCGTCTTCCTCTTTTGGTGTGCACACTTGCTCCCACGCGACCAAGCACTGTGCTCCGGTGACCTTGTCTGCTGCTGCCCAAAGGAAAGCCCGTCTCCTGGCATCAAGTTGTTTTCTAGCACCAGGGGGCAGGGTCAGTGCACCCATGGCATAAGTTGGCAGACCATCAAGGACAGCGTTAATCAGGACAACGCGCCCTGCAGTGCTAAGCAAGGTCGCCTTCCAACCTGCAAGGTACTTGTCGGCTTTGGCAATCAGAGGCGCAAAAGCAGACAGCTTCAGCTTAACATTGGACAGTGGAAGACCAAGGTAAGTCTGGGGAAAGTCCCCTCTCGGCATTGCAGGATCAGTAAAGTGGACAGGAAAACATCCCTGGAGAGGTGCATGGGAGTAACTGTACTTTTGCTATAGTTGATTGCCAATCCTGTCGCTGCAGAGAGGGAGTCTAGGACCTGTTTCAGTTCTGTAGCAGCTTCAGGTTCCCCTCTGATGAGTATAATTGTGTCGTCTGCATACTGTAGCACGGGGCAGGGACCATCCTCCAGTGGGTGGCGGATGTTTGGATTTGCCTTGATGAGCCTTTGAAGAACATCAGCCACCAGGAGGAATAGATAAGGGGAAAGAGCATCGCCTTGCCTGAGCCCTCGCCGGTATCTGATCCATGGTCCTGGAGCTCCATTCACCATCACCGCCGATTGGGAACTAGACAGTAGCTGCTGCATCCACCGGCACCATTTTGGTGGGAAACCACGGGCTTTCAGAATCAAGTCCAAACTATCCCAATTGACTGAGTCAAATGCTTTGGCAAAATCCAACTTGATGACAAGGGTAGGGGCTTTCCTTCTGTGACAGCATTGCACTAGTTCAGTGGCGTAAACAAAGTTTTCTGAGATTGATCTTCCTCTGATGAAGCCGGTCTGGTCAATATCAATAAGCTTGTCAACCTGTTGCTGCAGCCTAGTAGTGAGCAATTTGGTGGCAATTTTGACTGGGCAGTTTTGTAGGGAGACAGGACGGAAGGAGCTAGGGGTCAGCGCTGGGATGCTTTTGGGGATGAGCACGATCACTGCCCTGTTGATCCTCTCCAGGTCTGCTCTTTCGTCATGAACAGCTTCCAGGAATTCAAATATGGCCTCCTTGGTGCCGTCCCATGTAGCTGCATAGAAACTGGGACCAAGACCATCAGGTCCAGGGGCGTTGGCTGCATGCATACCACAGACTGCCTTTTTTGCTTCCGCCAAGGTGAATGGAGCCACCAGCGCACCGCCATCAGCTCGGGAACAGCAAGTGTACAGAGCCTCGAGATCAAAGGACCAGGAGGTAGGTGACACATTCCCTAGGATGGCAGTATAGTAGGAGGTGAGAGCCACCGTTTTATCTCTATGTGAAACCAGTGTCATACCATCCAGCTCAAGATGTTGAATCCGGCTGTGCCGAGCCCTTGTTGTTGCCCTTGCTTGAAAGAATTTTGTGTTCGCGTTGCCCTCTTGGAAGGCCCGGAACTTCCCGCGTTGCTTCCAGTGAGCAGCACGCTGGCTAACAAAAAACATCAGTCTGTCCCGGCAGCACTGACGTAGGCACCGTTCACCTGCAGAAAGAGACCTCCACTCTTCGAACAAGTCGAAGAGCAGGATTAGAAAAGAGCAATTGTTGTAGATGGCTGGGGGAGAGCGGTGCGCGCGCGCCCATCGCTTGGCCGCATGCCAGACACCCTTGATCCTTGCCACCAGAGTCCCTGCAACGTTAGTAGCATTCGACCAATAATTCAACTAGGCAGGGAGGACAACAGAAATGAAAGAGGGGTGCTTCAGCCAAGCATTTTCGAAGTGGAAACTGTGAGCTTTCGGTGCTGAGGTGGGAATGGAGACCATAAGAGGGACATGGTCACAGGGAGCACCTAACCGGGAAGATAGGGAGGAATCAGGGAACTTGGAGGAGAAGTCTAAGTTGACCAACACTCTGTCTAGTCGTGCAAGGGTGGGTACATCCCTTCTGTTGCTCCAGGTGTAGAGCCGGTCTAGCAGCGGCAGTTCTAGGAGTGCCATGTTGTCAATGAGATTGTTGAAGCGATTAGCTAGAGCCCAGTCGAAATTGTCATTGTTTTTGTCAGAGGGGGAGCGAGTGAGATTGTAGTCACCGATTGCCATCCAGGGAGTGATTAGAGGGGGAAGAATCTCTCTAAATTCAGTGAAGAAAGCATCGGTGTCACTGTGGTTGGAGGGGGCATACACGTTGGTTAGAACGAAGGAGCAGTCTGAGGTTGTAGAAGTGAAGGGCACCGTCAGAGTGAAAGTGCCAACGCGGGGAGGCCGGGCCTTCAGGACTGCTGGGTTCCAGGCCGCCAGCAAACCACCACAAGAGCCGTTAGCAGGAACAGTGAGGTAATCGGTTAAGGGGAAGGGGAGGAAGGACTTGCTTTTAGCAGGAGAGAGATCCTCCAGCTTGGTTTCCTGTAAGCAAATGACATGCGGGTGGGAGAAGGAGATCACATCGCGCACAACGTCACATTTCTCAGACCGGCCTAAGCCGCGCACATTCCAGGATAGGAGAGAAAACGAAAAACGCTCATTGATTTGATTCATGGGAACAAAGTGGGGTTACAACAGGAGGAAACAGGGGGGAGGAAGCACAGACCAACAACATATAGCTAACACAAGAGACACACTAACAGGATACACACTAACAGGCACTACAAAGAACAGGTGGAACAAAGTGGAGGTGAAACAGGAGCATTGTTGAGGTAGGCGGCACCTGGAGTGCCGCGGGGAAGAGCTTGTCTTGCCCCTCATGGAGCCACCGGGTTCCCTCCAGCCACCGCCACCGCCTTGCGGTCAGCGCAGGAGAGACCTGCGGCCCGGGCGAGACGGCCCAGATCCAGTCCTCCCACGGTGTGCTTCCTCTTGAGAATGCCCCTCCCCTTGACCTGCTTCTTCAGGGCCACGGAGCAGGCCTCCAGGCTCTCCCTGAGAGCCTTACGCTGGATGGCCTTGGCAGCCATGGGGACGAAGGAGCCGTCACCTTGGCCGGCCAGACGCGCGCTGGTCCTGGAGGGGAGAAGACAGCGCGGGCGGTGGACCTGGCGGCCCCTCCATGGGGGAGCGGGGCTGCTGCTGGGTGGGGAAGCGGGAGAGGAAGGTGGAGCAGGTGGGGTGTCGTCGTCGTACCATGAAAGAGCGAGCAAAGGAGTGGCGGCAGGAATGGGAGCGGCGGCGGCAGGAGGAGTGGGGTGAAGGAGAGCACCGAGTGGAGGATGGGAGGGAGCAGATGGTAGTAGTGGGCTGGGTAACCGGGCACGAACCCCGACCCAGCCCAGCCATGGCCAGGGAAACCCACCATGCCCCCTTGTGGCGCTGGGCCGTAGCCGAAATGGCCGCCGTAGGGGCCCATTGGGCCGCGCAAGCCGTCGTCGCCTGGGCCGTGAGGCTGGGGGAAGAACGGCCTGAGCCGCCCTTCCGCGTCGAGCTGCTCCATCCCGCCCAGACCTTGAGGGACCTCCACTTCAAAAGTGGCACCAAGGACCTTCCCACGCCCCCCCGCCTGGATTGCCAACCGACCGCTGCGTGTGGATGTCAGTCGGGACTCCAGCGCCACCACCACGCGGATGGTGGGCACCTCGTACAGCAGCGAGGCACGGTCCACCTCCACCACCATCCCAATCTCGGCGAAGGTCGCCCTAATGCCCGACGGCGTCCAGTGTGCTCATCGTGGAACGTGGCACCGACAGCGCCATCGGCCAGGGCTGCTCGATGGAGAAGCGGTTGGGCGCCTCCTCCGAGCGAACGAGAGAGAGCCGAACTCCACCATGCTCAATGGGACTCAGGTGCACCACATGGTCCCGCTCAGCTGTTGTGTCGAAGAGCAGCTTCATCTGGCACATCGAGGAAGGCAGCATGGTGAAGTGGACGCCGCGGGGCCACCGTGAAGATGGCGGAGAGGATGAAGGGGAGCCGGAGCGTCTACGGGGCCGCCCTCGCCGATGAAGGCATAGGTGATCCGGTAGGGCCTGTCCAGTCCCCTCCCGGCATCCACAGGAGCCGAGGCTGCTCCTCCTCCACGGTCGAGCCGGGAGCGACACGGAAGGGCGACCCATCGAGTCGACCTCCTCCTCCGAACTCTCCTCCTCCGCCGCTCGTCGTCACACGGCCGCGCGGAGTGCACGAATGGAGATGGAGTCCACATCATCCATGCCGCCCCCCGGACGGGAGGGGACGCAGCAAGGAGGGAAGGGGCCGGGGGGAGCAACGTCCCTCCACGGGGTGAGACGGGTGGGGAGCTCGCAAAGCACCTCCGTGCAGCCGCGAGGAGGACGGGGTGAACCGAGGCGACCTGCCGCCAGGGCTGACCGCAGGGCCGTGGGGAGCACGGGGCAGTAGGGGGCACAGGAGCAGCATCCGACGAGCCCGGCCGGACGAGAGGACATGGTAGAGGTGGAACGCGGAAGGGGTGGTGGCGGGGAGGAAGGTGGTGGAGCGAGGACGGAGGTGGGGGTGGCCGCAGGAGGGAGTCGTGGTGGGTGGAACGGCGA
Source organism: Hyparrhenia diplandra (assembly GCA_015847255.1). Lineage (NCBI taxonomy): Eukaryota > Viridiplantae > Streptophyta > Magnoliopsida > Poales > Poaceae > Hyparrhenia > Hyparrhenia diplandra. The sequence continues at coordinate 28,534 of JADLZK010009031.1, read as the reverse complement.
GCAGCAGGCCAAGGGGTACCACGGCGGTACACCCGGCGAAGAGAGCGGCAGACACGCTCCATGTGGCCGACGAGACCGCACCGGCGGCACCCGAGCGGCTCACGACAGGTTTTGGTGAAGTGATCGGTGCCAAAGCAACGGAAGCAGGAGGTGGGAGGAGGGCTGAAGCGTTTCCGAGTCATGGAAACTAGGCGGGGGAGGGTGGGGGTTAATAAAGCGTCGAGGTAGGAGCGACGAGGGGGTTCCCCGGCGTTGGGCTCGATGGCCGGGCCGAGGAGCGGCGAGGTGACGTTCCGCCTGGCCAGCCAGCTTAAGACGGCGTTGGGATGATGGACCTCCCCGTCGCGGCGGCATTGTCCTTCGTGGGTGTACGTGTCGACCGGAGGAGAGGGGAGCAGAGGAGGGAGCGACGGGTTGGAGGGGCAGGCGATATGGATGAGATACGCTGGCTGTTTAATGCGGATACGTTTCAGATAGTCAGCAGAGTTCAGGGAGGCAGTCGGGATGTTTGACAAACCTGTGGCGCCTGCAGGTGGAGGACCATTAATGGCAAACTGGAGCATGCCATCAAGCCTTGCCAACTCAGCCTTAGCCCCGCAACGGCTAGTATGCAGGGAAATTTGAAAATCTCCGATGCCAAGCTTCCCGGCGAGGCAGCAGAACACCGCCACCGACGGGTTGGCCATGGATGTAGTGAACAGGAAAGGGCGGGGAGAAGAGACTCAGAAAGCTAGCGGCGGGGCAGCGAGATGGTAGGAGAGGATCGCCACGACTTGACTACAGTGCAGGTGCACGGGGCGGACGGGAGTCAGCCAGACAGGAGTGTGGGCAATCCCAGGAAAAGCAGCGAACAGCGGGACTGCGGTGGTATGGAAATCGCGAAGGAGGCGATCTTGGAAAGCAATACCTGGTCGAATTAAAGGGGGCCGAAAAGCGTACCTTGTCGCCGGCGACCGGGGCATGAGGAGACGGGGGTGTCTCCAGGACCTTTGTAACTACCCGGAAATTTCAAAACCCGAAAATCGCAACCAACAAAAATTTTTCTTAAATAGCCCATGAATGATGTATGTCATGTAGATAAACCCTACCCTAGTTGCACAAGTAGCACCCATTTAATTTTTGTTGGGCATTTTGCATTTTAATCAACCATGTATTGAGTTGGGTTTTATTTGATTTTATGTGATGCTAATAAAATCAAACCCTATGTTTTTAAATAATCTTCCTTTTGTTGCCAACCATTGGACATGGCTACCCTTTATACCCTAGTGACCTAGTGGGACCCTAATAGGGTGTATGTATATTGGCAACATATACATATGCACATAGAAATACAAGAAGTAGAATAGAAATTAGGAGAAAGGATTTAGAAAAAGAAAAGAAGAAAATAGAAAAGAGAAGGAAGGAAGAAGAAGCTGGCCTTGCAGCCCAACCCGCCCGCTAAAGCCGAGCCGGCCCGACTCGCCATGCCTGCGCGTGAAGCCCAGCAGGCCGAGCCTAGCCAGCCTCACCGCATCGGGCCGCCAGGAGGGAAATCAGGCCCGCTGGCCATTCCCCCACCGCTGACGTCAGCTGGACCCCGCTTGTCATCCCCCACCTTTTTCCCCTCGTTCCTCCTCTGTTTTTCCGAGCGAGCTCGCGCCGCGCGCGTTGGGGAAAACGCGAAGCCACCGACCCCACGTCGTGCCAAGCCGCTCTCTACGTGGACGTCGAAAAGAGAGGCCTCACGCTGGATGCCTGCCACACAAGCCGACCAAGGGCCGACAATGTCACGCCCTTGGCGTGACCCCAACGCCGAAACGCGCCGCCGCCATGGCGCGCCAGCGCTGCTTCCCCTCGCTTGACCGGCTACCGATCCGAAGTGGAGAGCGAAGCGCCCGCGCGTCGCGATGCGCCGAGCCCCAAAACCCTCGCCCCCGACGAGCCACAGCCGCCCGATCGACCCTATCTGCCCTCGTCACCGTCCACCTCGCCATGGCCGCCGCCACCCTATAAAAGGGGGCGCCCGGGAGCGCTAGGGCTTCCCAGTGCCCCCGCCGCCACTCGTGGCTTTGCCCTCGCCCTACGCTTGCCGTCCAAACCAAGAAACCGAGAGGGGAAGAAAGGAGGAAGGAGTTGGGAGGAAGAAGAATAGGAGAAGGGAAAGCCGCCGCCGCCGCCGAGCACCGCCCCCGGTCGGCTGCGGCTGCCCACGCCGCAAACCGGCCCGGGCGGGAGTACTCGCGAGGAGGAGCCGATAGGAGCGCCAACACGCCATGGACGCCGCCGCCAAGACCAGATCGCGAGCCGGCAGCGCCGCCGCCGTTTCGTCCGCGCTACGGAAGCTCGTCGGAGCGGAGGACGGCGCCAGTATGACAACACCACCGCGTTCTTGCCGTCCCGCACAGCGCCGTGTCCGCCACCGCCTCTCATCACCACCGCACAGCCGCACCTGCCTAGATCACCGAGGTGAGCACCCCGTTCCGTGCTCGTCGTTTCGGTCATGATGTCCGCCGCCGCGTTCTCCAACCTAGAAGGCCAAAGGCGCCGCCAATCGCGACCACTTGAAACCGCGCGTGCATATGCGCACGCCCTTAGCCCCAAGCGTGGCCTTGCCGAAAGCACCTTGTGCTCGGGGGCGCCGGCACCACACACCCAGCCGCCATGGTTGCCATGGCGAGACCGGCCATGAGCACCACCTCCACGCTCCGGCCGATCCACGCCGAAACCGACTACCACAGCCTTGCCACCATGCCAGCCCGCCATGGTGTGTAGGATAGGCATGCTTGTTTGCCTCTTCCCGAACCTAGGCGCCCGGCCGTTTGGACCTCGCCGGCGCGGTGCCGGCCGTGAGCGCCGCTGTGCCATAGGGCGTTACGCATCGCTCCGGCCACCTCGCTCATTGAGGGTGCTTCGTCGAGAACCGCCGCTTGCGAAACCACGCCCAATCACGCTGTTTCCTTGGAAGGGAGGCGTTGTAACACCGGACTTTGCCGGAGCCGCCGCGTCCGCCGGAAAGACCGCCGCGAAGCGTTCGCCGCGCGAAGCGGACTCCGCCGACAAATCGGTCATCATCGGTGAGCCCTTTGGCTCCACCACGATGTCAATCGGCGGAAAAGAAGGGTCTTGGCCCCGCTTGTAGCCGCAGCTACCCGCCACCATCCGCCGCCGGCGCGGCCATGCCGCGGCTCGCCGCCACGCCGAGACCGCCGTGCTCGCCACCCCGACGCCCTTGACAAAGACTAAGGACCCGTGGTGAAGCCTAAGCCCGCACCGAGCCGCTCTTGTTCCCGCCGCAAGTCGCTACAACGACCTCGCCGTTTAGTGCCGCCGCCGCGTCGCACAAATCGATGCGCCGAGCGGCCAGTAGCCGCCACCTAGCCTCGCGGCACCGCCGCCTCATCCTTCCGGAGCCCTAGCCTCGCCTTGTACCCCCGGGCCGAGCCGCCCATCACGCCACCGCGTGAGCCTCGCCGCCGGCCGTGCGCCACCGTGAGTGAAGTAGAGAAAGATGGGGAAAAGAAGGGGAGGCCCAGCCGGCGCCTAGACCCGGTGCACCCGTTCCACGTGAGCCAAGAGGAGGAGGTACAGGGTGGACAGAGACCACCGTAGACCAAGCTGTGGTCCATGGACCAAAGCTTATGGTCCACCATGAACCAGCCCTAATGAACCCGCCTGTAGACTCGGCCCGTTAGAAACCCAAGTCCGACACGTGGCGCAGTCCACCAAACGACACGTGTCCGGGCCGGGCGGCCCAACCCGGCCCATATCCGGCCCGTACTCGGCCCACTCGGCCCATTCGAGGTTGACCGGTCAATGTTGACGACTGACTGGGTCCCACCTGGCCCCACATGTCACTGACACAGCCAAGCGGACCCACCTGTCATATGCTGCTACAGACGGACCCACATGTCAGCGCTGACGTCACTAATGATGTCATCTGGACCCACTGTCCAGTGATGACATCATGCTGACGTCATCACCGGACCCACATGTCACCATCGTTACCCTTGAAACAAAGACGACGTCATGCCGACGTCATCCAAACCAACCGCAGCCGCCATGTGTCAAGCCCTCGTTGACCCCAAATTTCCATTTTCGTAATTTAAACTGTCTTAGGAAATTCATAGAATATTCATACTAGCTCGAAAATTATGAAACAAGAGTCCAAATTTTTCTAAAATCGAGCTCTACGTCATAGGGTTATCTATGAGTGCATTTGGATCTTTTTGGATATTGTTGCTTCTTTGTGGACCTCTATAGGAGTCGCTTATCGCGACTTTACGTTACGTTTCAGTCCCGGAGTGGAGTCGACCCAGGAGGAGGAGACTTTGGCGTACGACTACACCAAGTGACGGAGACTAGTACCACTACTTCCTCGACATCGCAGGTGTCATGGCAGCACTTTGTTTTAGAGAATCCTATTTAGACATTGCAAATAGATATGCTAGCGCTTTTACCTTACTCATTTGCTAGTATATATGGATGCATGCTTTTGCCTGAGCCTGATATGCCTTGATTGAAACCCATCCACCAAATCACCCAGCTTTTGCGCTCGCACTTATATATACTCCTGCCTGCTTGCTTGCATTGGCCACTATGTGGCTTTACCTTCACTTACGTGTATATATATATGAGAGCCGGAGTATATGAGCCGGACGGTTGAGTTGTGTCGTCTGGGGAGTGTGATTCTGCGTGTGTCTTGGGTGTGTGGTGGTGAGGGTTGAGTCGACTGGGCAGGATCTACGACGAGTCGCAGGGACGAGTCTAGCCGAGGAGGTGCGGCCTGGGCACCCCAGTGTTAGGTACCTGTGGCGGGTACATGGTGATTTTCCTAGAGTTCAGGGTGGAGAGCCTTTGTGGAGCGAAGCCCCAAGGTGCTGTCGAGAGCACAGAAGATGAGAAGATGTCTTGTCTGGTCAACCTAAGGACTTACAGATCGTTAGGACGGAATCATATGGGAACCTGGTACACATCGCTCGCCCCAAAGTGGGTAGGGGACGGGTAGACCGACTAGCTAGGACGGTGCCATTACTGCTAGGTTTGTAAGGTGATTAGGGTCAACGGAGACGAAGGCCGAGCCTGTTCCGTTCTAGTAGGCAGCACCACTTGTAGGGCCCGGTGTTGTCTTTCCCAGTCTCAGCGTGCCGGTGGTACTCCGGGGCTTCCCAGGGCTGAGTGGTAGGATGGCATCGTACTAGTTGGAAGGCAGCCGGAATCTTCCTAGGTGCTCCTAGGGCATCGATGATGGTGATCGAGAGATCTTGTGTACACGCTCTGCAGAGTTTAAACCAAAACGTATTGTCCTGCCTTCGGGCATGGATCTGACTTTGAGCCTGGACTGCCTAAGGGTGTGCGCCGGCCTTCGAGCCTGGACGACCTAAAGGTGTGCGCCGGTTTACTTGTTGGGTTTACCCCATGGGTTACTGCTTTCAGCGAGTAGAGAGGGTGTTTTTCTCTTCTTACCTCGGATGTAGTTGAGTGTGGGGATTTACGGCTGAGAGCCTAGAGGCTGAGAGCCGGTTAGGCAAGGCAGAAGAAGATGAAGGGCTGTCTTGTCGCCTTGTGTCAGTTGTGAGTCGTGAGTTATGAGTTGTGAGATGTGTGATGTGCTTGGGATCGATTTTAGGGAGTTGTTGGGAATGAGTTTAAAATGTAATAATATTATTATTACTTGTTGCCTGCATGCGCTAAGGATGCAAACCACAGCCAACTATTAGGATTGCCGATCCCTTATTTTCTATTTTCCACCAAAGCTCATTCGGTGTTGACCATGGCCTGCACACATCCGGGCGGTGTGCGGTTTCTGTCTCGCAGATTTGGAAAGATTAGATGGTCTCGTGCCTACGCTCAAGCTGGAGATGATGATGATGATGCTTCCGCAACTAGCTTCCAGTCTTCGACGCTGTTCTGGATGCTGTGTGACTCTGGTTGTTTCCGCCAAGTGGCGATGTACTATTAAAAACCCTTCTATTTGTATTCTTTTTATTCGAAGTTTGACTCTGTAATCGACTGTAATTCGGATAATGTGATGGAATGATCCTCGGGGACCATCGTGTTATACTTCATTCTGTGGATTTCCCTTCGCGGAAATCGGGGATGTTACAACCTTCTCTTGGGCAGGAGCAGGCGGGGCCGGCAGCGGCTGGTGGCAACGGGGAAGCGGCGGGGGGCGCGGGGGGGCTCCTGGGCTGCGGTGTTTTGGTGGGCTGGGTGGGGGCGCCGGCGACGGGGAGGAGCGCCGGCGAGGGGTGGAGGGTCAGGGAGAGGGAGCGGCTGGAGGAGAGCCATAGTTTGCATCTTTTTTGTCAGGATTTTTTTCTATCCCAGTAGTATATTTTTTTCTATACCAGTAGTATATCTCCTGTTTCCAGACTATAGTTAGTTCATTTGTTTCTTACTGTGATTGTTCTAAAAAAAACCTTTACTGCTTCGGTTACTAGACTGAGTTGTTTAATCTACATTTCATTTACAACTTATAATTTCCGACTATATTCATGTCATCATGTGATGCAACATTCACTTTCCCTATCAGACTAGCACAGAGATGGAAGCAAGGTTGAATCTTATGTTCTGGCAATCAAACTTATCCAGTCGATCTATATTCCAATGAAAGCATTATGGATCACAAGCAAAACAGTCGATCTATTCCAAAGAGGCAAAGGCCAAGGGAAGAGAGGCTAGTTCCACGGTCTGAACGGTTTGAAACCATTTTGCTTGTTTGTTCAGTTCGTTGTCTGACATGCAGTTACCAGTCTGTTTTTATATAAGGATGAAATCATTGTGTTCCGTTGTATTTTGCCTCCCCTGTGCTCCTGTTTCAGAAATGAAACTCTGTAGGATCTATTTTTCAGCAGCAGAGTGGCCATTTACAAGGCATTCATAACATGAACAGAGAATGGAATAAATAATAGATACAGTCATACAGACGTATCGGTGGAGGAAGGGAGCAAAGCCTCACGGCGGAAGCCAAGATGGTCGACACCGCGTCCCGCTGTGATCTCACGGTCTCCGGCGGCAGCGGCGTGCTTCGGATCAGGTCAGCCCTCACACAATATACATGGTTCACGCGTGAACGGCATGACCGCATCGATCAGTGTCCTGAAATTTCACGTATTTCGCACATATAGTACTGGAGTCTGGACATGCTGCTGTGTCTGTATGAAACAACATGGTGTCCCGCTTTTTCCCTTCGATTTATCGAACCATGCTGTTTCGCTTCACATACGTGCCAGGCAGCTGGTACTCGTTATCCAGGGTATGGTGGAGCGGGTACTTAGGCTGTCCTGGCTCCTGTGGTTTGAAACCGTGTTGCTTGTTCTTCAGTTCGTTGCTGCAAGTCAGACATTGATGTTTCGCAACAGGTTTCATGTCAGGCACAACCATATCCATGTCTGGTTATCAGTCTGTATATAAGATGAAATTGTTTTGTTCCAAATGACACTGCACCATCCAATTTTTGGAAGCAGAGTTCGTATGAACAGTACATCAGTGATCAGAGTGCGTATGGAAGAGATTAGCTACATCTGTTTGAGCGAGACTCAGCACACAAGCCAACGAGCGTGAACACTCGCGTGGAAAACAAAGAAGTGCCGCGCTGGCGCCGCCGCCACCACCGCCTGCGGCCCCCGTATCTCTCGCCTCCGGCCTCGCTGTCGGTGGTGACGAGGAGCGGGGTCCGCCTCTTCAACAGATCTGCTGCCTTCGTAGGGTCTTGGTCGAGTCCACCTAGGTTTAGGGTTTGCTCGCCGTCGATGTTCGGCGGTGGAGTTAGGTCGTACCGGAGGAGCGTGACTCCTCTGCGGTTTGCTTTTCCCGGGCGACGGGCGGCGATGCGGAAGCGACGGCGGCGCAGCGGAATAAATTCTCGCAGCTTTTTCCGTTCTCCGATGGCGATCTTCTCCGACGTCAACGGAGAGGCTGTGGAGACCTGTCTAGGAGTCGAGGGCCGGCGCATCGTCGTCTTCTTCAGGTGATGATGTTGTTGACCCTGTTAATCTCAAGGAAGATGTTCTCTGGTGAAAATCTGAGCTTTGCTCGGGTTGCCGGCGGTGGAATCGAAGGATGCGTCATGGGAACGGAGTTGGCCGATGCGCCTGGGAGGCGCTTTATTCGGTGATTCGCTTAGAAGTAAGTCCTCCTCTGCGGCCTCCACCTTGTGGAGTTTGGCTCGTGCCCCTCGACGATTGGAAAGCGGCTTCGACGGCGGTGACAAACGGATCTCTAAAGGCTTCGAGGAAGATGAACAAAAGTTTTGTACTTCTTTGTAATTTTCCTTTTCTTAGGATTTCTGTTTGTAAAAGGGTCGGTGTAATGCACCAAAATTAATACATGTTCCTTCTCAAAAAAAAAAAAAAAGAGTGCGTATGGAAGAAGCAGAGTGAGTGAGTGATTTTTGCATAACGTGTAGGCCCATCGGAGTGTGGGCCTTGTTTATTCGTGATCCCGAATTGGCCCTTCACAGTTTTCCGTCGTGGGCTCGCCCCAGATTCATTTCATGGTTGCACGCATCGACGGCCCCGGCCCAGCCCAGCGCTCTCATCCCGCTGGCGCCGCCGAGGCGGCGGCGAAGCGGGCGCGCCACGAGGTGGAGACGGCCGTCACGGGGTCTATGCGGGCGGCGGGGGAGAGGCACTGAGCGTAGCAGGCCTCTGTCCAATGGTGTGTGAGGGCGCAGGAAGCTAGCCCAGAGGCAGGCCCGCCGCCAGGTTCTCCACCCTGCGATGGTGGCGGCGTGATTCCAATCAGGTCAGCCGTCACAAAACGCATGGCCGCATCCGTGTCCTAGCTCAAATTTATCATGTATTTCGTCCTGTGCTTTTGCTTGTTATTGAATTTTAATTTCTTCAATTTTATTTTGAGAAATTTGGTCATATTTGGGGCAGCAATGCTCTGGAAATTGGAACTAGCTAGGTTGTGGTCACACTCGCAGGCTACCAATCCATCCTTGTTAAAGAATCACTAAGTGATGGCAATGCCATACATGGAAATTGCCCCAACACAAGGACTTCGTAGAGTCAATGGTTATTGGTTAGCTCTAGTGCCAATGGTTACACTCGCCTTTGAAAAAATTGGGGTCAATAACCTAGTGCCTAAGGCTCTCTTTGGATCCATTTGCTTGTACTTGTTATGTAGCTTATAGTTGATAGCTAATATTAGCTTCTATTAGTTGGTTTCGCCCAACTAATAACATAGTTGTTTGTTGACATTCAACTAACAAGTAGCCAAACTATTAACTGGACCCATTTGGATCGAAATGAGCTAATTATTAGTAGCTAACTATTAACTCCATGGATCAAAACAGGTCCTAAGGTACTTGATTGGTTGGTTCCCGTCATCCATTATTCACTTGAACAAACTCCAAATAAGATTCGGGACAAGGTTGGATTTTCTGTCCGGATGCTTCTGTTTCTCTAAATTTCATTATACCACTCTTTTTGTATGCTTGTGTTCTGTAAACTTTTGTTTTGACAAATCAATTTGATGGTGCCTGGGTTGCTGGGATCAACTTGGACTACTTTGCGGTTGCATTCTAGGTGCTCTTATTTTTCTAATCTCAAATGTCGCTTGTGGTGGTAATACATATGTAAAGAACATCTCTAAGGAGACTTGTGGAGTCAATGGCGCTATCTTCCCCCCTTAATTAATGTGGTATCAGGCTTGTCACAGTTACCTTTGTTCTCATGTAAACATCTCTCTAAGAAGTAGACAACATGTCCCTACCTGCTCCATTTTACAAGTTATGGCATGACAAGAGGTTGGATGGACTTTTGTGTTTGGGTGATTAGGTGCCTCGGGAGGACAACATATTACTATTACAAAAATAAAGCTTATATATGCTTTGGTTTCTATGAAGCCGTGAAGGGTGTGCCAGTTGTTTAATGCCTACATGCCAACATATGAATATTCAGCTGTTGGGTCCTGCTAGCATTGGTGGAGGTAGATGCATCCATCCATTGTGTTTCACAAACAACTTTATTCGTAACGTATAAAATCTAAGACTTATGTGTGCCAGCACTGTTCACCCCCGCTAGCTTTGTCATGATTATGACGATGCAAAACTTTATTCAAAATATATAGCAAGAATAACACCCATTAGCTTTGTCATGACTTTGATGCAAACTTTATTCAGAAAATATATAGGACGAACAACTTTTTGTCCATTTTCTGAATTTTAGAAACCTTATTATGATGCTTTTGCCCGGAGACCCCTGATCGTCGCAAATGCAAGTCTCCCACTAATGCATTTTTAAGGAGTCTGGCATATCCAATCCTCCAAGACCCGAATCTTATACAGTGCTAATCACCTATCCAGATGGATTTAGTCAGTTGGCGCCTTGCTGGAGCCGGGTATAAAACATAGTCTGTTGTAGGCTAGCAGCCAAGCTGATCTACTTATTGGTCAATATGTAGCATTTGACAACGACATGTTTCTCTAATTACTGCCTTTGAAAAATTGGGGCAATAGCCTAGTGCCAATTGCCAAAGGCTCTCTTCGGATCCATATCTGCTTTTAGTTAGCTAGCTTATTATAGTTCATAACTAATATTAGATAGCTAATTATTAGCTTCTATGAGCTGGTTTTGCCAAACTAATAAGATAGTTGTTTGTTGACATTCAACTAACAGTTAGCTAAACTATTAACTAGACCCATTTGGATTGAAATGAGCTAATTATTAGTAACTATTAATCCATGGATCCAAATAGGTCCTAAGGTACTTGATTGGTTGGTTCCTGTCATCCATTATTAGCTCGCACTTGAATAAACTCCAAACAAGTTTTGCGACATGGATTTTCTGTCGGGGTGCTTCTATTTCTCTAAATTTCATTATACCACCCTTTTGTTTGCTTGTCTTCTGCAAACTTTTGTTTTCACAATGCAACTTGACTGTGCCTGGGTTGCTGGGATCAGAAACTTGGACTACTTTGCCGTTGTATTCTAGCCACTCTTATGTTCCTAATCTGAAATGTCGCTGTTGGTGGTAATACACATGTAAAGGATATCTGTAAGAAGACTTGGGGAGTCAATGGCGCTATCTTCCCCTCTTAATTAATGAGGTACCAGGCTTAACATAATTACCTTTATTCTCGTGTAAACATCTCTCTAAGAAGTACCCAGAAGGTCTCTACCTGCTCGACTTCACAAATCATGGCATCACGAGAGATTGGATGCACTTTTGTGTTTGGGTGATTAGGTGCCTTTGGGAGGATAACATATTATTATTATTACAAAAATAAATCTTATATATGCATTGATTTCCACTAAGCCGTGACGGGCGTGCCAGTTGTTTTATGCCTGCATGCCAACATATGAATATTCAGCTGTTGGATCTTCTGACCATTGGTGGAGGTAGATCAATCAACTCATAGTGCTTCACATACAACTTTATTCGTAACAAATGGAAGCAAAGACTTATGTGGGCCAGCAGTGTCGACAACCCCACTAGCTTTTTCATGACTATGATGATACAAACTTTACTTAGAATATATAGCACAAAAACCCCCAATAGCTTTGTCATGATTTTGATGTAAAGTTTCTTCAGAAAATATAGGACGAATAACTTAATGCCCAGTTGCTGTATTTTAGAAACCTTATTACTTTTCCCGAGAGGCACCTCATGGTCACAAACGCAAGTCTCCACCTAAAGCATTTTTAAGGAATCAGGTATGTCCTTTCCTCGAAGATCTGAATCTTACAATGCTAATCACCTAACAAGGATTAGTCAGTTGGGGCCTTGCTGAAGCCAGCAACAAAAGCACCTTTGAAACTGGTGTATATCATATCGTGTGTTTCCCTCTGTGAACCCCGTGGACCGCTCCCAAAACAACCACTTTTCTGTTGACTGCTGCTGCTCATCCTCTATCCGCTGGAATTGTGCAATCAGGAGACAGTAGATCGATCGCGTTGAAGAGATGGATGTGATTCATGGGCTCATCAGTGATATGATGATGCCTCCATCAGAGCTGATGGAACCCAGCTGGTGCAGCTGCTAATTTTCTTGAAGCAATTCATACAAACACATAGTACTCACTGGTTCGTCTGCCCGCTTCATTCGGATGCTCAGCAACTTGAAAAAGTTGATCACAATCCGGTAATATCATGGCACACCCTTTGTTCTTTCAAGCTATTGGTATCGAATATAGCATAGTCTTATGCTTTCAAGCTATTGATATACCCAGCCTTTGCCAGTTTGTTATGAGACCAGTTTCTCAATAAACTGGGGGATCCAAACACTCCCACTAGTTTGAAACCAGCCTCCTTCCACGCCGTCGTCTTCATCCCCCACGCGCGAAGTGCAGGGCAGGGGCGGCTTTGGCCCAACGCGAGGGAGTCGGCCGTAGATCCACCGCAACTGCTACTACTAGCCGTCCTCGCCTCCCTCCGCTATCTGTGTGGATCCTAGGAGAAAGAGGACCCAGGTGTGAATATATTTTTTTTTACATGTTCACTTTGACAAAACGCACACATAGATATGGGCTTGGTTAATTTGCAAAAAGTTTTGTCTTCATTTTGCAAAATGTGTTTCCCGTTTATTGCATTTAAATAGCTGAAACTTTGATTTTGGAGACTGAATTATGCCAAACTCTTCAAGATGATCTCTTTTTTCCCTTCCCATATTATTTTAGGACTTGGCAAGCAACATGATTTGTGAAACGAAAAATACCAAAGTGTTGGAGCTGCTCATGCCAATAGTATGAGTGTTAATGGCATGTAACTGGTCATGTTGAAAAAAGTTAACGGCATGTGCAGCTCTTTCCCGGAAACTAGTAAATTAGAGTGTTACTATATCACTGCACCTCTACCCATGCCATCTACAGCAGTAAAGCATTTCCATCTTTTTTTTTCTACGCGGTAGTGACTGACAACACTTTACCTCCTACCCTGGATTTAAAAGAGGCAGTTTATGTTCCTCATCGCGAAGGAGCAAACCACCGTTCTCCATTCGACCTTCCTCCAGGCTAGTGGTACACCTCTGTTGAACTGCATGTCATTTCAGAAATACTCAGCATATCCATATGGTCGATCTAGTAGATTCTACGCTTCCTGGAGAAACTCGCTAGCAACCTCCACCGCCGTATTAGCGGTGGGGGTTTGACCCCGGCCAGCGGCCATAGATCCTTGGCTGCTCTGAAAGTGGCTGGGTGGGTGAGGCAGCAAGGTAGGATATTGCGGCCGGCCGTGGTGGGCGTGGAGACAGCGATTGGGAGGAGCAGGGGCGGGTGTGATGCTGGTTGGTGTGACTGATGACAGCTTTGCAGAGGGCGGTGTACGGGGTGGATGGCGGTGTGTGGTGCGGCGAGGCAGCATGTAGCCAGCGGCTGTGGTCGGTAGTGCAGTGGGAGGCAGTGGTGGGGTGGGAGGCTGCGGCCTGTTACTCTTTGTGAATCTTTAGCATATGCTGGATCATACATATCAGTGACTTTTGTGAAATGAAATGCCTTATGTGTCACAGGAAGAAGAGCTCCAAGATGGATGGCCTTGTGAGGCACGACATGCACATTAACTTACACAAGATTCAAGAAATTACCAAAAGATTTGGAGCTGATCGGTTGATTGGTGAGGGTGGTTATGGGTCTGTGTACAGGGTATATCCAATAATTTAACAGAACAATCCTATTTTGGCACCACTCCTTTTGCATCTATACTAACAACTAGTTTGATCACAACAGGGCCTGTATGATGGCCAAGTGATTGCTGTGAAGAGGCTTCATAAGCTGCTGCAGGGAGTTGATGATATAGCGTTTGACAATGAGTTCGGTAACCTTTGCATGGTACGGCATCGCAATATCGTTCAGTTAATTGGCTACTGCTATGACTCACAACGCAAGTTCGTAAATTATGACGGGAGGACAATTACTGCTGAAGAAAAGGAGAGAGTTCTCTGCTTCGAATATGTGGAAGGTGGAAACCTGGAGGAGCACATTACAGGTAATACTGTATTCTGGAGTATTTGGCATGCGATTATATTATATAGGACAGAGGAAAAAATTAGTTTATTCATTTTATTGATCCCCTTCAGTCATAATGGGAAATCAGACGATGTACGTATTCAAACTCGCAATAACTTATGTGTTTTTCATTTTCGCGTTGCAGATGAGACTTGTGGTCTTAACTGGCCCACATGCTTCAAAATAATTAAAGATACCTGTGAGGGTTTACACTACCTACATAGTGCAGCGGCAGAACCTATTTACCACCTTGATTTGAAACCTGCTAATATTTTGCTGGACAAGGTGACGAAGACAGCAAAAATTGGAGATCTTGGTTTGTCTAGACTTGTTTCTTCAACATTAACCCATAAAACTGAAATCCAAAAGGGAACACAGTAAGTTGGTCGACAGTGTTCTGAGCTATTGATTTTTTTAAACACTTTGCAAAAAAAAATGTGGTTATTTTTTCACTAATAATTTCTTCTATGCTGCTTATTATGTTCAAGTGAGTACATGCCACCAGAATACATCCAATGTGGCGCTATATCAACAAAGTTTGACGTCTTCAGTTTGGGAGTATTGATCATAAAAATAATGGCAGGAAATAATGGCAACAACCTCCGTAGTACAATGCCTCCTGAACAGTTTGTTGAGCTCGTAAGGAAAATTCTTCTCCGTATCATGAACTGGCATTTGTGAATATTATGTAACTGCCTACATAATTCCATTTCGTAGGTAACTACAAACTGGAAGCGAAAGCTGCTGGGCATGTCGGGGCATTCATCACCACGAGAAATAGACATTTCACAAGTGAGGACTTGCATCGACATAGCATTAAGATGCGTAGAAGCAGATCAACATGAAAGGCCTGAAATAAACTACATTATTCATCAACTTCAAGGGCCAGAACCTAGGGTTGATGAAATTTCATTCGATTATCCTGATATGACACAAGGTCGAATTGGCCTGCAGGTACGTATGGTATGTTCATTCTGGAATCACGGATGCTCTACAGATTACCAGCAACATATATACTATTTCCCTGGAAACTGAAAGACTATAATGAAAGAGCGTGTGTATATGCGTAGAGATTGACAATTAAAATGCATACACATCCTAACAATGTTTAACCCTAAGTGCACAGTAGGTGTAATACCTTCGCCCATTAGTGTGTTCTGGCCCGTCATGTTGTATCCACGCATGTGTGTTGTGTTTTAGTGTCACCTTGGTTATTTGAAGAGGTTAGCATCTTACTATTACTAATTGGAGGCTCCACGTTAATTCTGTCCGCACACGCTAAGAAAAAAAGATAAATACTAGAAATTTTCACGTTAATTAGAAACATCCAACCATCCAATCTAAAAAGTAGCTATTCATAACCATTGGATCTCATTTACTTTTAAGAAATTACCCACCTCTGCCATAGTAGAGAAGAAAAGCCTAAAATATTATTATTTATTAGGGGATAAATCAGCCGCACGTACAAAATCTTGAGCATAAGTACCATCACGTTTATATGGTTAGTTATAACAAAAAGATTAGCCACGTTCAACATATGTCATATCACACGGGGCCGACATACTATTTGCGAGGTTAACCATTTTTTTGGGCAAATAGCGCTAGAATAAAAATTTACGGATGTACCCATCACGTTCATTAATGCTCTATCTACCCAAAAATAAGATGGGAGGTTAATCTACCAACAAAATAACAACGATGATCTATGAACACCGAAAACCAACTTACACGTTGTCAGAGTTATATATAATAAAAAAATGAGATAACTTAAGACAAACATGAAAAAAATTAATTAGCGTGTCATAGTTATATATAATAAAAAAAGACGAGATAATTTTTTTGACAAACATCAAAAGATTAATTATCCCTTTGTTCAGCATGCATTATTATTTTTTCATCTTACACGTTGTCAGAGTTATATATAATAAAAAAAAATGAGATAACTTAAGACAAACATGAAAAAATTAATTAGCGTGTCATAGTTATATATAATAAAAACGACGAGATAATTTTTTGACAAACATCAAAAGATTAATTATCCCTTTGTTCAGCATGCATTATTATTTTCTCATCCAACCTTCAGGATTAATATCACTACCCATGATTGAAAAAAAATAAATTTGTAAATTCTTGCAATACAAAGAAATGTTTGGTCATTAATTTGGTAGAATTATCGTCATCACCAATAATAATTATCGTGGATCTCTATTATGTTCTTTAAACAAATTACCTAGATGTACCATACATAAAGTTATCTCTATTTTTTGTATCTAAGCTACCCATTTGTTTAAAAGGTAATTTAAAAACTACTGAATATATATAAATTACCCACCTCTATCACTGTAAATATAGTTTAAACCAGCCCCCTAAATTTGTGTATAAATCACTCACGCATGTCATTATGAAATATATTTTAGAATAATCGACATTTTACATCTAAATGTCCCATTTATACCTCTATGAAAGATAATTTTAAATAACCCCTAATATCTTTTGTAAATTAGCCACCTCCATTATTATGAAAGATTATGCAAAGTAAAACGTAAGTTTGTATTCAAATTACCCATACCAGCTGTTATGAAAGAAAATATGAATAAACACATTTAAATTTGTATCTAAGTTATCCACCTCAGCCCTTATAGAAAAAAAAAAAAACAGGATTTGCTTAAACATAATCCCTAAACCAATATAGAAAGATAAAATTCTCACTTTTCGAGGAGTCAAAGAGTTTTAACTTTGACCTGATCTACATGAAAAGTACCAAAATTTATGGTATTAAATGTGTGTCATTTATTTGATCAACAAATATATTTTCATAGTATACTTATCTAAAGTCATGAATTAGTAGTATTTTTCCATAGTATACTTATATAATGTCATATGTAGTATTTCTATAAATTTAATCAAACTTAAGAAAGTTGGACTCAATACAATCACATAATTGCATCCTTTTGGGATACGACACTACTAATATAGAATATTAAAAATAATTCAACAATCATATTCACAACTCTTAATTTAAAAGTAAAGCATTAGCGATCCACCATATAGATAAGTAAAGATGTATCCCTTAGGATAAAATATTTGTTCTAATAGTTGATGAAATATTATATTAGCACTTTGTGATAATGAATTATGTAGGTTTTTATTTTAAAATATTTTATAAATTTTGACTAAAAATTTGCGCCATATCAATATTATTAAATTAATGTCAAGCACTCTATGTTTTAGAAAACATTACTACTACAAATATAATTATGTGATATGACAAAATTCAACAAATCGGGTAGCCTAGGATCTATAAACATTTTGAACAAAAATTGTGAAATAAAAGATAAGGATAGAAAATGCAACAACTAAATTAAAGTTTGGAAGGCAAATTATATTTTCATGCAGCTAAAAGGATGCAATAAAATCTTATACAATGTAAGCTTGGATTTCAGGAGCTTTATGATAGAAAATGGATAAAACTTGAAATTGCTCTTATAACTATAGGTAGCTAATGGAGCCTTCACATAAATCCTCATAGCATAAGAGTTGTAATTTTTTTTTCTACACACTAGGTGTAGTTACACTCATGTGTATATCTCAAGATTTATGGTATATATGACCAAACGAAGTGTATGTGGATGAAGTATATGATCATACTAGACCATCTATGGTGGTATATACGTTAAGTATGTATTAATACTTTGAGTATATGGATATATTTTTTTTGTATACACCAGTAGTGGCATTTTATGTAATATATTAAAAATATAGGTTTCACCGAAATTTTTCGCGTAGTAAGATCTAGAGTATCTTAATATGAGTATCTAAACATACTCAAACCAATAAACAAGTATGAACACATACACAATGTGGTTTTTGAATATGGTTGTAACTACACCCAGTGTATAGAAAGTGCACCAATTATTATATAGGGTGCACTTTATATATGTATATATCCTGTTTCCTTCAAAAAATATATGTATATATCCTAGAAACTCACAAAGGACACAATTATCAATTCGATAGGTTTATCACCATGAGATTAATAGTCATATGATCTATTTCGAAATAGTTACCCTCATCTAATTTTTTGTAATCCATGAATTTGTATTCAAATTAACCACCTATGCAATTAGAAGCATATTGGTACTAAATTACCCGCCTAAAATTTACATCTAATTACCTACCACCAATTATTATAGATAATTTATACAACACCCTTAAAGTTTGCATATAAATTAAAACTTAAATCATTATGTAAAGAAAAATAAATACTCTCAAATCAATATCTAAATTATTAACATCTTCTACTACAAAAGTGTATAAATAAATTTAAAGAACATATATATGTCATTACATGACCAACTTCTATTAATATTAATATATTAAATTTATATTAAGGCAAACATTATTGTGTCATCATGTACATCAAGTACAAATTATTCAAAGTTATATTAATAAAAATGGCATAGAGTATATACAAATATCCATGATAGATATATATATTCATATTGTTTAATAAATGTTTGGCATTCGCATATTGGTACTATAATTGTTATTGCACATATACTTCCTTAACTCTGGAGAAGAGGCAGAGTTTAGTGCAAACTACTAGCCTTTTCGATACCTATGGAGTAAATATTTATAAAGATTAAACATTAATAACCTCTCAGTTTACTCAACTGCTGATCTTAGCAATGGGTTGTAGACTTAAAATAACTGGTTATGCCATCTTAGTACTTAAGAGGGCAATTTATGACCCTAAACCCTATTTTCAAGAAGGACAATTGATGATATTTATTAAAGATATAATAAGAACAAGAGTTTCAGCTTAACCTAACGACCTAGCAATCAATAAGATTCAAATAGAATTAATAATAATGTAGATTCATGACATCATAAGATATATTGATGCAACACGAGCCATTGCCATTTAAGCTAAGTTTCTAAGTAAAAGGCATATTGAAGATACACATAGGTGACATGTAAACGGAAAAAAATATTGATATACAGTAAAAAAATATTAGTAATAATTTAAAGTAGATAATGCTAAAGTGTTAGAAAAATTGAATAAAAACATAGAACTTATTCTAGATAAAGCTTCTTAGTTAAAAATATTAATCACAATTCTAACCTGTGCGAGAGCACGGGTTGATAGACTAGTAGCTTATAATGGTTATCATATTCCAAAGAAACTCCTCTGGATTCACCATCTCACATCAAGTGGGAATAAAATTATAGTGAAAATACATGTGCTTCGCCTATATCGGCCCATTCCTCAGGGGAGGTAAGCCGTAGGAAAATTATTATTAAGGAGTGCATGCACATTGAAAAAAATTTGGAGAAAATCTTACTAATTAATACACGTGGGCACATCTAGGGACTGCCTCTGTAAATGGTCATGCAGCGTCCAGGCAAAGACCCACCTCTGTTGATTACTTTGAGAGCCACGCATGCTAAGTGTTGATGCAAATTTAGGGTTAGCACTAACACACTCGAAGGTCACGATGGACCGAAGAACACAGCAAGATAACCAACACACTTTCACGGTGAAGAGCATCGAGTTTACAAGCAAACCAGCAAAGGATAACAATCGCGCTTATGTGACAAAGAACGACTAGTTTCCGAGTAAACTAGCAAAGAAGTTGTCGAAGCTCCTGCCTGGGAGGGACCCGTCATGGCAAAGACGTCGTCGGGTTTCCCTAGGTCGGCCAGCAAGCCTAGGGCGCCATTCTTGGTCGTCGGATCAAGCGATGAACAACATGTAGAAAGTTGAAAGGAGAAAATAGGGTAAAGAGAGGTAGTAGATTGGTTGGTGTCGATTGGATGATGAGACTCTCAATCGGCCGTCACCCTTTATATTTATAGGGCGGCTGGTCTTTCCGTTAAACATAGTAATTCTAGCCGAACAGGAAAGATCGACTACATACATACGCAACCGTGTCAATCTCTGGCCTACGAGATCGTAGAAGAGTACGTGAGGGTCACGTACGTATATATGCATATATGTCTCAGTTGCCTGAGTACGTGAGGGTTACATACGTATATATGTATATATGTCACGATCGCTGTTATGAACGAGGTTGGGGCTGAGAACGTGGCTGGAATTAAGGGAGAAGAGTTGGCTGTGCGGTTGCTACAGTCACAAGATGGCTAGATTGTGGTGGCTAGGGTTAGGGCGCTAGGAACGCCGGCCGCGGGGCTCTGCCCATGGCCGGCAAGAGGGAAGGGTTTTCCAGATTGATACATCTCCTCTCATTATATATAGAGAATTAACTTGGCCTCTAAGTAAAACACTAATTAACTCTAATAGGCTAAAGCCCAATAGGCCCTTGACTCCTCTAACACTACACCCCACCTGGACATGCAGCTTGTCCTCGAGCTGCAACCTGATGATGACACTAACGATTCCTCCACTAGACACAACCCTAACACCTAAGAACAAGCCTTTTACATCTCGGCTTATTTTATTGACCGAAAATAAATTGTGACTCTTTATTTTGGATTCTTGACGATAAGGCGGACACCCTCCGCAAGTTGCACCTGCACGTGTGCAGCCACCTGGATCCCATGGGCGCCACTAGGACAAAAGGAGAGCACATGGATGGCCACCAAGAATTGGTCGCAACAATGACTAGCGAAGACGTCCTCGCGGTGGCCGGTAGTGGAAAGTGGTGACGCTAGGCAGTGGTGCGTCCCCACCGGTGACAAAAAGGAAACCACCGCTGCCGCAGAGTTGGAGCTCGTTGACCATGGAAACACCATGCTCGCGCATGAAGACAATAGCGGAATAGCGCAGATGCTGGTGATCGGCTGACAGCACCTGTTTGCCGGAGACGACAGCCGGCAAGGTCGCCTTGTGCATTCGGCGCATCTCTTGCAGTCGGCGCCGCACTAGCAGGTCGCGGGCTGCTGCCTGTAGTTGCACCACCGCAGACTGGTAGGCACTCTCCCGCGCAAGCGCCATCAGTTCGACTGTTGTTGCAGCGGCGATCCAATCTGCAGGGATGACTTGATGTGGCCGGTTCAAGATGGGCATTGCCCTTGCCGGCGCACCATGAGGCAGGGCGCAGCTCCCCGCATGTGTGTTGGCTGGACGCCCGGGAATGGCAAAGTTGTTGGTTGGACGCCTTGGAACGACAGGAGGTGCAGCGGCACGCCTGCGGATGGTGGCGCCGTCGGGTTGGGTGCGCCCGTGGAGGATGCCGGCAGAAACAGCAGTGGTGGCGGCGACAATAATAAGCGATGGTGGCCACCGGCACGGGGCAGTGGGGCGGCCTCGAGAGCCCACCGGATAGGATTTGATTGATGCCACGTCGGTCTGCAGGGGGCAGCCAGGTTGTTCAAGAAGTGGATGAGGGATTGGGTGAGTTGTTCGTTGGTCATGGTGGGGATGGCGGTGGACACCCCGCACACCATGGTGGGGAACATGGCTGGTGCAGCAGGGGGCGTGGTGGTGAAGATGGCAGCAGTGGTGGTGGATCAAAGCCTAAGGATCTGATGGCTCCGGTACCAAATTGTTATGAACGAGGTTGGGGCTGAGATCATGGCTGGAATTTGTTAGCCAAGGATCAATCAAACTCAAGCGTGAACACGAAGTGGCTACGCCTAAACACACGATCGCGCGAGATCAGAGAAGAAAAACCGATGAACATGAGATCAACACCACGGCAACCGACAGGGTGATGGTGCCCCTTTTCACCTTAGTTCAACGAGGGTACAAACACAATTACAAAGTGACAAATGCGCTAACCTGCGCTCCTTACATCTAGGTTCTTATATCACTAGCTAAGACACACACTTGCCTAAAGAAAACCGACACTAACTTGGATACAAGATGGCTAGAAACACACTCAAAGAATCGCTCAACGTCGTCGTGTCCGCGGTCACCCCGCTCCCCTTGACGCTCCTCGACTCCAACTGATTTTCCCGCCATCACATTTATTCAAATTCTGTTAACGATCTTACCGAACCAACTCCGCCATGGCATCTACATCATTAGGGAACACAAGATAAACCAACAATCTCCCCCTTAATCTTGATGATCACCAAGCTTATGAACTCCCAACGGATGAATCATGACTCCAAGCTTTACTGCAGGCAGAGGCTTTGTCAATGCATCTGCTTTCTATTCATTTGTCCAAACTCTTTTCACCAAGATCTGACCATGCTCAATACACTCTCTGATGAAGTGGTACTTGATATCTATATGCTTACTGCGCCCATGGAACACTGGGTTCTTCATCAGTTCAATTGCCGAGTTGTTGTCCACAAACAACACCACCTTCTTGGGCTTTCCACCCACCAGCTCACTCAACAATGTCCTGAGCCATAAAGCTTGCTTAGTTGCCTCGGTTGCTGCCATGAACTCGGCTTCACATGATGACAGTGCCACTGTTTTCTCCTTGAAAGAACTCCATGTAATGAGACTCTCATTTAGATAGAAGGCCATGCCACCAATACTTCTTCTGCCCACGAGGTCACCACCAACATCACTATCTGAGTATCCAATCAGCACCTCTTCTGATTTGTTTTGAGTGTACACCAAACCATAATCAATGGTGACCTTTAGATACCTCATAATCTGCTTCACTGCATTTCTGTGTTTTGTGGTTGGCTTTTCCATAAATCTACTAGCTAACCCAACAGAGTAAGAAAGATCTGGCCTTGTATGCAACAAGTACCTTAGACAACCAATTACCCTTCTGTATTCAGTTGCATCAACTCTCTCCCCCTGTTTGTCTGCATCTAGCTTTGCACCAGGGTCCATAGGAAACTTTGCTGGGTTACAATCTCCCATCCCAAACTGTGTCAGTATCTTCTTTGCATAGCTTCCCTACCTAATTGTGATATGATCTTGCTGTTGCTTCACTTCTATGCCCAGATAAAATGATAGTAACCCCAAATCACTCATCTCAAATTGTGAAGTCATCTCTTTCTTAAACCTGTCAATCTCTGACAGATCTGCACCAGTCACAATTAAGTCATCGACATATACACCAAGAATTACTGCACCTTTTCCAACACCCCTCTTGTAAACAGCAGACTCACTAGCACATTTACTAAAGCCAAGCTTTCTCAAACATTTGTCAAGTTTTATGTTCCATGCTCTAGGTGCCTGTCTAAGCCCATATAGAGCTTTACTGCATTTCAGCACCCTGTTTTATTTCCCTTTCTGTACATAACCCTCTGGTTGTGCAACATACACCTCCTCTTCTAATTCACCATTAAGAAAAGCTGTTTTGACATCAAGGTGATGAACTTGCCAACCTCTGTTTGCTGCCATTGCTAAGATCACTCTTATTGTGTCAAGTCTTGCAACTGGAGCAAAAACTTCCTCAAAATCAACACCTTGCTGCTGCACATACCCCTTGGCTACTAGTCTAGCTTTGTGTTTCACAACCTCTCCATCTACATTTCTTTTCAACTTGTAAACCCACTTGAGCCCAATTGCCTTGTGCCCTGGTGGTAGCCTTGCTAGATCCCAAGTACCATTCTTGCAGATTGATTGCATCTCACTATCCATAGCTTGTATCCAATTAGGGTCATCAGCTGCCTCACTGTAATTTGATGGCTCCTCCATCATAGCTAGCAATGCAGCTGCATCCACTACATAATTCTGCTGCTCTTCATCTGAACTTTGCTGTTCACCATCTAAACCATCATCCTCTTCTAGATCTGATCCCAAACTCACAACATTGGTATGTTGATATATCTCATTTACATCTCTAAACCTTAGAGGAGTTTCATCATAATTGTCATTGTCCACAGTATCAGTCATTTCCCCCGATCGACTCCGACTCCCGAAGTTGCGAGACGATGGGAGTTGCTTTGCTTCACTCTCTATTGTCGGATTTTGGTTAGAGTCGACCTCCATCTCTGATTCTCCAGAGATTGCCTCTCCCCTACAATAGATGATTCTACACTACTTCCACCTCCACTCGAGGTCAACGATGTGATCATTATGAGCACCATTCTGAACATCTTGCTCAACATCTTCTTCGGAATGCACAAACCACTCCCCCATCTCCATTTCAACTGAAATGTTCTCAGTTTCAGTAGCATCCCAATCCCACTTCACTGTTTCCTCAAACACCACATCCCTGCTTACCACAATTCTGTTAGATTGAGGATCAAACATCCTGTGAGCTTTGCTACCTTCAATTCCAAAATACACCATTGGTTTACATCTATCATCTAGTTTCTTCAAGTAAGGTTTCACTATTTTGACATGAACTTTGCACCCAAAAATTCTCAAGTGACCCAGATGTGGTCTCTTGCCATTCCATGCCTCATATGGTGTTGTATATCCCATTGCTTTAGTTGGCAATCTATTAATCAAATAGGCTGCATGCCTAACTGCTTCAGCCCAAAATCTTCTAGGAATCTTCATGCTTTTCATCAAAGTCCTTGTCATTTCCATCACTGTCATGTTCTTTCTCTCCACCACACCATTCTGCTGAGGTGTGTATGGAGCAGTGAACTGTCGCTTGATCCCAGCTTGGTCACAGACAGATTGTAATACTCCATTTAGGAATTCACCACCTCTATCAGACCTAAGCACCTTGATCTTATCATTACAGTTGTTTTCAACTTGAGCTTTAAACTTCACAAAAGCACTCACTGCCTCATCCTTGGATTTGAGCATAGATACTGAACACCATCTTGTACAGTCATCAACACAAAGCATAAAGTACTTATTTCCACTAACAGATGCAGGTGTGATAGGACCACACAAGTCAATATGTACTAACCCCAATGGCTCATCTACTCTCCACAATGCACTTCTAGGAAATGATAATCTAGTCTGTTTAGCAACTAAACAAGATTGACAGACTTGATCTGGTTTCTGAATCAGTGGCACTCCACCTGCCATCTCCTTATCAACTAGTTGTTTCAGAGCATGAAAATTCACATGACCTAACCTGCCATGCCACAACCATCCTTGATCCTCCACACTAGCTAACAAACAAACAGGTTCCCCAACACTGAGCCCAATCTTGTATAGTCTATTTCCACTTCTTTCAACACACATGATCAATCTATGTGGGCTCTTTTCAGTGACAGTGATAATGTCCTCATCCATCACTACTCTATGACCATGTTCAGCTAGTTGACCAAGACTAATCAAATTTGCTCTAAGTTTGGGAATGTAATAAACATCTCTAAGTAACCACTGATTACCATCATTTCCTTTGAACATAATTGAGCCAATGCCAGTAATATCAACAGTAGAGCCATCACCAAATCTTACCTTACCAGAGAATGTAAAGTCAATTTCTCTGAACTTCTCCTTGTCTCCAGTCATATGGTTGCTTGCTCCACTGTCTAGACACCAGGTGTCACATGTGGGCTCTCCATTACCAGCAAAATGCAGTTCTGGCTGCATAGCTCCACCATTCAGACAGACCTTGCCTTGAATCCTTGGTTGTGTGCTTCTGCCTGGGTTCACCACCTCTAACTTAGAAAACAACACTGATGGCTCCATTTCTGTCTTCACATGATGAGCTTCTTCATCTTTCTTTAGGTTTGGGCACCGGTTTGCATAGTGACCGTTGAGCTTGCATCTGAAACACTTGATATGACTTTTGTCTTTCCTTTCGGTGCTTCTTGCATCACCACGTCCACCTCGGCCACTCCGGCCTCCACCTCGACCATGCCCTCTACCTCGACCACCTGAACCTGATGGCTTGCCACCACCAGACCCTTCACCATTGGATTTCTTCTATCATGCATCCCACTCAGCTTGAGTGAGGAGCACCTGACCACTCTCAGATCTCCCTCCATATGACTTGCCCGTTCGCTCCTCATATGTCCTGAGGCGCCCAATGGCATCATCAAATTCCATAGTCTTCAGGTCTTGGTTCTATTCAATCCCGGCCACAACTTGGATAAATCTGTCAGGCACGGTGTCGAACAGCTTCTTCACCATAGCTCTGTCCTCCAAGGTCCCGCCTAGCTTGCTGAAACGAACTGACATCGCCGTCAGTTTCCCAGCAAACTCATCGACAGTGTCCTCCTCCTTCATCTTGAGTGCATCAAACTCCGTCTGCAAGGTTTGTAGACGCGCATCTCTTACGCGCTCTGCCCTACAAACCGTGCTCTAAGTGACTCCCATACTTCTCTTCCACTCTTCTTCTTCGCAACTTGCATTAGTAGATCATCAGATAGACACTGAAACAAATGCGTGCGCACCTTCTTGTCTTTGGTCGTCTCTGCCTGTGTCAGAGCACGCGTCGCGTTCCCCTCCGACGGCTCCACGGTCCCCCACCACCCCTGCTCCTCCATGATCGCCTGCACCCGTATACTCCAACTGGTGTAGTTCGTCGATGTTCGAGTCGGGAAGATCTGCCGGTAACCGCCATCACCGCACCGGCTCCCGTCGCCCGTCACCAACGCCATGGACACACGCTATGTGGTGGTTGTTGCTTGATGATTAACCTGGCTCTGATACCACGTGTTAGCCAAGGATCAATCAAACTCAAGCGTGAAGACAAAGTGGCTACGCCTAAACACACGATCGCGCGAGATCAGAGAAGAAAAACCGATGAACACGAGATGAACACCACGGCAACCGACAGGGTGACAGTGCCCCTTTTCACCTTAGTTCAACGAGGGTACAAACACAATTACAAAGTGACAAATGCGCTAACCTGCGCTCCTTACATCCAAGTTCTTATATCACTAGCTAAGACACACACTTGCTTAAAGAAAACCGACGCTAACTTAGATACAAGATGGCTAGAAACACACTCAGGTACTATAGCAACCGCGGTCACCCCGCTCCCCTCGACGCTCCTCGGCTCCAACTGATTTTCCCGCCATCACGTTTATTCAAATTCTATTAACGATCTTACCGAACCAACTCCACAATGGCATCTACATCATCGGGGAACACAAGATTAACCAACAGAATTGAGGGAGAAGAGTTGGCTGGGCGGTTGCTATAGTACCCACGGTACTGTTCACAAGATGGATAGATTGTGGCGGCTAGGGTTAGGGCGCTAGGAACGCCGGCCATGGGGCTCTGCCCACGGCCGGCAAGAGGGAAGGGTTTCCTTCTAATCTCTTACTTCCTTTCGGATTGATACATCTCCTCTCATTATATAGAGAGGATTGACTTGGCCCCTAAGTAAGACACTAATTAACCCTAATGGGCTAAGGCCCAATAGGCCCTTGACTCCTCTAACAATCGCCTCTTTGCTCTAGCAAATCTCCTTGCACTTGCCTTGCTTCTTCTTTCCATGTTAGTGACTCCAAAAAAACAATACGTATTGCACCTGCACTCCTTCATGATACATCGCCCTGGTTCTCCTGTTGGACTCGCGTTCAAAGTGCATAGGTGCTCGGCATGGCTTCACGCCTCAACATCACATGACTGGAACTAGCACAGATGCACCAGATGGACTCCAAGAAATTTCATTTGAAGGTTAGCGAACTGTTCGGAGAGGTTGGCGAACTATTCGGAGTGGTCGGCGACCTATTGCCGAGCTGTTTAGGGTGGTCGTTGAGTTGCCGGAGAAGTCGCCGAGCTGTCGTATGGATTGTCGAGTTCGGACCCGAATGAAAACTCATCTTGCCATATGCCACTTTCAAAATGATCATATCTAAGGCCATTGCAACTCCTTGGACATTTTTGAGTGTCAACACTAAGATGACTGTATTTGATAATCGAGCCGTGATGTCCTAAGGAGACAACCTCTATTAATCAATTAACAAATGGCCATCTTTGAAAATGGCGGTTAACATAAACTGGTATACTGAGTGTCTGTCTCTAGAAATCGATTAATAGAGGCGGACATACAAAGAAACCCACATATACACATAGTTTCAGCAAAAAAAAATACTTCTGCTGACACCTAATTGACTCTCGGATCACACAGTAGCAAGGCCTAGCATGCATGGGACCGTCCACAACCTAACACATTAAATCAGCAAGAATGGAAGAAGTGGGTAGAGCCTATTTGAAGCCCGTAAGGGTTTGAGAACATCTTCCTCAGACCTGTCCTAACGTCGGTGAGACCACCTAGAACATCGTTGAGCCTCAACGAGAGTGCACAGAACACAAGAGGTTGGAAAAGTTTGGGTAAAAGTAATATGTAATAGATTTATTTTGAACGATTGGATGTTGAGGGTCTCAATCGATTCTGATCCTTATTCGATATATATATTTATAGGAGGGTTCGTCTTATATTAGTAGGAAACTTGATTTATTTATTTTTTAGGTTTTCTACGTGAAAACACCAGCCAAAACCAATCTGGCCTTGAACCAGTCTTGGACTCTGGGAACACTGGCTTAGCCAGCTGGGGAACACTACTACATTAAATCTTTCGTGAGGCACTGAGCGGCGGGTGCGTATGCGTGTGGGACCCGGCGAGCGCATGCACGTGTGGGATCCAGGGAGCGGCGTGCGCGTGTGGGTGCCGTGGTTAATTATCGATTAGCCGTGACCTTTGCTCAGTGGCGGTCCCAAAAACTGCCATGGTTAATCCAAAAGAACCGCCACGGTTAATCTTTATTATAGTAGTGAAACCGCTTGTTTGGACTCAATAGGTCCAAACACTTCTTTTTTTGTTTGAGTCCAAATGTTGTTTTTTATTAGCTTGATGCCCATAG
>JADLZK010009030.1:0-173529 GCA_015847255.1 Hyparrhenia diplandra | reverse complement strand
CTCGTCGGCGGCCGGGGATTGCCCCCACGACCTACGTTGCATCGATACGGCGATACGGATACGGCGATACGTTGATACGGCACTTTCTCAAAAACAAGGATACGCGGCCAAGTATATAAATATATATAAAAATCAGAATAGACTTTAGAAGAACAATCAACAAATAAAAATGCCAAATGACTTTAAGCATATATCATGGTACTTGGTTTAGAGATGCTATACAGCACAATGATAAATATTGGATTTTAGGTTCTAAAACAGCACAATAATAAATGGGCCAAAAAAAATGGGCTCATGAGATGACGGGCTTCAATTTGAGGTGTTTTGGGCTGAGAAGTATCGATGGAGTATCGGTCAAGTATCGGTGGAGTATCGGGATTTAATTTAATTATTTTGATTTCTCTTTTTCTCAGATACTTCTCCGATACCGTATCGGCGGCGCGTATCGGATATGCAACGAGCCCGCCATGCCCGGAGGTACGCGACGCGGCCGAAGCCGCTGCAGTGCAGCAGGAGATCGATGCGGCCCTTCCTGGCCTCCACGCCGGCTGCTGGAGTCGGCCTGCAGCTGCTGCAACCGTCGAGCATCGCCGGCGAGGCAAGCTTGGAGCGGAAGGTTACCTCGGGAGGCTGGTACCTGTACAACAATTTCTCTTTTATGCTGACACATATTTAGGCGTTGTAAAAATTTGTTAAATAAATATGAGATTTTGGTGATTCTACCTTTACTTTAAAAAGTCCAATGGTGATTTTACTTTTATTTTTTCAATCTTTTGTTTTTATCCTCACTTTTTTTTCAACGAAACCTCCGTCTACCCCTTTATTAAATGACGAAAAATAAATAAAAAAGAAAAAAATTTGGTGATTTTACCTTCACTTTTAAGAGAAATGGTGATTTTATCCTCGTTTTTTTTTTCTTTTTAACACCGTTAGAGGACTTAATGAACCGGGGGTAGACTCTCCCTTTGTTTTGAAATAACGGGGTAAAATCATAAAGTTAAAAAATAAGGATAAAATCACCGTTTAAACTTAAAAGTGAGGGTAGAATTGCCAAAGCCCCAATAAATATTGCATAGTATCAAAGGATTAATTAAATAAAAAAAGTCATATGCTCCTGTACAAAATGTATTAAAAGCCATAATAAAAGTTGCTTAGATTGGTTTAGGTGGATTTGATCACTTAAGAATTGGTCAGCACAAGTCAAACCCCATACGCTTCTATTTTCTCGGGACTTGTCCTTCTTGAGAAGACATTGCAATATTACAATATTTGATACAAAAATGTATTACATCAGAGTTTAACAGGCGGTACAAACCATAATTTACAAACCATAAGTTTGGCCTTTAAACATAAGTAGTGGGATAGCATGACTAACATAACTTTTATTCAATATAAGTTTCATCTTCTAGAACCGTCATGCAACAGAAGCAAAAGCCTAAGGCCATGTTCATTTGCTGAAAAACGTAACCTGAAGTGCTACGGTACTTGTCATATCAAATCTTTTGACGCATGCATGAGGCACTAAATGTAGGTAAACAAAAAAAAAAAAAAAAAAACAAATCGCACAGTTGGACTGAAAAGTGCGAGGCGAATCTTTGAACCTAGTTAGTCCACGATAGAACAATAATTACCAAATACAAAACGAAAAAGTCTTCAAAGAGCCCAACCCAAAATATTTCACCAACTAAACACACCCCTAAGTGCTGTTGGGGTTCACCACAACAGGGTTAATAAATCGCGAGTACAAAGGTACTCCATAACACTTACCCGACAAAAGAAAAGACTCCAAGGATATGCTAGCTTATCGGGAAGAAGGTAAGGTCTTAGCAAGAATGAAGAATAACATTTGCGAGAAAACCTTACTAAAAAAATCCTTACTTTCAATGTTTTAGCTCAACGTTAACCTGTTTGTGATAATCAATTGCACCTAATCAAAGTCAAGTACTTCTAAAATCATTTCATTCCATCCATTCTCATTACCATAAAGATCATGTTTCACTTGTTTAAACTACGATGAGTGGTCGGGAGGGTCGAGTCTCCATAACCGAGGAGCAACGGTGATTCGAACTGATTATACCCGCTTTGGGGATTCCTAACCACCACGACATATGCGTGTCCTGACCTACATATATCAACCTTCACACGGATCCTCCAAAATGTGAACGGGTCCAGCGTTACCCAAGAGCATAGTACTCTAGGGCTTTCCTGTGGGGTCGGGATTGTCGGGTTTTGTAGAAGTACAACAAATGTCGAAATTCACTTCACCCGGAAAACCCTCCTTGGAAGTTGGTTCGACAATGGAACCAACACTCGCCCACTACGCGGAGATAAGAATGCATGCTTAACATGATGAAGTGCTAAACATGATGCATGATGGGTGCATAACAAGATTAACAACTTAAGTATAACTTTTCTTCACGATAAAAGTAATTGTAACTATTTATTAATAACTTACTTAGCATGGTTATTACAATCACCAATAACATGCCAAGGATCATTAGGATTTCATGATCCAAGGTCATCAACCAATCCAAAAGATCACAAGTGACATGTTGAAATCAACCTAACTACCTTTATTAATTAATTATCTAATTAAGCATAAAAAGTGATGTAATAAAATAATGTAAAATTCATCCCAAACTTTTTGTGGAGATTGATCACATCATAAAACAGTGGAAAAATAATTTTCATAATTTTTGGACTAATATTCTAATTTCTAAAATTCATGGAAGTTCATTTATTAATTAAAAAAAAGAGGTAATTTTTAAACATACAAAGCCTATTCATATTCTAAGTTTCATATTTTTTTCTAGGTAGAGAATATCATGAAGAGGCTACACAAAAAATTTTAGAATTTTTGGGCTCTAATTATTTTTATGAATTTCACAAGAATCAGCACTATTCACACATTTCAGAAAAAAAAAAAAAAAAGAAAATGAAATTCATTTCCCTCGCATGAACAGAGACGCCGGTCAGTGCACATTCGCCCCACGCTGACCCGGCGCACGCCGGTTTTTTGACCGGCGATTTCTCGCCGGCGACGAGGGTGGCACCTATGTGTTCCTCATAACCCCGTGCATCGATATAGTGCAGAACCCGGCCAGCTAGGGCACCACGGCGAGCTCAGCACCAGCCATGGCGGCCACGACGGCGCGGCGAACGCTACGCCGGCGACGAGAGACCGATAGGGTCTAAGCGGGCGGCTGGGTAAGCTTCAGTGGCTCACCACGGCGCTGATGCGCACCCTAGTTGAAGAGGAGGGCGTGGCAGAGACGACTTGTCGGCGTCGGGGGCGAAGACGGCGGCGCGAACCGGTGACGACGATGGTGTTCCGGTGAGCCCTGGCCACAATTCATATAACTATCAAGCCTGCAAGCCTCGTGATATCACGGCGATCACGGAGCCACAGATGGTTGCATGCTTTGCTCACCCGAACGAGCTGGCCACGGCATCAAGGGGAAACAACAAACGGGAGAGTGAGAGATGCTCAGGAACGGCCTGACCATGACGAGCAGCTCGCGGCGGCGCTGCTGCCGGCCGTGAGGAAGAAAGAAGCGGGCCGGGCCATTCCAATGGTGAGGAAAGGCGCGAGCGGGTTCGATAGAAGCGCAACGACGAGGCGGGCTTAACTGCAAGATGGAGCGAGCGGGGACGAAGCACAGGCGATGAATTTCGCCGGCGCGTGAGCTCGACGGCAATGGCGTGGAGGAGGAAAACAGAGGCACGGCGGCCAGCTCAAGGCTTTTATAGGGCAAGGAGGGGGAGAGGAGGAGGCCAGCAGCTTCGCGACCTCGGCCTGGTGGTTGGCCGGGAGTCCAGGCGCGAGAAAGCGCGGCCAAGCCACGGCGGCGCCGGTGAACAGAGAAGGGAGGAAAGAGACAGCAGCCCGAGTTACTGTAGCATCTCCCCCATTTCCTAATCTCCGAAATTAAAATTTTCCAAAATAAAAGTTGTTCAAAATAATGAGAGCTCCTTTTGGACCATGGTTAAATTCAAATAATTTTTTGAATTGGGGTTTCGAATTTTGAAATTGAAATCCAAATCTAGGATTGTAAAATAACAATTTGAAACTTTGGCATTTAATTAGGAGTACTCCATAACTCAAACATCAAACACCATAGTACCATTTCAAACTACAAAAATATACCAATTCATGAAATAAAAGCTGCACAATTTCATTTTATGAAATTCATTTAATATTTCCTCCAAAATGCATTCAAACTTGAATTTTTTTCAACACAATAAACATGTATTCATTTCACTAGGTAAAACAACAACATGATGGTCATGATGCATGATGATTATGCTTGATGATGCCATGATCAAAATTTTTTGTCACTTAACACCGAGAGTGTTACATCCATCCTTGGTCATTGGATCAAGGATGAACAATATGTAGGGGGTGAGAGAAGAGAATTAGGGTAAAAGGAGTTGATAGATTGATTTGTGTTTCAATTGGTGGATGGGACTCAATCAACCATGATCCTCTCATATATATAGAGGGGGTGTGGGGACGTATTATACCGGTAGTAAACATCTTGACGATTTGGATGCAAATCGATTGTGTATCAGAGGGCACCGGTAGTACTGATCAGCTTGACGAGAGAAACGCAATGGTGAAATCCATCCTTGCATTTGAGGAAGTTGTTTACCTGTAGAAGACCCATAGTACCGATAAGCTAATGTTGTTTACCTGTAGAAGACCCATAGTACCGATAAGCTAATCTCTGCATTGCATTACTTCTTGCTCCGTTTGCGATGCCACTTTACCGCCATCATGTCTAAGATGTTCAAAACTTATTAATGATGTCAAAATTCACCTTGGACAATTTTGCGTGTCAACAATATAATACTGGATGTATAAATGACACACAAAATCATCGGTATTTATTTGTTTGTTTATACACATAAGTAACACGACAATAACATTCGTCGCTCCATTCGATAAACAGCTCAAAAGACAACATGCCATGCCGCACACACCACAAACACACCAGGCAAGAGCACAACACAGCAATTGACAACAGCAGGCATGAGGGCTTGTCGCAAGTGCCAAGCTGCTATTGCACAAGCTAAAGAAGTTCAGCCGCTGAAATGAATCCTCGCTGGTTCTTGTTTTATTTCTCTACTTCTCTGAATAGAGCGCATAGGTCTTTCTGGCTCACACCATATTATCCAACAGGATAGCTTGATAATACTCACTTTCAGTCTGAGGTTGGACAGCCCGCTGGATCCATTAAGGAAGACGAAGGCCAACAAGATAAACCCCCCACCCCCCAAAGAAAAAGGAAAAGCAATACTGATCATGCAGACCACACGAGCCCAAGCAAGCCATGCATCCATGTCATCACACACGCCACAAGACGCGGAATAGAATTAGCAGCAGGTGATATTGAAGAAGATAACCCCCACCCCCACCCCCACCCCAACAAAAAGTCCCAAGCAAACCCATGCGTCCATGTCATCACACACACACACACACCAATCAAGGAGATGCGGAATAGAATTAGCAGCAGGTGATATTGAAGAAGATCGACAAGCCAGCATCCCAGTCAGCGACTGTGACTGCTGCAGTCCAGTGAAGAGGGCCGGCAAGGTAACCTCATCTGTAGGAGTAGGAGAGGAGGGCATTACAAGACAGGAGAGAAGCAATAATCCATCACTTTAAATGAGCAAATCAACAATGGATAGGCATGCGTGTATACAGAAAATGAATGTATAATTCATCAACTACAAGTGATTGATTAGGAATTCAGGATCATGAATAAATACTAGCTGTGGCATACTGTGATGAACATAAATGTGTAGAAAAAAATTGTTCTTTGTAGTTCAATTGGTTGTTAAACTGACTTGGAATGCTAATATGTACTCTGGCCACATGATATGATATGAATACACACAGGGGACGGAGCCAACGGGGGGGCAACCCGGGCTCAAGCCCCCCCTACGGCTCTATGGCATGTGGAGCCCCTCCTAAGCCCCACCTTCCTATTTTAAGTATAAATGAACTAGATCCTTTATTTTTCATGGTGTATTTCTTGAATTTCATCATTAATCTATGAATAAACTATATACTTTGTGAGTTTCAGCCCCTCCTAATTTTATTTTCTGGCTCCGTCCCATACACAGATAGCAAGGTGGGCAAGAGGGATCACCTGAGCACAGAACCCCTGAGCAGGGTCTTTTTGTAATACCGTGAGTGTATCGGTTTGTAGTGGTCTCGCTGTGAGTCATTGTCCCACTCCAGCCTGTCCCACCATTCCTTCTCACAGTCGCACTCCACTACCTTTTTGTTGCCGCTGACATCGGGAAGGCGCCTTAGGCTCCAGCAACCCCTGATCTTGACTGTCTCAAGATTGGGCATAAGATTGGGCATTGACATCCTGCCCCTACAGATGTGCTGTACGCTAGGGAGTTCGTGCAGGTGGATATGCTTCAGCTTTTGAAATGGGGAAGTTCTAAAATACAACATGACTCTACCCTTCTTAATCTCCTCGCTAGGAAACACCTCCCTGAGATCTCCGCACCACATGATCTCTAGGGTCTCTAACTCCTGGCATGAATATAAGTACTCCGGCCGATCCCATGGGGGCACGCATGTATACCGCTGAGTGTGTCCGGGTTTCTCTTTCACGACTGGTGAGAGTGGCAGAGGGAGTACATGTACAAGCCTAGGGCACCAATCAACATGCAAGAATGTCAGGTTGGGAAATACACGACAGAATTTGGATACTTCTTCACTGCATCTCCAGATGTAGCGTGCCTTGAGGAGCTGTGATGCCCATAATGATCTCAGCGTGTTTATAAAGGTTCCTCCTTTTTCCTCTCCAGAAGTGAAACAATAGTCCAATTTGGGACACCTCTCGATTCTGCACCACTCTAGTCTGTGCCACTCGGAACCCAGGTCCTTTGTTCCTGTCGGTAAAATATTGACGGACAAGCTATCGTGCACATGCAAGATCTCAGCACAATCAAACACAAACCCTGGTACCGCAATAGGACTTGTATCTTCACCACCTCGTTGCAATTTTGTCCTCGTCTGGTCATGTATGTGCATGTAGCAGTTATCTCCCCGAAGTTGAGGAACATCCGGACAAGGCCAAATGCACATGATCCCTCCAGCATCACCTTCACCTTCACTAACCTGCTGTAGGTGGTCCATGGTATCTGCGTATATTGCAGGTGCAGGTTGCCGTTGCAGGTTAACTAGCACTTGCTGCTCACTGCTGCTTCCACCCTTAATTCCTTGGTCCTCGCTACCAGCAGCAGCAATTGAAGGATGAGGTGAAACCTCCACATATGCAGCACGGGAAGAGGAATACACTGGCTCAAGGGACACAAGGAAAATTGCATCCCTTACAGAAACATACCATTCAAATCTACCATTCCGTCGACTGCCATGTTGTGCTGATACAGATGTTCCAGTAGATTGGGCGGCGGTGGGTGCTGACGATAGTGTGGTGTCAATGCACAGCTTAGCCAAGCCTCGCCCCATTTTGTCTTTTGGTGGCCACAGGATTGCACAAAGCTTCTCACAGTCAAGTAGATAGAGCTCATTAAGGAAATTGATTGTTGTTGTGCTGAGATCTAGTGTTTTCACTGCTGTGCCTGAGATGTCGAGGGTGCGGAGGACCCCCATACTTCCTCCCAAGAGCAGATTCTTCAGCTTAGTACATCCCTTGAAGGAGATGTGTTCTAATCCACGTTTTGCGCCGTCAAGAATTATGACAGTCTCAAGGCAGCAGCCACTATCGCTGCTGCTTACCCCTGGCCCAGATATGCTCTTCATGGGAGAAACGGCCTCATTTCCAGAAAAGTCAAGAAGCTCCAGCTTGTTCATCTTTGAGAACAGCTCATTTTCCGAGCAACTGCAGCTGACTTTAGACTTTCTCACTCGGAGCTTGCGGATGTTAGCCAATCTTCCCGTAGCTGGCCCATGTCCCATCCACGGGCTCCCCTCACATTTAGCTCCCTGAGATGTGTCATGAGATCCAACATCTGCGCAGACAAGATCTGGTCACACTCTGTGTAGCGCAGGTCGAGCACCCACAAACTCTGGAAGCAGCAGCTGATGAGGTGCTCCTCCTCCTCCTTTCCTGCTCCATCTGCAGTGCTTGTCCTGGTAATGCCTTGGCAATGGTCAAGCCATAGAAACCTGAGGCTGTGGCAGCAGAGGAATGGAGGTGACTGGAAGTTGAAGGTGCAGCGTGAGAGCTTAAGAACTCTAAGCTTGTCGAAGTGGTGTTGGAACATGCCTCCATCAGGCAGAGCTCGGTTGGGACCAGGAAAATCCCGTAAGCTGGTGAAGTCCAATATGGCTTTTGCTCGATTTTCCATGACGTGACCAACTGGGAGGGGGGCACATATTGATGGTGGTCCGGATCCAGTCGTATCTCACGGTGCAGAGCATCAGCAGCTCTCCACAAAGCATCATCATGATCTTGAGCGCCACTGTCCAGCAGCTCTCCTCCCTGCCACCATCGTCGATGTTGTATGATGTCATCGCACATCCAGTAGCTTGCGCTATGAGTGGCCAAGTCATAGTCAATCAAGCGACGGCCTCTGCAACCCATCTCCAACATGTACAGGAAGCACTCGGCCACTTCTTCAGCCTGATCCATGATGCCAGGGGGGAAAGTATTATTTTTCTTGCATATTGCAACAAGTTCAGAAGCCTCTTGGCGTACAAGGTAGGGCCATGGCTCTTGAAGATGGTGCTCCTCCTCCTCGTTGTCGTCATCACCTGAGGATGCAGGTGTTCCTGCTCTTGCGCTCTTCATCTTCATGGTGGCTGAGAGAAAAAAACATCAGTTGTTCCTGCGCTCTTCATGGCTGTGCCAACTTTCGCCCGGGGTGTGAGCCGAAACCTCCCTTGGAATGTCCACAGCACCTTGCTGGTTGAGTACCCGGACAGGGGAAGCCACAGAAACTGGCAAGATCCATCTCCTCGCTATACCCATTGTGGAAGATCACCAAGAACTTGCGGTTCAGCTTCAGTATGT
Organism: Hyparrhenia diplandra; assembly: GCA_015847255.1. NCBI lineage: Eukaryota > Viridiplantae > Streptophyta > Magnoliopsida > Poales > Poaceae > Hyparrhenia > Hyparrhenia diplandra. Next base: position 164,527 of record JADLZK010009030.1, on the reverse strand, counting down.
GTTGATGCATCTCCCTGACAACTTGCTGTAGCTCAGCGCGGGAGCCCTGGGCGACCCCGCGGAAATCGTCCTTCTCGTCTTCCCTGTCAAACATCTCCATCACTTGATCGGGGAGCTTCAGCTGCTCCGCGAACGCTCTCTGGAGCGCTCTCCTGCTCTCCCACTTTGAGCAGTCCATGTGGATGACCTGATCAAACTCCAGTCCGGATCCAGCTGGTGGAGTTGTGGTGATGAGGCGCTGGGCGATGACTCGGAGGACGGCTGATGCCCCGAGCCCGTCCCAACCATCAAAGTAGAAGACATTGTCTCTGCTACTGACACTTCTAGTAGAATTAGTCTTTTCCTTCAGTACTTTGAGAATTTCTTCAGCAGCCTTGTCTATCGTGTCAGACCAAACTTTCTGCATACATATGCACATTTGCATCAGTACTGGGAGCAATGTGCTCATCACTGGAGATTAAGGTGGAACGGGAGAGAGAGAGATCCTGCTAACTGGGAGATTTACCTCAGTACGCATGATGGATTGGATTGGAGTAACGCGGCCAGTCAGCTCGGCTCTCAGCGGTGTAGCTACTCAATCTTCAGCAATATTGCTGCAACCTCCACTTCATTTCGGTGCATACCGATTCCATTTGATTATGGAACCGAACCCATCTGGCTAATTCTGCCCGCCGATCTGATCAACACACAAGCATGAAACTAGCTAAGATCAGCAGTTGTATTATTCAGGCATCTATGTATCATCTCATGCATTATTGATTACAATGGATTGGATCGAGTAATTAAATTACTTACCTCAAAAATAATGTTGAATTGGTATGCACTAGCAGGAGATAGACGACAGTAGCTAAACAGACGATTTGTGTGGAACAGCGTATTGGTGTACGCGCGTGAGTATAGATTGAAGCAAAATGGCCAGTGGTAGTCCCACATAAACTTTGCTTTAAGGCAAATGCCAGGTTCAACTTTTCTTTTTGTGTCTCTGTGGTCACAAGATTATTCTTTGCTTGATCACGATGAAAAGAAAGAAACATGATTCTTCTCTTGTAGCCAGAGCTTACCGCTATAGGATTTTCGAAAGATAAAGACAATGATTAAAAGGTACGCAATTGCTTTTCTACTTTGAACGGCGTGTCATACTGTCGTGATGATATCATGATAGTAAACCTTGTATTAGAAAATGTGATGAAATCAGTATCCGTATTGCTGTTCCGTGGGATATCGATGTTGTGCTACAAGAAGACCCCATCTATGCAGAAGGTCCGCATTTTCTGCTGCGATCCAGATGCAACTGACTCCTCCGATGAAGAGGATGATAAGAACTCCAAGAACGAAGAGAAAAATATAAGAGAGGTCCTAGTTTCGTTAAGGAAATATAAGACCTCTAAAAGCCATCATGCCATGTCGAATAAAGGATCTGAAAAGTGATGAGAGGAAGGTACCATTGAGCATGTACCGTGGTGTGCGCCTGCGGGACTGAGGTCGGTGGCAAGCAGAGATCCGCAATCCTTTGACACTAATACGGGAGTAGAGTTTACAAGACACTGAGGAGGAGGCTGCTGCAACATATAAGGCAAAATGGTTTCAGTTCCACACAAAGAAGCTGGCAATGAAAGCTCAAGAGCCTGTGTCAGAACATGCAGCTTTGTCCAGCTCGTCCCTGGTTTCCTGTGCACGATGCAAGTGGGTTAGCAATGGGTCAACCAGTGCCTGACCCAAATAACCCATTAAATAATTTTTGGGTTTTGGGTTGACCCAATGCTTGACCCACAAATATAGTGGGTTAGCCAATACCCAGAACTTCACTTCGATGCGAGCAGTGAGTTGAAAAGGCATTATACTAGGTAGTACTGTACCTAGGATGATGTCCATTGAAGCAAAATCATCGTTGAAGGAAAGTTTTGAATACCAAAACATAAACATGCCCCTCCAGTCTCCACTTGCACTCCACGGATGCAAATGCAATGGAAGACAAGCAGAAGCCAAGGCAAGTTGAAGGAAAACGACGGGATTTGGAAATCTCTGCTACCTGTGGAACATTTTGCCGCGAACAGGTGGTGGGCAGGGCGGGCCTCCTGTTGCCGCGACGCGAGCGAGCACTGATGCGCCACAGCCTCCACCGCTGCAAATTAGCGCGCCGCTGCCATGGCTGTGGCCCCACACCCTCGCCGCCATGTGCAGTGCAAGCACCGGGGCCGTCCCATGGCCAAGGGAGGCAGGCAGGTTCGTCCATGGCCGCCCGTGCAGGCAGGTTCGTCCACGGCCGCCCGTGCTGCTGTGGTGGTGGTGGTTGCGGCGGCGGCGGCGGCGGACGGGTGCCATGGGAGCAGCGGCGGTTGTGGACTCCGGCTTCGCGGTTGTGGATGACTCCAGAGAACCCGGGCCTCCGACACTGTTTTACACTAAACTACTGTGGGTTGGCCCAATGGGTTTAAACACTAAACTTTTGACTTTGGGTTTTGGGTCATCGGGTCGACCCATTGAAAGCTGCATCGTGTATGCGAGCAGAACGTACAAGAAGTGCACCAGAATCGAGGAGTATTCATGGAGATCTCAGAGGATGAACTTCTCCACCATGAGCCTATGGATGAAAGAATACTGAACTCCTGCACCCCTATGGAGACTTCAGAGGATGTCATGCTAAACTGTAAAGATGAGCTTCCTTTCAGTGGCTCTGTCAGCCCAACTGATGAACCCCCACTCGATGATTTCATCCGGCTGGAAGCTATGTTCTCCGTCAGTGATTTTATTGATTCTATGTATGAGCCTCTGGATGATGAATATGTTGGCCTGGCTGACATTAGTCACCTGCATCTTCAATTCTAGGACCCAGAGTTCGATCTGGATGCAGAGCTTGATTGGAGTGGATTCGACTTCGTTTCAATGGAAAGTGAACTCGAGTTACTAGGTTGCATCAGAAATGCCTCCTACTGAAACCATGGATGCGACTTCTTTTCAGTGGAAAATGAATTCGAGTTACTGTAAGGTATGCTTCCTATGAAACCTGCTCTTCATGGTGTTCAATTCTGCGAAAAACCTGATGATGATGCTGTTATCTTCTGCAGAAACCTGCTTTTGGTGGCGTTTATTATGCGGGAGCTCTTTATTTTTTACTGGGCACATGCACTCTGAAGTAACTGCTATTTTTAAGGCCAAAGTTTCACGGTCAACATTGCTCTTAAATATTCAAAGATCAAGATCCACATTCTTCTTAATACTCTACTGAAGCTCTTAGAAAAGTATTATGCTTCAACTGTTCCCAGTGCAATGTACTTATATACTTAGTTACATATACGTAATGCCAAGAAAATTTAGTTCAAAAAGCTGAAGACGCATATATAATTTTGATCATGGGACGGCGCCGCACTCGAAGGAGACGTCACAGCCTGGGACGGGGCTGAGCCTGATGGAGTGCTTCACCTTGCTCATGAAGACGGGGAGGAATGACATGGCCTGGCAGATGCAGGCGTTGTCGATGCCCATGAGGCGGCGGCAGCAGGCGGTGTCGTAGGGTCACGGCCGCCGCCGTGCCCGAAGCCGTGACGCCGGCTGTGGATGTGCTCGCGCTCATGCTCGTGCTCGTGCTCGTGGCGGTGCTCGTGCCCGTGCTCGTGGTGGTCCGCCTGCGTCGCGTAGGACGCCGCCGACGAGCCGTTGCTGTGCAGCTGCAGCGGCTGCGCCGGGTTGGGCCCGGCGAAGGTGCGCAGGCTGCAGGCCTCGTTGGCCAGGTTGAACTGCGACCGGCAGAACACCTGCGCCGCCGCGCGGCTGTCTGCTGCAACGAAGACGACGACGAGCAGGAGCACCAGAGACGACGGCATTGGTGGTGACCATCTCTTCTTGACGTCCATGGTGATCGGCAGAGCTGCCAGCTGCGTGCAGGAGGTGTGGGTTTCTTGGTTTTCTGTGGGGTTTTTGATCAGGGGAGGCATCTCAGGGGTTTAAGTAGTGAGGATTCGAAGGTGGTTTAGGAGGGAATCCGGTAGTTTTGATCCTGCATTGTTTTGTTCTGGTCGAAGGTAGATGAGAATGAGATTGTTCATTGTTTCACATTTGCAGGGTGAATCGGTTGCTCATGCTTTTCAGGTGGTGTTGCTCATGCTTAAGCTGTGACTGTTGACAAGTTTGACCTCGACCTTGACTTTGCATTTTTTTTTCTCCTTTTATTATGTGATGATGATGCCCTGAAAACTTACTGACTTTGAGATGTAACTGAATGAAGGTAATAAATCGGAAGGTTTGAGGTTTAACAATGTTTCGAAAGTCTTGTTTAACTCGAACAGAGAGGCAAAAGATTGCTTGCTGCTACCAGTTTACAGAATTCAATTGGGTTCTGTCCTTTCTGTGAGTCCTTCCTCCTCTTCAACTACGATATCTCTGTAGTTTCTCCTTTGAATAATAACGAGCTAATTACTGTAGAGCCAGTTTGGCAGGATGACCAGGGATATTATTGCCTTGCAAGCTGAGCAATTCCCAGAACTATTTTCCTGAATCTCGATTGCTTACACATAGACGCGATCATAATTTCAATTTTGGTTGGCAAGTGGTCATAGAGGCAAGCATATATTCCTTCAAACTTCTGCGGCGCAAGGTATTTCTGAATAGTTTGAATCAATTTGTCAATCAAATACTAGCTTCATCTTCTCAGCAGAAAAGTCATGTATGTTTCTTTACACGTATGTAATGTAATAAATTAAAAAAAAAGTAATTTGAGGGATCAGAAAATGTGACACTTAAGAATCAATTTCTGTAGCTATATTAGTCCTGTCATCGGTTACTTTTGTTATTTTCTTTAAAAGAAAATCTCCCTGTTTCTTATTAGTTGTTTCTTGTTTCTTTTGGGAATCAAGATGCCACAGGCCTGGAAGGCTTAAAGCGGCAGAACACATACTGAGTAGTATCATTCCAGTTTGTTTTCTGAAGGCAAAGCAAACATTACCTCCTGACATGATTTGGTGGATACATTAAGTAAGATTCCTGAGAATTTACTGTCCTCATCATTTTGTTTGAAACCACTGGAAATGGTTGCACCTCTGGAAAGACAGAGATGAACACCATGAGCAATCCTGTGCAATTGCAATCTTGCGACTTAAATACAGATTGCCCGTGCAGAGGGTTGCCGTGAAGATTATGCAAAGATGATGTGGTAGACAGACCCTGGTTGCTGCTGACACACCATGGGCAGGCTCCACAGATGAAATTTAAATTGCCCTAGTACGTCTTTAAATATATATGACCTATAAAAAAACTGTCACAACACAACTGGTAGCTATTCCTTTAGGAGACCAAATTATTAAGCATGCACTTTCTTCAGACAACAACATCACCTTATTAATTTGTTCTCATAAGTCTGACTGCCTACATGCCTAGCAATAGCATGATCCAGGGGTTTATACTATACACTTATTCAGAGATCAGATCACTGTGTGTCTGTTGGGGATCTAGTTTTCAGGTTGGGGTTTTGTTGTCGTTCTGCTTCTGCAGTTATGTTGTTTGTAGGTCGTCCTTGCCTTTTTGATGATGCAGTTTGGGTCTGCGATTTCGATTGCTTGTGCGTGCCGGAATTATACTCATACGCCGTCGTTTTGGCATACACTGTCAGAGAATCATCGTCATGACAAGATGACATATTGTTATTGCTATATATAGACCAATTCTCTGTTGGTGGCAAAAGTATGTCTCTTCAAGATTTGGTCGTCTGGTCAATCGGAGTTGATTTCACGCTGAAATCTTTTTTTTTTTGTTGGGTCAGCAAATAAACCGAAAAGAGTAGGAAGATTTGTTAGCAAGAAACTGCGTACTCGCTGAAATTTCTGTGGCTTGGCCGTTAGTTTGCAGAAGATGTGCAGTGCACGCTTGGGAAGCAGGACGACAGCAAATGCAGTTTCAACAGAATTCTGCATCAGCCAACAAACACAAGCAACAAGAACCATGATGCGCCTACACTACTACAAATGGGAACTAAGAGAGCGCCTGGGTTTAACATTAGGGGCGGCTCATAATTTGAGCCGCCCCTAATGTATGTGAAATTCCTGGATAGAAGCAAACCGCCCCTATCTAATGTTACCTGACACATTAGGGGCGGTTATATTTCAGCCACCCCTAATGTCTCCTCAAATCAGGGGCGGTTATATTTCAGCCACCCCTAATGTAAACTAACATCAGGGGCGGTTATATATAGAGCCACCCCTAATGTGTTTTGGTCAAACTTGGTCAAACGAAGCACTAAATGGCCTCAAATCGAAAAACTTTGAATACAAAAAGTTGTATATATAGAGTGTAGATCTTGAGGAGCTACACAAAGTTGGTGTTCATGACTTTTGAAAAAGAGGAGATCTAGGGCTCCAAAAAGGCGTCTTTAGTTTGAATTGGAAAAGTCAAACTTGGTCAAACGAGGTGAAACGAAACACTAAATGACCTTAAATCGAAAAACTTTGAATACAAACGTGTTAGAGCTCATCGAGATCAACATTAGTTATATGGGTCATTTGGGCTTTTAAGAAAGTGTTAGTAAACACTAGAAGAAGTCGCGGTAATTAAAATAATCGAGAAAATTACCAAACAATTCTAGAAAATTCTTAAACTTGGTGGTGCCTTTGCACATGCCATGTAGATGCCTCGAGAAAAGTTTGAGGCCGATAGCACACAAAGCACACGGTGCCACACAACCATGAGAAATCTAAGTGTAAGGATAGAGTTCGGTGAAAGGTTCCGTATACCACTATGAAGCACGCCTGCGCTCCGCCTATGTCCAAACTTCCTCAAATTTTTTTGTGGTCATTTACACCCAAAATATGGCCCCACGCAAAAAATCCTAGGTTTTTTTAGTCATTTTTGAAATTACCGTATTTTTCTACGTGCCGTTTGCGACCAAATATGGTGAATTACACTTTGAAAACACAATAATTTACGCACCGGCCTCCACAAGTTTTGCCTCCTAGGGCACAAGACCTTGCGGCAAAGTTTGGCACCGTTTTAGGTCTTTTGGGGTGGTCATAGTTCAACGTATAATTACCGGAGAAGTCGCGCGTAATTAAAATAATCGAGAAAAAATTACCAAACAATTCTAGAAAATTCTCAAACTTGGCGGTGCCTTCACACATGCCATGTAGATGCCTCGAGAAAAAATTTGAGGCCGATAGCACACCGCAAAGCGCCACGTGCCACACAACCATGAGAAACCTAAGTGTAAGGATAGGGTTCGGTGAAAGGTTCCGTATACCACCACTACTACAAAATTGATTTTACGTGGTGTTCGATTTTATTTTCCGTGGCGGGCATTTGAGAAACCGCCACGCGAAAAATAGGTGGCCCCGACACCCCCTCTCCGCCAAAGGAAAAACACCTTGATTGTCGATTAACCGTGGCGGACATTGTAAAAAATAACCGCCACGGTTAATGGCGGGCATTTTATAATGTCCGCCACGGTTAATCGATTAACCGTGGTGGTTTTTGTAATAAGCCGACCACGAAAAATGAGGCCCAACCCATCAGCCCATAGCCCATTTCGTATCCACGGATATATACGAGTACTTAGTTTTTCGGCTTCCACACTTCCACTTCAACTTCCACCCAAAGCCCGGCACTCTGCTCTCTCCTCTCGACGAAACCCCGCTCCTCCCTCACATCTCTCGGCGGCGGCCCCGCCACCTCTCTCCCCCCCTCCCTCACTTCTCGACGGCGGCGGGATGGGCGACCCGGCGTGCCGCGGCGGGATCCGCGGCACCTCAAGTTCCAGGCGGCCCAAGCTCCGTCGCGCGGCACTTCCTCGACCGCGGCGGGATCGCGCCGACTCCGGCGGCGGATCCGCGGCCCAAGCTCCTCTGCGAGCGGATCCGGCGGCGGTCTTAGGGCGCGGTAGCTCCTCCTCCGGCGGATCCGGCGACAACTCCACCTCCACCACGCGGATCCGGCGGCCCGAGCTCCTCCGGCCAGTGGCGGTCCGATCGCGGCGTCGCCAAGTGGCGCCCGGCGGCGGCTCCTTCTCCGGCGGATCCGGCGGCCCGAGCTCCTCCCCGTGTGCGGATCCGGCGGCCGGCTCCCTCCCCGTGCCCGGATCGATGGCGGCGAAACCCTAACCTAATGGGTCCGATCACCGGCGCGCCGCCGGATCTGGGTTAGGGTTAGGATTTGGATTTTTTTTTTTTATTATTTTTTTTTCCTGGATTTTTGCGTGGCGGTCATTTGGGCTCCTCAAAACCGCCACGCAAAAATAACCGATTCTGATCGTGACCCTTGACGTCCCGTGGCGGTTATGAAAACCGCCACGGAAAATCATTTTTGCCCGCCACCATTAATCCAATCTGTAGTAGTGCACTATGAAGCACGCCCGCTCCGCTATGTCCAAACTTCCTCAAATTTTTTTGTGGTCATTTACACCCAAAATATGGCCCCACGCAAAATTCTAGGTTTTTTTAGTCATTTTTGAAATTACCGTATTTTTTCTACGTGTCGTTTGCGACCAAATATGGTGAATTACACTTTGAAAGCATAATAATTTCGCACCGGCCTCCACAAGTTTTGCCTCCTAGGGCACAAGAGACCTTGCGACAAAGTTTGGCACCGTTTTCAGGTCTTTTTGGGGGTGGTCATAGTTCAACGTATAATTAGGGAGAAGTCGCGCGGTAATTAAAATAATCAGAGAAAATTACCAAACAATTCCAGAAAATTATCAAACTTGGCGGTGCCTTCACACATGCCATGTAGATACCTCAGAAAAAGTTTGAGGCCGATAGCACACTTTGCAAAGCACACAGGCCATACAACCATGAGAAACCTAAGTGTAAGGATAGGGTTCGGTGAAAGGTTTCGTATACCACTATGAAGCACGTCTCTGCTCCGCCTATGTCCAAACTTCCTCAAAAAATTTTTTGTGGTCATTTACACCCAAAATATGGCCCCACGCAAAAATCCTAGGTTTTTAGTCATTTTTGAAATTACCGTATTTTTCTACGTCTTGGCTTGCGACCAAATATGGTGAATTACACTTTGAAAACGTCTATCAAAACTTTTGTCGATCGCAAAAATGACCTACATAAAAGACATAGAAATTTGTAGTTAATAACTTTTTGTTTGAAACATTTTTATAATAATAGAAAACTACGTTTGATTGTATTTTGAAATTCAAATATTGATATTTTTTTTTTAAAAAAGAGTGTAATTCAAGCTCTTACTATCGTGTCAATAGCCCAACATGAATGGCCTAGTCAGCCCATTACTTCGGCCCAATTTATTAGATCCATTGGATGAACTCGGGATGATTGAACCGTTCGATCGAAGGCATTAGTATATATATCAAGATAGGGTTTCCGGCCTTCGAGCTTTGCCACTCCTTCCACCCACCGCTCCTCCTCACCCACATCCCTCGCCCCTTCCTCTTGGCCGCCGATCCGGCCAGGCCGCCCCCCGAAACCCTAAATCGGCCGGCATCCCTCGCCCTTCCTCCCTCCACCACATCCCTCGCCCCTTCCTCCCTCTCCCACTCCTCTTGGCCGCCGATCCGCCGGCCCCCTCGTGAAACCCTAGTCCCGATGGGCGCGCCCCTTTGCTTCTCCGTCTCCACACCTCCTAGTGCCTCCCCCTCTCGCCGGCCGCCTCCCGTCCCTCTCGGCCGCCGCCGCCGCGGATCCGCTAGGGCCCGCCGCCTCGCGTCTCCCTCGCGCCAGTGTCGGCGGGGCGGCCGGCCGCCGTCTCCGCCTCCCCGATCCTCTCCGGCTTCCCGTCCCCGCCTCCGTGCGTCTCCGCCTCCCGTCCCCGCCTCCATCCGTCTCAGCGCGAGGGCCGGCCGCCGCCCTCTCCCCGTCCCTGGGGAGCATGCCGCGAGGGCCGCCGTCCCGTCCCCGCGGGGCCGCCGCCGCGCCCCCGCCCGGTGTGACACTCGCGGAACCCTAGGCTGCCGCCGAGATCCGGTGGCTGTCCCCTCACCTCCACCACGGTGGCCGCCCCGGATCCGGTTGCCCTCGGCCTCCACCACCGCCGGGAACCCTACCTTCTTCTCCCCTTGCTGGCTGGTGAGTCCCTCCGATGCCATTTCTTGGCGGTGAGTACCTCCCCGTGATGCCATTCTTTGGTGGTGATGCCCTGTGGCTTCATTGTCTTCAAATGGGATGAATTTGAGCTGCCTATGATGCTATTGTCTTCAACTGGGATGAATTTTAGCTGCCTATGATGCTATTGTCTACAAATGAGATGAATTTTTTTAGCATGTGCCACTGCCAAGATGAAATGCTGCCTATTATACAACTGTCTATGATGCCATATGAATTTTGGATGCCACACTGAGCACCTGTCATGCAACTGCCTATGATGCCATATCAATTTGGGATGAATTTTGGATGAAATTTGGATACATTTTGGATGCCACACTTTGAGCTTCTGTCATGCTACTTGCTGCCATATGAATTTGGGTAAAAAACAGTCCTATTTTGGCATATAAATCATGTTTTAAATTTTCTACTGTCATGTTTTAAACACTTTGAGCTTCTGTCATGTTTTAAAACAGTCCTGTTATGCTATCTATTACTGAGACACATTTGTTTGATAAAATAGGTAGAGGTCAGTTGATTCAAGTACTTTGAATGGTTAGCAAGTTAGTTCAAAGAGTTAAAACTCTACATAATCTCTTATCTGCTTAGGCAATTGGAAGATACTTAACCAGCACCTGATTGTTCGCCTAGACCTGTTATCCCATCCTGTTCCTTACTTTTGTCATGCTGAACTGAACTGAAATGAAATGTTGTTGGCCTTGTCATGCTCAATATGCATTTTAAAGTAGTTGCTGCCATATGAATGCTCAATATGCTACCTCTTCCTGTCCTGTTGCAAACTGAAATGATAAAACCTGTTTATTTGCTATCTGAATTCTCCTAGCTATCTCTTGCTGTTGGCTATATGAATTTTGGCAACCTATCTACATGTGCAATGATGAAATTTTTTATTGGGCTGAGGCAAAGGCATATGCAATGATGTGCAATGATGAAATTTTTTATTAGGGTGAGGCAGCGCTATGATGATTTTGAGACCCCCTCTATGACCTTCTAAACTAGGATGGCTTCTATAAGCAACCAGTTAAGAATGGATGAGATGACAGGGGGAAAATCGGAGCCGAATTCATCTCAAATTCATCTCTCACTCTCTCTCTCTCTCTCTCTCTCTTTTTGGCGGGTAGCATAATGGTAGCAGTCTAGGATGCATATTAATTCCCCATACATAGTCATGGATGTTGCCATAGAAGAAAGGTATTGAGCTGTCCCCACTTCGCTAAATAAAACGACAATTTCTTGGAATACTAGTTATTTTCTTGTTGTCTAAAATATGTCTTTGCTTAACAGGGGAGAGATGGAGTGCATGGTGAAGTAGTTTGATGTCTTTCTCCATATCCATGTTTGTAAATTCATTGTAGTATTCAAGTTGAACATGTAAATGACTAGTATGGAGACTTTGTATAAATGAACATTTGAAGTTCAACTTGTATGAAACTTGTGACTTTGTGTGGATTATATATGTTTATTTGAAGTATGGAGACATTATGTGAATTATTAATTGAATCTGTGAATTATATATTTATATTTTTTTTGGTGTGAAATTCAACACTAGGGGCGGTTTTAGATAAACCGCCCCTACAGTTATAGACATTAGGGGCGGTTTGTGATGAGCGGAACCACCCCTGCTATATCCACATTAGGGGCGGCTCAAACAGGGCCGCCCTAATGTCTCAACATTAGGGGCGGTTTTTCCCAACCGCCCCTAATGTCGATGAGCATTAGGTGCGCTTGTTTAGGGGCGGTTGGAAAAACCGCCCCTAATGTCCATCTAAAACCGCCCCGATGTTGACTTCTGTAGCTAGGCCTAGTGGGTGCTATATCTGTTCTGTTATGTCGGCGCTTTATTTAATTTAATTCAGCTGTCTTTATGACCATGAGACAGATCTGCAATGGGAATGTTATGCAAGCTGGGCCGATCTGGTCTCTGCTGCTGCACTTCCTCGTTCCTTCCATAAAGACTGACCACATTGCCATTCTTTTTTTTTCAAAAACAGGTAATCGTTCTTTTTTCTTTACGCATGAAATGAAGATGACTAAAATGTGTTATAGCGACTATCTAATCTGGTCAACTGCTATTTTCTTCTGCTACAATCATTCCAAACTTTTAGTGGAGCCTTTGTAATTTTCAATGGAGAGTCGAGACACATGTTGAAGTTCAATTCGGCTCATGGTTTCTACGACTAATAAGTTTAGTCGGCTCATGGTGTGTTGTTGTAAGTAAAAGCACAGTACCACAACTGTAAGTTCAAGCGAATAGGGCTAAGTTCACTAAGAAGAGTCGGCGTTTGAACAAGTTTAATAATAGAGCCAATTATTTAACTGTTAGCCAGGTTATAAGAGCCAAATTGTACACATTGGTCTTTTAATTATCTGTAAAAACATTTTTATTACTACTTTTATCCATATCTAGTCTTCTCTTTCCTAAGCCTCCTCACAATCACTTGATGTCTAGGTCCACCACTGCATACTCTCATGCCCATCTTATTGTTGCTTATATAAGAGCGAAGCTCTCCTCTTTTCTTTTCTTTTTTTCTTATTTCCTCTATATTACTAGGCCATAAACCTATTATTGCATTTGCTCTTATAATATTCTAAAAAAAATCGACTATAGTGTTGCGCTACTGGCGTACACTAAATGAACATCATGATTGATCGAATAGTTAATTGCTATGCAATTTGTTCAAGCTTCTTCCATCCTTGGAGATGTTGCCGTCATCGTGACGACCTGTTGTGCCTAGGTTATTTTTCTTATTAATCTGGAGCTGTTCGGCTAAGGCGGATGATGTTGTTTTGTTATAAGAGATACCACGGCTGTACATCAAGCTCTAAGAGTCGGTATTTGTAGGTTATTAGAGCGAGTTTGACTATTAGCCGTTTTGTTATAAGAGATACCACGGCTTTACATCAAGCTCTAAGAGTTGGCATTTGCAGATTATTAGAGCAACTTTGACTGTTAGCCAAGTTATCTGTAAAAACTTTTTATTACTTCTTGTTCTCTTTCCTAATCCTCCTCATACTTACTTGATATCTAGGTCCACCAATGCAGAGGTTCTTGTGTCCAGCTTATTGCTTATATAAGAGAGAAGCTCTCCTCTCTTTTTTTACTTGTTTCCTCTGCATCACTTGGCTATTAATTCATTATGGCACTTGCTCTTACAAGATTCTGAAAAAAAAAAGATCGATTATACTAGGCGCTACTGGTGTACACTAAATGAACATCACGATTGATCGAAAAGTTAATTGTTGTGCAATTTGTTCAAGCGTCTTCCATCCTTTGGAGATATTGCCGTCACCGTGACGACCTGCTGTGCCTAGGTGATGTGTTACTAGTGTGCACTTGCTGACACGAAATGGGGCCCACCGTGCACACTTTATCAATTTTTTTAGTTTTTCCTACTTGCCGTGTACTATGTTTTGGAGTTATGCCCTTTCTTGTGTAGGAATATACTCCTACAAATCTGACCCAACTAAAAGCTGCTGGTTTTCAACTACTCCCTCCGTCCCAAAATAAACGACGTTTTGGGTTTTTCGTCTTACAAGTTTGACTCGATTTGTAGAAAATACGTAGAAGATTTAAATCTCTAAATAAATTTGTTAAAAACTAAATCAAAAGGTTTTTCCAATGATACTAATTATGTAATATAAATATTAATTCTATTTTAATATATAATTACCGCAGATATTTCTCGAGAAGCGAAAACGCCGTTTATTTTGGGACGGAGGGAGTAAACATCACGGATTTATTTTTTTTAATTAGATTATTTAGAAAGAGCTAATTGAAGTGACCGTAGTGTTAAGCAATCTGTGCTAGTTATTGTCCCTCGCCTTTTCTGATCTCATCCGCTGCACCAAGGCATGTTTTGTGCTAGTATGATGCACCAGAGATCGATCAGTTGCTCTTCTGTTTCCGTAAAGTGTACGAGGATCTTTCAGGACGTGGAGTAGGAATTTTACAGAAAACACTTAATTTTCAGTAAATAAGAACAAAAGAATTCCTGCTTTTAGATTTGAAAATAGGGACTAGAGGGTCCCTCTGAAGCTTTAGCTGGCCCACATGTCAGCCCCATCTTCCCAGGGTCAAATAAAAATTCCTTACAAGGCACAGTTCGACGGTATGAAAGGGAAACAGCTGCTGGTACTAGGGGCCCACTTGTCATATGCTATTACAAAACAGTAAAAAAATTAGTATATAATACTTCTTGACCCTTGACTGTTCCCCTCCTGCTTTCTTCCTCAATCTTGAATCTAGGGTTTGCGACGATGGCGAATGATGACGACGGCGGCACCAACCACCGCTGGATCCGCACCGTTCTGGGTGAGCTCCAACGCTTTCGAGCTCTGAGGCCTCGCCGAGGGATGGTCCCCCGCTTCACCCCGATGCCGCCGGAGGACAGGGCGAGGATGCACAGATCGCTGGGCCAAGGGCGCCAGGGCTACCGGCGCAAAGCACTCGCGACGAGGTTGTGTCCCCGATCGCCAAGAGGATTTCGGGGTCCGAGGCCCCCGCCTTCTTGGGCGCTATGGCTTCACCCCCGAGCCCGAGGCCGGTCGCGTCGCCGTCGCCGCGGAGGCCGAGGGCTTCAGCGGCGACCTCCGCGCACGCCGCCCGGCAAGTCCGTGGCTACCGACGAGGAGCGGTTCCGCCTCTACCGGAACTACGTCAAGGAGGTGTGGGATAGCGTCTACCGCTACGAGGCGTCCGATCCCAAGCCGCCGCCGGCACCGAAAGGTCGGGGCCCACGCTCCTCGCCGGCCGTCGTCTCGGGGCAATCGGGCGCTGCCGTCGGCGTCGCTCGCGTCGCGCGCGCTGGCTCCGGCCGCTCCGTGGTGTTGGGGGCCGTCGGCATACGCTCAGCGGCGATCTTTGTCGCCTCGAGGCCCGTCTGGCCGTCGGCGTCACGCTCAGCGCGGGCTCCGGCCGCTCCCAGTGGAGCTAGATGGGGGCCGTCGGCGTGCGCTCGCGTGCCCGGGTGTTGAGATATTAGGCAATTTCAGATTAATTCCAAAATATAAATCATGGTAAATAGATGAACTAGATTAAACATGTTTAAATTACTGGCATGACAGTCGGTATATCGCATATACTAGCGGGACCGTATCATGATATCACATAGCATGAACATAATAACTAGTGTAAACCCAACTTGTACACTAGATATGTTTATACCGCCGATGTAGATGTACTTTGGTGATGAAGATGCAGACGATGATAGTCTGCGGCAACCTTCAGCCAGACGAACGCCGAGGACAATTTGGAAGCGCCGCGACGGAGAGCGCTTCCCAAAAACCTTATTCGCCTTCTCCTGGCGTAGGATCGCAAAGACGAGGGTTTCGAGACCTGCTTGCCCGGTCGCTAGTGCACGCAAGCAATCGGGCTGGAGTAGCTACGGCGGCGCAACAACAAGGCTCAATTCTCCGGGTTGAGAGATTGTCCATTCAAGGGACTCCTCTCTAAATCAAGATGAGATATCGATCTGATTTTTTTGGCGTGGCGGTAGGTCGCTTATATATCCCGAACATCGTGTCGCGATCACGATCGCCTTAGGACTCTCTACTCGAGTCGGGTTCGGGACTCGCAACTTGAAGGCCAAGATTACCAAAAATAGAATGGGCCTTTGAGATCTCTCTAGGAATTTCGAATTTGTTATTGGGCCAAGCCCATCTAAATTCCAACAATCCCCCACCGGATCTCGGATACCCATTTAGAGTTTTGTCAATTCTCGCCGCCGTTTAATATACCAAGATTTCGGCGAGAGACGTGAAGTTGAACTTCGCCTAGGTCCTTAAGCTACACTTATTCACAACTTGAACAATGGACTACGCCTTGAATTGCAAGTTTTGCGCGAACAAGCTTTACTTAAAGTCACACTAGTACTGGGCCGCCAAGAGCCTTACCCCGTGAGTGGAGCATATACGCTCATACTCCCCGGTCTCTTCATGAGCTTACTAGAGACCACCCAAGTCTCATAGATCTGCGACGTTTAATGATCAAACTCATATAGGTATGTTCTTTCAAGAATGCTTTGTAGGATCGCATCTTCGCTTGTCAAAGCCAATAGAACATATTAAGGCATTAGCCAACCTGCCATACAAAGGCCTCAACGCATTTGAGAGTTATTGCATCTTCACTTAGAGAGGGTTATAAATATACTCTCCTCGGTTTACCAATAGCTTGTTCTTCCCGCATCCTTAGTCACGGGATCTCCGATCAAAAAGGTTGGGTTACTACTACTATCAAACTCATATGGGTCTCATACCCATCTCCCTCGATGCAATTTCTATCACATTACGTGATAGCCCTTTAGTAAAAGGATCTCGCCGGGTTTTTATCTGTTTGGACATAAGCCACGCTTATTACTCCGGAGTTTCTCAACTTCCCGACAGTCTTCAAACGTCTTTTAACGTGTCTTGTTGACTTCGCATTATCCTTAGCACTATTCACTTTAGTGATCACTGCTTGATTATCACAGTTCATAAGGATAGCGATGCATCGGTTTCTCTACCACCAGGCAAGTCGGACAAGAGCTCACGCAGCCACTCGCCTCTGCGGATGTCTTTGTATCCAAAGCGAGTAAGTTCTCGCTTCCATGGTTGATTTAGTCAAAATAGTCTCGCTTTACAAGACCTCCATGACACTGCGCCACCTCCAAGAGTAAATACATACCCACTAGTAGCGTAGATTTGATCAATATCGGATATCCGGTTCGCATCACTATATCCCTCTAGCACAAAATTAGGGTGCCCTAATAGTATATGCCATAACTCATTGTACCTTTATGATAGCACAAGACCCTCTCTAGTACATGCCAATGATCATCACCCGGGTTGGACATGTACCTACTCAATTTGCTCACAAAGAAAAGAGATATCCGGTCTAGTTGCGTTTGCTAGATACATGAGTGAACCAACAATCTGAGAGTACTTCAACCGATCTTTAGTACTCTTCTTATTTTTTCGCAATGTCACACTAGGATCATAAGGTGTTGGAGAAGGCTTTCTATCCATAAAACCAAAAACGGTTCAGACCTTCTCAACATAGTGAGATTGCGACAATGTAATCCCACTCTCTTCCTTAATTAGCTTGATGTTTAGAATTATATCAAACTCTCCTAGATCTTTCATGTCAAAACTCTTAGACAAGAAAGACTTGACTTCATTGATCACATCAATGTTGGAACCAAAGATTAGAATATCATCAACATATAAGCATAATATAACAGATTCGCCCCCACCATGTCGATAATACACACACCTATCAGCCTCATTAACAGCAAAGCCCGCACTAGTTAAAGTGGAGTCAAACTTCTCATGCCATTGTTTAGGTGCTTGAGTTAAGCCATACAAAGATTTCAATAACTTGCACACCTTTTGCTCTTCACCTTTTACTACAAATCCATCAGGCTGATCCATGTAAATCTCCTCATCCAACTCTCCATACAGAAAAGCTGTCTTTACATCCATTTGATGAATGATCAGACCATATGAGGCAGCCAAGGATAGTAGTGTTCGAATAGTGGTCATTCTAGCAACAACAAAAGAGTAAGTATCAAAGAAATCCTCGCCCTCCTTTTGAGTATAACCCTTTGCCACAAGCCGAGCCTTGTACTTGTCAATAGTACCATCAGGTCTAAGCTTCTTCTTGAACACCCACTTACATCCAATTGGTTTATAACCGAATGGTAGATCGAGATAGCTCCCAAGTTCCATTAGAAATAATCGAGTCCATCTCACTACGAGCGACTTCTTTCCAATCATCTACATCCGAGATGCATATGCCTCTCGAGATAGAGGTGGGAGTATCATCCACAAGGTACACAATGAAATCATCACCAAAAGATTTTACAATCCTTTGTCTCTTGTTCCTCACAGGAACTTCATTGTCATCCTTCTCAAGTGGTTGTTCAAATGACTCAATAGGGTACTCGATAGGTACAGTATCATTAGGAGCTAATTCAGTAGAAAATCTAACATTGCTACGCATATCTTTCAAAGGAAATATATTCTTAAAAATGTAGCATCATGAGATTCAAAGATAGTATCTACAAGCATATTAGAAACTTCAGATCGTACTACTAAAAATCGATAGGCAATGCTGTTGTGAGCATATCCAAGAAAGATACAATCTACCGTCTTTGGTCCAAGCTTACGCTTCTTATTAATTGGAATATTGACTTTCGCCAAGCATCCCCACGTGCGCAAGTATGAAAGTGATGGTTTCCTTCCAACCCACATCTCATATGGCGTTGTCTCTTTATTTCTTTTGGAACTCTATTCGGGACATGACTCGCAGTCAATATAGCTTCCCCACCATGCCTTAGATAAACCCGGTAGTGTCTAACATGGCGTTAACCAAGTCGGGTCGGCGTGCGGTTTTTCTCTCGGCAATTCCGTTGGATTCGGGCGAATAGGGAGCGTCCTCTCGTGAATAATACCATGTTCCGCACAAAACTCATCAAATATTATAGAAAAATATTCACCACCACGATCTGACCTTAGACGTTTAATCTTTCTCTCTAGTTGATTTTCAACTTCAGCCTTAAAGATTTTAAAGTAGTCTAATGCCTCATCTTTAGTTTTCAAAGAAGTAAATATAGCAATATCTAGAAGCATCATCAATCAATGTCATGAAATATCTCTTTCCACCTTTAGTCAACACACCATTCATCTCGCATAGATCGGAATGTATGAGCTCTAGAGGTGCCAAGTGTCTCTCCTCCGCCGCCTTGTGAGGCTTTCGAGGTTGCTTAGATTGCACACAACTATGGCACTTAGAACCTTTGGCAATAGTGAAATCTGGAATTAACTTCAAGCTAGATAAATGTGACATCAAACCAAAGTTCACATGACATAAACGAGAATGCCAAACACTTGAACTATCATTTATTGTGCCACAAATATGATTCACCGACTTATTGCATAAATCGCAAACTTAGGCGAACAAGCCACCACAATCGTAACCCTTACCAATAAATTGTCTATGCTTAGACATAACTACTTTATTAGACTCCATCACTACCTTAAACCCATCTCTTAAAAAGAAGGGAAACACTAACAAGGTTCTTGCGAATAGTAAGGACATGTTGCACGTTCTTCGCTTGCACGATTTTACCGAAGTAAACTTCGGATCTACCGTGCCAACACCACGAATGTAAGCATGTGACCCATTCCCCATTAGAACAGAGGAACCTTGTAGCTCTTTATAAGAAGAAAACAAAGAGATGTCGGACACACACATAAATATTAGCACCTGTATCAACCCACCAACTTGGTGATTGAAATACCGATAGTACAAAGTAGGAATATTCTCAGTACTCTTCATCGGCATTGCTAATAGTCACGAGGTTGACATTCTTATTATTCTCACCGAAAAAGTGACCAAGCTGTCCATAAGTGAAGCAAGGCACCTCATCATTATTTTTCTTCTTCTCAAAGGTAGTTGCTAACTTGGCATTGGAAAATTTATTCCCTTTGTTCTTACCATGTGGGTTTTCTTGCACAATATTAGTGCTAGAATGGCTCTTGTTCCCCTTCTCAATAGTATTCTTCACCCGAATCTTTTCCTCAACATCAAGAGATGCTATCGGGTTTACAACCGATATTTTTACGTCTCTTGTGTTTTAGAATTGTGCCGAAGCTCTTCCATAAAGAAGGCAACCTAGCAATAATGCATCCGGCTACAAATTCATCGGGTATGACATACTTAAGGAGTTCAAGTTCTCTTGCCATGTGTTCAACCTCATGCGCTTGCTTGACTATAGATCGGTTAGCAACCATCTTGTAGTCATGAAAGCTCTCCATAATGTACAACTCGGATGTACCAATGGTTGCATTCATTGATCCCACAATGCCCTCTCATCTTGGAAGTGCAAGTTTGCATCTTCTAGATGACTAGCAAGACTGTTTAGGATTGTTCTTCTAAGGATAGTGTTGTCTCCCTGGAATCTTCTCTTATCTCTAGAGATATTTTCCGAGAGGCGATCCAACAAAGAACCCGAACATCTTAGCCTCTAGCCGAGCATGGCCTTAACTCGCCACCTCTTTATATGTGCACTAGACAACTTTTCTAGTCTCAAAGACGTCGAAAAACAGCTATAGTTAAATCAAGAAAAAGCCTATAATAAGGTTTTTGGATTGTTGAGATATTAGGCAATTTCTAGATTAATTTCAAAATATAAATCATGGCAAATAGATGAACTAGATTAAACATGTTTAAATTACTGGCATGACAGATCAAGATATCGCATATACTAGCGGGGATGGATCATGATATCACATAGCATGAACATAATAACTAGTGTAAACCCAACTTGTACACTAGATATGTTTATATCTGCCCGATGTAGATGTACTTTGGTGATGAAGATGCGGGACGATGATAGTCTGCGGCAACCTTCAATGAGACGAACCGCCGAGGACAATTTGGAAGCGATCGCGCGGAGAGCGCTTCCCAAAAACCTTATTCGCCTTCTCCCGCCAGTAGGATCGCAAAGACGAGGGTTTCGGAGACCTGCTTGTCCGGGCCGCTAGTGCACGCATAGCAATCGGCCGAGTAGCTACGGCGGCGCAACAACAAGAAGAGGCGAAAACTCTATCTCAATTCTCCGGAGTTGAGAGATTGTCCATTCAAGGGACTCCTCTCTAAACCAAGATGAGATATCGATCTGATTTTTGGCGTGGGCGGTAGGCTCGCTTATATATCCCGAACATCGTGTCGTGATCACGATCAGTTTAGGACTCTCTACTCGAGTCGGTTCAGGACTCGCAAACTTGAAGGCCAAGATTACCAAAAATAGAATGGGCCTTTGAGATCTCTCTAGGAATTTCCGAATTTGTTATTGGGCCAAGCCCATCTAAATTCCAACAGGGAGCAGGGCAATAGGGCGTCGCCCACATATTGCTCCGTCAGCGTCTGCTCCTTTGGTGGGGGTTCGTCTACGTATGGTGTTGAAAGAGGAGAGCCCTCGGAGAAAGCACCTAGAAAATTTTATTTTCTTCTTCTTTTTGGAACACAAATATGGTCCTTGCAGCTGGAAATGATCTCTTGACGCAAAGTAGCTTGTTTTGTTGGTTTCTTTACACATGAAACGAAGATAAATGATACTCCGTATGAATGAATTATTGACTATCTGGCCACAATGATTCAAGACTTGAGTTGAGCCGCCCTTTGTACAATCACCCCATATCTTTTTCCCCACTTTTTTTCTTTTGGGAGGATGGAGACACCTGTAGGAGTTCAAGTGTACTCCGTACTTATTTAGATATGATTTCTGACGTTATTATCAGAACAGTCGTTGTTTCCCAGTTATATTTTAGGATTGTGGGGGAAAAACAGGAAAGATTGATTAGAGTACTGTTGAGCTATTGGTGTAGTGTACATCAATGAAGAGCATG
This sequence comes from Hyparrhenia diplandra, assembly GCA_015847255.1. Lineage (NCBI taxonomy): Eukaryota > Viridiplantae > Streptophyta > Magnoliopsida > Poales > Poaceae > Hyparrhenia > Hyparrhenia diplandra. Next base: position 143,093 of record JADLZK010009030.1, on the reverse strand, counting down.
ATTGATCGCATAGTTATTTGCCGTGCAATTAGTTTAAGCAATCATCCATGAGCAACGTCAGGACCTGTTGGTGCGCCTAGGTGATGTGCTAGGCAACATGGAATGGGGCCCACCAAGCGCTTTTGTTTCCCTACCTGCCCTCGTCTCAAGTGCTGTCTGGTAAGGTAATTTGGCCGAGATTTCGTGGTCACTGTTGTAAAACACACGGGCTCTATCCTATAAGTAAAGGAGAAGGAGGAATCCTAATCCTAGTCCGTTCGTATGTGGGCTCTTACCGAAACTCTTAGGCCTTGACAGGACTATATATATGTGGGAGCTCTATGTTGTAATCACTAATATTTCAGATGAATAAAGAATAGTCTCCCTATCTTGTGTCTACTTGTTCTACTTCGTTTATCTACTACGTGATCATGAGAGACGGAGAGGGGAAGGTCCTAACCACGACGGCGCCGCGTTTCACAACACGTTATCAGCCATTTAAGCTCTTCGTCGACATCGCCGTTGAAGCCGCCGCCGATCTTCGGCACCGACGCTCGTCTTGACGTCCCGCCCGCAACTACTCGCCGGCGACATCGACATCTTCAACGTTGTTAGCGGAACGGATCTGCTACCTCCGCACGCTACTAATCGCGACCGTATCGACTCATCGCCACGCCGGCGGTCCCCACGGCCTAGCCGAACTGTCCTACGTGGCAGCCTTCGCTTCTTCTCGAATTCAAGAGGTATGAAAGAACCACATCTCGCAGATTGAGTTTGTGTTCGCCCCGACCCATCTAGCCGGATTCTTTTTTTTAGCGTACATACATTACGTATAGATTTGTACATGAAGTACGATACACACATGCAGTAAGTACGTGCATGTAATGTTGCATATACACGAAGTTACGTTTAGGGTTAATAATTAAAAAAAGAGAAAGCATGAAGTCTCTTGAAACGATACTAGCACTGCACGTGTTACGATCTTCCCGTTCGGTGCTTGCATGCACATATAAAAGTGCTACACTGCATTTAGCACATGTTCGCACCTGCATGTGTGTCGCCCACGACTATATTTAGCATCATGGACTAACGAGGAACATGTATTATCGACTTGAAGCTACTACCACCCCGAAACCGGTGTGGTTCGTCATAATTTCCACGTAATTTTGTGGCCAGCATGCCCCCAAAATAAGCACTATTGGCAATTGGCATACACGATTATTGGCTTCAATACCATGGTCGTTTCAATTCTGTGCGCGCTCGCATGTCGCATGAAGTTGATGCCATACGCCGCCATGCCAACGGCTCGCTAGTACTCAGCCCATGCCATCGGCGTTGGATCTGTGTTGGTCTTGTAGCAACTAGCAAGCACGTCTTTTGTCCCCGTGCATTACACCCACCGGCGAGCGCTACTTCAACATTGTGCTCAACGAGACATTGCTCACATGCATATACCCGACTTCGGCCAAAGACGCCGTTTGCCACGCGGGCGCCTTGCGGATACTGACCGGCTAGAAAAATCCGTAAAATGAGAAAGGACTCGTATTAATTTGAAATCTTTTTTACCGAATCCGTAAGATCTTAATATATTCTTGCGAGAATATGTCCCGTACCTTCGAAATTATAAATTTCGGGTATTTTGAATAAAATTTATGGAAAACTTCAGTTTTACAACAGTTTTCAAGATTTAACCCTATACCTTTTTTGCACACATTTTTACCATATATTCTTGTATATGAGATTGTATGCATCATTGATAGCTACTTTAGTTGTCATTAGCCATTACAACTCGTGATGAATTATTATGATTTATAAAATATATGGGCTCTCTGAATCCGGCACCCTTAGACTTCACTCTTGAGAGACTCATATTTTTTTTTCCTAGCATATGTTTTTGTTTGGGATAAATGAATGCTTGGTATAAATTACGAAAATTTGCATATACCATAATCTGAATAATGCTAGGATGCTTCTAAGAATATTTTAATAACCATCCACTATCTTTTTTGCACCTTGCTACTCGTTTACATGTAGTAAACTCATATGCACATGATCCAAGTTATATTAATATGCATGCCATAAAAGAAGAAGAAATATCCCGAGTTACTCGAATAGTAAATTATTTATTATGGTCATTATTTAATCCATGTAGGATATTTTGCTACCATTGAAGTGTAGTAAACTCAGCATAAATATTTCTTAATTACTCTCTGAAATGAGTATATGGCCGATAGAAGTAACAAATACATTGTGGGACTCACTTTGCATGAGTAAAATCCTAATATTATGATTACGGAATATCATATTATGTTGAAAGTTGAATTTCAAGCTTATATGTCTAACGCTTGCTCTATAAAAATAGCTTGAAGCTTTGTATTAAATGTCTAGAAGACAAGATGGTAAATAGATTGTATCAATCTACATTCTCGAAGAAATGTCTCTTGTATATAGAATATCAAAGAGCAATGTAATACATGAAGTATTGATTTTACCATTAGAAATTACTCATGAAAATTGAGTTGGAATTTTTTTTTAGACAAACTTTATAAACCGGGATATTAAGTTGTAATAATTTTGAATATGTGGCTTGCATATGTTACACTTTGCTTGAAGGCGTGTGACTACATATCATAACTATTGAATATAAAAGCATGAAGCTACCGTTTGTCAAGTATAGAAGTTAAGACATGCGAGAATGTATTTAAATCATGTGCTTATTATCTTTGAAGTTTATATCCCGAAGTATTAATAGTAGTGGTGATGGTGCATTAAGTTTTAATTCTGTTGAATTAAGTGGTTAATGGTTAATTTATTAGCTTGAAGACTAATATGAAATATTTAATATTCTTAGTTACAATTCTTGTTATTACTTGAAGTAATATGTACACACTTCTCATGGAATAAATTAGGTTTATATGTTAAACATATAAACAATTGCCAATTGCCTATCAAAATAATTTTTGTATTAATTTATCCACAAAGAAGCCTCAATTAACCATGAAGGTTATAGTTCTTTGTGCATCACTACCATGTAGGTAGATGGAAAACTGAATTTTCTAAAAAGCATATGAACAATTGGACTAAACTGGCATTTTAATTGATCTTGGAAGGATCGATTTAGCCAAATCATAAGTATTTAATTTTTTTAGTCCATGAACTAAAAGTTGTATCCTACCCTAAGTCTATTGTTGTACACTGAATAGTACATTGGATATGTGAATTTCATGCCATAATCCATAAATACTAGAAGTATGATTGAATTCTATGAAGCATTAAAAGTGACTATTCATAGATAATGCACGAAGCAAATCGCTACTTGAAGTAATTATGGCATGAAAAGGGGAGAAATTTTGGGTAAAGGCATAATAAGATGTGGATAATATATAGGCATAGCCGTCCTAAGTCGATCTTTAAGTGCATGTATCGGGACTTGAAGTTCCGCCCGCGTCCCTTCCGGCCGAGTTAACTTTCTCTCTTGCACTAATTGCATGTAAGCTCGTAGCTCTGTATTTTGTTGTTATCTATTTTGTTAGACTGAATACTAACATTCCACATTACACACGCATGTGTATCTCATTGAGCTGCAACTATTTTCACTCTTGCATGAATATTAGCATAGCAGCTATAGTTGTAGCTAGTAGCTATATCTTTACGCTTCCCTCATAATCAAAATAGCTAGCTAGCATGCTACGTCTATATGGTTCTCGTTGAACTAAGGAATGATTTGCTTTCAATGCATCGTATGCATAAGCAATAGATTGGTCTAGGGCGGCGACCTAAGATCGGGGGAGTGAGTTTATGAAATTTTGCTCAATGGAGACTAACCCATTTGATGGGATGAATAGTTGTGGAACTAAGATATTGGATAACACAATTATGATGATTTGGGATTTATTATGAAGAAGAGGCATCAAGGGATTTTTGCATTAAAGGCAATTAGAAAATTCTAGAAGAAAATTCCATGTGAATTTGAATGTTGCGTATTTTATACATTTGAAGTATATGATCCATTTTTATGAGTACTGATCAATGTTTTTTGGCTATACAATTAAGAAGCTAGATAAATAATTTTTTTTAAACTATGTTATGTGCATATTAGGGGAGAACATCCGTAAATTTATAGGAATGTTGAACATTCTTAAGTGCATTTTAAGTATTCTAGCTCATTTGCATAATGAATAATAACCCCCATATTGAAATATGTGTGTGAATATTTCCCATAAAATTTAATCATAGCATACATAAATGGGCCTCCACTTATAGTTGGAGATATATGAATTTGAATTAAGCCCATGATAGGGGATATATTTTGAAGTATGCTATTAATGATCTAATATTGGCATTAGGGGAGAGAGAGCCTATATTTTAAATGCCAAATATTATTTCCATAGAAGGAAAATGATCTTGAGAGAAAATATTTCTTGAAGCGAATAGTATCACACACTAAGTCATACAATAGTTTGATGATGCTCTTGTGAAGCCCGGCGAGCATATGCCGGATACTTTTGAAATGAGAGGAGTAACTTGAAGTTATAAACCCGAGAAGTTATGTTTACTAGTAGTAAACTAAATGTTATATACTATCAATCTAAAATCTACGAAGGGGCGCTGTGGGTTCTAGTTTAGTGTATACACGTTAAATAAAAAAGAAGTGGAACTCCTCCATTCTCGTGAAGAGAACGCCTCATGAAGAAGGTTAAGCACCTCATGAAGAGGATCATCATGAAGATGACATCCAACACAATAAGCGCGCACCTCACTAGTGTTGGGTATGCAAAATAATATATCATCTCTTGTTTGAGAAAAAAGACAGAGATAGAATAATCTCACATTGTGAGAGTAGTGGGAGAAAATAATTGTCGACAACACTACCTCTATAATTGCGAATGTTTCTCTTATGAGAACCCGGATCCGGAAATAAAGTCCATGGCAAAATCGCTTGTAGCGATTATATCGGGTCAATGAAGAATGCAATTGAGGTTGAATCTCCTATTAAGAAGAAATTAATGTTCTGCTATATCTCCGGCAAATGAAACGAATGAATATCGAATATGCAGTTAATTAGTGGATTATGAAAATCCATATAATTCCCGAAGAATATAAATCGCAACTTGTAGAAATCTCATACTAAGTATTAAAGTCTAAGGTATATATATTCCTGAATGAATATTCAAGTCTCAAGACGAGCATGTCCTAGAAGGATTGCAATCATCGAATGATTTTACAAAGTGAATAACGCTATGTCATTGTGTATATCACTTATCTCTTATGTAGTAGAGAATGTATCTCATAGAAGAGAATTATTAATTCATAAAGAATGAATGTACATCCTTGAAGGAATTAATCCATGAAGGATTTACCAACCAATTTTTGAATAAACACGATTCATCCCCTGAAGTGAATCTAGACCCGAGAGAAATAAAATGAGGAATCTTAAATACCGTGAAGGTGTCATCAAAAACACTTAGAAAGTGTATGAAAAGCTAGCAAGAAGTTAATGATATCCTCTAAAGAATACCGTAGAAGGTATGAGAATAATGGTGGTTTTGGCAATTGAATTATCCCCTAAATGCCAAATGCAAGGCTGAATTTGTACAATCAAAATCTCAAGATTTATAAAATACAATTTGAAAATCCACTAAGGATTAATTATAAGTATTCAAACTCTAGTATAAGTTTGATACACTATCTTGAAGATATTGAATATTAATTTATTTACCCCCATAATCCTCTGAAAGGATCTATTTCTCTCAAGGATAATATTTATTTGTTTTGCCGCACTAATTGGTGGTCATTATGCATGAAGCATATTGCTCCCATATAATTCATAGAAGAATTATGAGCCAACTTTTATTTACACACGTTTATGAAAAAGTGTGGTTTGAACAATGAAGTTCAAAGTTTGGCTTTATGAGGGGAACATATTTTTATTGAATCTGCCTTTAAGGTAAACCACTAGAATTATAAAGATCAAGTAGATCATATTTGCTAAAACACTGAAGTTTATGCATAGATTATGAAGATCAATATCTATTCATGAAGAATAGAATATCCTGAAGAATATATGACCAAGAAGGTTAAATGTTGTACTCTTTTTTTTCCTATGTGAGTTTTTACTCAAGGATTCTCACACAAGGTTTTTAATGAGACAACATGTGCAATACAATTAACGAATGTGATGTACTCTTTTCTCCAAGAACCGTTTTTTTCCCATTGGGTTTTTCGGATGGAGTTTTTAATGAGGCATATGCATATCGTGGTAATCGCCCAAGGGGGAGTGTTGTAAAACACACGGGCTCTATCCTATAAGGAAAGGAGAAGGAGGAATCCTAATCCTAGTCCGTTCGTATGTGGGCTCTTACCGAAACTCTTAGGTCTTGACAGGACTATATATATGTGGGAGCTCTATGTTGTAATCACCAATATTTCAGATGAATAAAGAATAGTCTCCCTATCTTTGTGTCTACTTGTTCCGTGATCATGAGAGACGGAGAGGGAAAGGTCCTAACCACTGACGACGCGTTTCACAACAGTCACCAGTAGCATCCTCCAGGATTGTTGTCCAGTTTCTTGCAGCGACTCTCCTTTAAAAAAACTGTTCCGCAACTAGTACGTACTAGTACTAGTTCCTTAACTGAGTACTCCTACCAAACTAAGCATCATCAGACAAAAACACACACGTAATCGGTGATTTGATTCAGATCTGTCGTCGAACCCTCAGCCTTATCTCGTCTCGTCTTGTATGTGAACCAGAACCATTTGGCTTGCATTTGTAAGCAACAAGATATACCGCGCTCTGCCTCGATCTCATCCACAGGAGAGACGAGGAGAAAAATACAGTAGTAACCTGGCATCGTCTTGTCAATTCTATCTCATCGCCAGTTTGCCGCCGCCGCGGCTGGCACCAGAACATCAAGGAAGCTGCATCGCTCATCATCGATTTCAATGCAGTCTGTATGTAGCCTAATCCTCACGAAATGTTGTGAGAATGGACGTGATTTCCGACGCACACGAGCAAGACACGCTGAAACAAACCTTGTTTTTTTTTCCCCTGAAACTTTCCTGTCCTCGCCCGTACCGGAAGCAATGAGAAAAAGCGTGTTTTGTAGACAAACGATACCATGTCGTACGTAACGTGTGGATCTTGGTAAAATCAGAAGGGCACGCGCGCAAGCGGAATTTTAATTCAATTCAATTCAATCGTGCAACACGAGAGGTGGTACGTGTCGCCGTTGTTTTGTCTTGGCAACATCGATCATATCGCGCGAAATTACAAAAGAGAAAGCTAGGCGTTTACCCTGTCTGTCATCATGGCTGGTTTTCATGAATGAAATCAACTTCCATCCGAGTTAGGCCTTTTTTTATATATATCAGATTTAGGGCTGACTTGTCAAGCGGCAACTGCGGGTGTTGGCACTTGGGCCTTCCACTCACACGCACCTAGTACTCCCTCCGTTCCACAATACTTGCATTTCTTTGATTTATATAAACTGTGTTTGATTTGCTCGTCTTATTTAAAAATTTTATGTAAATTATAAAACAAACAAAACGTCATTACAATATCTTTAGTGATGTAATAAATCATAACAAAAGTGGTAATATTTATTAAAAAAAAAGTTGAATAAGACGAGAGGTCAAACACGGTTTATATGAGTCAAAAATTACAAGTATTGTGGAACGGAAGGAGTACTAGACTGCAGATATTTCAAAGGATGAAGATGCAGTGAGAGCACGTGCAGCAGGTCGATCGGCAGCAGGCTTCAAAAGGAGTACCACGCCACACCATAACTAACTGTTTCACCGTTTGGAGAGGCAAGGGATCGCCTTGACACCGTACTCCTCCGTCCCAAAATATCTGTCGTTTTTGGTTTTTCGTGCCATAATTTTGACTTGATTTGTATAAAATACGTGCAACATTTACATCTTCAAATAAATTTGTTAAAAAACTAGGTTGAAAGATCTTTCCAATGATACTAATTATGTATGATAAATATTAATATTTTTAATCTATATTTTTTAAAGTCATTTCTCGGGGAAGCGCAAGTGACAAACATTTTGAGACAGAGGGAGTATTTGGTGCTACTCCTATTTGTCTCATATAAAGGCAGACAGAAGCCGTAAAAACCGTATTTTGGATTCATTTTTGGTAATTGCTCTAAGAAAAACGTATTAGTAGTAACAAGAGTCTAAGAACACTCACAATGTAGACTCTATCGTAGTTTCTATCCTCATTTATTACCCCTCTATTTATTGCTTTTTGCTGATGTGGCGCCTGTATTTATTGATGAGAGAGAGAAAAACACAAGAAACCAAGTCTAACTAAGAAGCCAAGTCTTCACGTAAACCAAGACAATATGTGAGAATGACAAGTGGGTCAAGTGATATCATGATAGAAAAATGCATTGTGAAATATAGTTTCTTGACACAATGTCCAAGACTATAGAAATCATCATAGTTCTAGCATTGTGAGTGCCCCAAATGTTCAACTTGATCTAGTGCATCGTCTTACGTGCATATACATACATACATACATGATAAAAAAACATGTTTACGCATGAAAATAAAGCTTGCTTGTGTTTGGAGATGCCTAAAACGGCTCACACCGCGTGCTAGGATACAAACAGACAGAGACGAACACCGTGCTTATTAGTTGTATGTATCATTTAGTATGTACTACATACTCCCTCCGAGATGATATTAGAAGTCGTTTTTAGATAAAGTTTGGGTCAAACATTGTGAATATAAATCATCAATAACTTTTAAGTTGTTGAGTTTGTAAATGTAAAAATTATATGAGTAGATTTGTCCTACAAATACTTTAATAAAAGTATACATATATCATATCTCTATAAATATTTTTATAATAATAAAAGGTCAAAGTTATGTTTTGAAGACCATGTCGCCGTCGTAAAACGATTTCTAATACCATCCCGAGGGTAATTACTGCGAATCTTCCTTCCGTGGACGTGGAGAGGTCGCTGTCTGTCGTCGATTATTTATTGTGCCAATGCCAATTTCGCCGCTATGTCATTGGCGGGGCGTGCTCCCCACCACAATGCTCTTTTCGGTTTAGATGCGGTGTCTCTCCATCGAAATGAGCCCTAAAAAGTACTATCTCAACTCAGCTGAAATTACTAGTAGTAGTACTAGTTCCTTAACCGAGAACCAAAATAAGCAACTCTCTCTATCTCATCGATAAAAACACACACGTAGTCGGGCGCTCGTGGCACGATTTCAGAGCTCTGAATCGGCCGGATGCTTGATGACCGGAGCGTCCGGCCGGGCGCGATCCAAATATCCCAGGTCAATATGCGACGGGCGTGTCCGTGCGATCCTGAACCGATCTCTTTCCTAATCGTGTTTGGGTCAGTTTTTGGAGATTGGAAACGTCCAAGGACTGTTTCCTAAAAGGATAATGTCACCCTCCTCTATATAATAAATAGGTTCATGACCGATTTGATCCTATCTACATCCAATCGACAAATCAATCTACTACCGTCTTGCTTGTAGGTCATCCTCTCCGCGAGCCACGGCGTTCTAGGCGGCCTTGCCGGTCCTAGGGCAACCCTCGCGTGCGTCCCTCCCGACGGGTCTTCCGGGAGGTGCGTTCGAGATTCTTCCGGCCGTCACCGAGCTCTACATCGTTTTTAGCGATCTCTTGATTGTTCGTGCTTGATCACGTTGCGGTGTTCGTGTAGGATCCGATGGAAGCCTAGAGGGGGTGAATAGGCTTAACCCCAAAATTGACTGTTAAAACTTCTCAGAGACCGTCGGTACACAAAGAGGCGCCACCACCGCCGGCAAGTCAGCGCACCGCCGCGTGAACCGACCAACGACAGAGACGAGACAGAGAGACACTTCTCTCGGCCAGCGGCGCTGCACCTTTGCCACGTGGACTGAAGCGGCACCGCCGCGATCACCGAAATCCGAGCACTCCCAAAAGCTAGTCCACGAGCCGGAGTTTGGTGCTCAAGGTTCCCACTTGTTCCTGCACACAAATATACCACGTAAAACCTTCCAAGGCTGGCGAAAACCCAAAGAACCAAGTAGATCGGGTCAAGCCCTTTCTCACAAGACAAATATGCAATAAAGTAAAGGGAGAACAAGTGAGACAAGGATTTGACCCGTGGTTCACCACGCCACACAGGTTGGGCTACGTCCACGTTGTTGAGGTTGCCACACAAGGCTTAGCTTGCCCACCGGCTTGCTTTTTTTTCCCTCGTTCACAAGTCTAGGAGTTAACCCTAGAGATGTGGGGTAATGTATTGCTTGTAGAGTGAGGTTACAAACCTCCCAAGGCTGCCACACGAAGTGGGCAAGCTCAAGGGCGACGCCTAGCCGTCTAGGAGCAAGCTCCAAGAGTAAAGAACCCTAGGGTTCCGCCAAACGTGAACCAAATGCTCTTTTGAGTGGGGGAAGTAGTAGATCCGGCCTCCACAAGCGGTTTGTTGCCTTTTCCTCAAGATTTGATGGTGGAATCGAAATCTTTGCTTGGGGAAGGAGGAGCAACAATGGAGGAGTGAGAGAGAGCAAGAGGTCTATTTTTAAATCGCCGTCGCGAGGTTGAAGATGAAGTGAGCGGAGTAACCGTTGGGGAGGGGTAGAATGGGTATTTATACCCCACGGACCCAACGGTAGGGATTTAAGTGTGGCATTTGCAAAGATCGACATCGCGGCACCGCCGCGCCAACCCGACAAAGAAAAAGGTGAGAAGCAAGTGGAAATGCTTTGCCGGTCGTTTGGAGCCGAGTGTTGTGTCCGGATTTGATGTTTAGAGCACTTGGTCCACAAAAAGAGAATCCTAGGATCCCTCTTAATAGTACGGCATTTCCTAAACTCAAGATTCGAAATATAAAATAATTTAAACGCCGTGAGCCGGAAACACCACCATCTTGCTTATTTGGTACTTTTGGACCTGTTCATCAACTCCATATTTTAATCCCTGCATGTCATCTTCGTAAAACTCATTAGTCTCCCTAATTCGGTGGTCATCAACGCCAAAACCCACTTAGAGCTTGATTGCACTTACAATCTCCCCCTTTTTGGTGATTGATGACAACCAAATTAGAGCTTACATAAGATGTAAAGTCAAACTTAGATTACGAAGACCAAGGATGTAGGAACCTCCCCCTAAATATGTGATTGAGTTTTGAATTCTCATGGTTGACCTAAAATGTCAATTTCACATATTTAGGTGTTGTGAGGCCTCCCCCTAAATGTATAAGTGAGATTTGAATTCTCAATTTTGACATAAAAGTCAAGATATACATTTAGAGTGTGCAAGGCCTCCCCTACATCCATGGTTGCTGTGGGGTGCTCAAAGGTGTCAGAAAATATATCCGTGATGCATATGACAATAGTAATATGATCAGAGCACAAAAGAGTGTTCGCATGCAGACTTGATAATGCTGCACCGCCGCGCTTTGGTGCGGCTGCTTTGCGCGCCTATCGGCACGCATGCATGCAACAACATCACATCACAGCGTAGATAACATACTATGTAAACTAAACGAGTAGCAGGGTAAATAAAGACAGAGTTTAAACATCAACCAGCCGACCAAATCCGAGAAATAACAAGTCAAAGGTGGCATTATTACATAAAATAGAGTTTCTCTCAAACTCACACCTAACAAGCTACTCTCAAAAGATCTAAACTCAAGATCCGTTTCTTTGCATCATCATCATCTTCCTCGAAGCGTCCGTATGTCGAAAAAGTTTGACCCCCTCACCCCTCATTTCTTCTAATTTTTCTCCCCCTTTGGCGTCAAGCACCAAAAAGATCATAGAAAAGAGAAGAAACTTAGCGGAGTCACTCCTCACCGGGTGTCCTCAAAGATTGAAGCCGTGTCCTCGTCCTCCTCGTAGATAGTAGCACCGGCCCGCGTGGAGCGACGAGTGGAGCGTCGAGCTGAATCTGGCCGCACAATCGAACCAAGCATGCCGGACAAGTCCCGACCGAAATGCTAGTGGTCGAAAAGCTCGGAAGGTCGGTGTACCGAGGTGGTCTAGGGATAGACGGAGGAACTGGGAGTCCTTGCTTCTCCCTGACACTCTTGAAGGCCTGTCTCACCTCCCTGCGAAGCTCATAGGTCTGCTGAGATGCATAAGAGCAATGCCCAAAGATAGCCTTGATCCACTTCCTCGGCTTGGATCCGGACTTCCCCGTGCCTCCCGGGCCTAGAGCTAGAGGGCTCCTCCAAGTCCTCTCTGCCCGGTGGTGCCTCCCTCTGCCGAGGGTCTTGCACCGCCACTAGTCTTCCCACCATCCAAGCCATGGGTCTTCTCTATGTTGTAGACGTGTGGAAGCAAATCCTTGGGATAGATGTTCCTAGAAACCCTCTCAATCATGAACATGATGTAAGGAGCATATGGCAGGTTCCTCCTAGCATCATCCATAGCATTGGCTAGTCAGTCTCCAAATGAACTTGCCCACATTGAATGTCTCGTCATTCCCGAAATGGGCAATCAGATTTCTAGAATATCCATTCACATCGAAGCTGCCCCATCCTTAGGATCAATGGTACACCGACGAGATTGTTCATCACATAGAAGAAGTCCTTCAACCCCTTCCTCTTGCCAAGCAATCCCCGACGATCGGCCCCCCTCGATGGCCTTGGCATCAATAGGGTCTATCTCATGGATATCTGTGTACTCCCTGTGCTCAGCCCCAAAGCCAAGGATCTGACAAAAGGTGACAAAATCAACTCTGTAGTGCCTCTTGTCAGTCATCTAGTGTATAGTGTCTGATGGCCTATCCCAGTAGTAGGTAGCATGGAACTGACTGAGGATCTCTTCATTCCAATCATGCTTGAAGGACATGATGTCTGTCAGCTCAAACTTCTCACAAGCCTCAATTGCCTCATTGAAGGCATCCTCCTCCTTATCTGCCATCCTCTCAAAATCAATATAGTGCATTGTGGTGATCTTGCTCTTGGTGGAGTGGAAGAGGACAGTTAAGTAAAAGTTTGAATGAAAAGCTACCCAAAACCTCTCATCTATGCCCACGGTCTGCTCATCACTGTAAACATTGTAGGCTCTAGCATCAGCCACTTCCCTCTGTTTCTTGAAGTAGCTCACCACTGGAATGGGTGGATCATTGACAGGAGCTGCCATCTCAAAGACACCCTCCACCTGCTGCATGTAGCTGCTGTCATACACAGACAGGTGCTCAGGGGTGCCTTGCTCACCAGGGGGCACAATGGTGTACCCATACTGCTGCTGTTGCTCCTCTGTGAGTTCAGCTGCTCCACTACTGCTGTCACCTGCTCCTCTGCTCAGGTTCTTTCTTCCACGTCCTCTCCTTTCAACTGCCTTGACCCTCATCTTTCTCTTGCCATGGGGATCACTTCCAGGATCCATCTATGCAATTTAAGACATTGATTAGAAACTGATGTGAATAGAAGGTCAAAAATGGTCAAATATATGTAAAAGAAGGTTTGAGACATAAAATTAGGTAGTTGGAGCAAGCTGTCCAGGGTAAGAACCTGGGGCTGCAAGGGCATCGCCGCTGCGGGAGGCACTCGGCATCGCTGCGGACCAAGGCTGCATCGTCTGCAGTGTCACGCTGCACCGCCGCTCCCCTTGCTCGACCACCTATTTTTATCTTCCAAACAGTTCTATGCCATCTATTTGACACATTCTCATGTTTCTATGCCAATTTCTGAGATCAAATCACAAATAGGTGTAAATTGTCCATGGATTGACTATTAGGTATGAACTAAAGTGAAAATTTCTTCGACATATGGATTCACCAACTTTCCCATCTTGATTAAGTGGATGATTCAAGGGATATTTACTTGATTGAATCAGGTTAAGGACTGTCGGGTCCTATTTTGGGGACGGCGTCTGTGCCCTCCCCTAAATCATCCAACCAATCGAAACACGAAAAACCGTTGATTCCATTTAACCAAATCATTTTCCTAGGGTTCATACATCATTGAGCGTGGCGAATCCATGAAAACTTTCTACACATTGCATAGATCGGGCAAGAAACTTCCATGGCTAGGGTTAGGTTTACATGCTTGTTGCCTTCGTGGAGTGAGGGGAAGAGAAGAGCGGGAGCTCGAGGAGAGGGAGCTCGGCCAACCGGAGACGAGCAGAACTCCGGTGGGGGCGCGACGCGGCATCGCCGGGCGGCGCAGATCCAGCGGCAAGCCAAGGCGTGAGAGAGACGGCGGCGCCGGTCTCACGCGCGAGAGAGAAAAAAGAAGAGAGGGCGCGTGCGGGCGTCGGGTCTGAGAGGAGAAGGAGAAACCGGTTGGGCCAGGGGTAGAAAAGGAAAGAAGAAAAATGGCCCAAAAACGGTTCGGACAGAAGAAGACTGGAAACCCTAGGCGCGGCACTGCCGCGTTGGGACGCGGCACCGCCGTGCCTACGCGCAACCGCTTGCAGGAAGAACGCAAAACCGCCGCACACCCGGCCTTCTCGTCCCCGTATATATATTGCCACTTTTGACTTATTTCTCCTCAAACTTGATCACAGAGACACCAAAATTCATTGCCGTGACGTAACAACAATACGTAACTATGGCATTGAATTTCGGATTAGAATTTGAAATCCTTTTGAAACACAATATAAAAGTTTTCACAAGCTTTTCCTATGTCGAACTAGTGTCTCAAACAGATTGCATGTGTGCTGGAATTCAAACCAAGTTACGAGAATCGAGAATGTTTAGCTCACTACGCAAAGCACAAAACCTTGACTCATCGAGAGGCTTGGTGAAGATATCGGCTAGTTGCTTTTCGGTGCTCACATGGCGATTTGCGATATCTCCTTTGAGTTCGTGGTCTCTCAAGAAGTGATGACGGATGTCTATGTGTTTTGTTCTAGAGTGTGCTACCGGGTTATTTAAGAGTTTGATTGCACTCTCGTTGTCACAAAGAAGAGGTATCTTTGTGAAATGACATCCGTAATCTTTTAAGGTTTGCTTCATCCAAAGTAGTTGAGCACAAAGATGCACCGGCCGCAACATACTTTCGGCCTCGGGCGGTGGAAAGGGCTACACAATTTTGCTTCTTAGAGCTCCAAGACACTAAGGACCATCCAAGGAATTGACATGTCCCCCGAAGTGCTTTTTTCGATCTACTTTGCAACCGGCATAGTCGAATCAATAGCCAAGTAGATTGAACTTGGAACCCTTGGGATACCACAAGCCAAGGTTAGGAGTGAGTACTAAGTATCTCAAGATTCTCTTAACAGCCATGTTGTGACATTTCTTTGGATTGGCTTGAAAACGAGCACACATACACACACTAAGCATTATGTCCGGCCTAGATGCACAAAGGTAAAGCAAGGAACCAATCATGAAGCGATATACCTTCATGTCCACGGCTGGGCCCTCCTCATCAAGATCAAGATGTCCATTGCTTGGCATTGGAGTCTTGATTGGCTTAGCTTTAGCCATATCAAACTTCTTTAGCATGTCATGGGTGTACTTGGTTTGGCATATGAATGTCCCTTCCTCCATTTGCTTGACTTGAAACCCGAGGAAGTATTTTAGCTCACCCATCATGGACATCTCGAATCTCTTAGTCATAGTCCTACTAAATTGCTCAACATACACATTGTTAGTGCTACCAAATATTATGTCATCGATATATATTTGGCATACAAATATATCATTGCTAACTTTGTGAGTGAAGAGAGTAGGGTCGGCTTTGCCTATCTCAAAGCCTTGTTTGAGCAAGAATTCCTTAAGGCATTCATACCATGCTCTAGGTGCTTGCTTAAGCCCATAGAGCGCCTTATGGAGCTTGTAGACGTGGTTGGGAAACTTGGGGTCTTCAAAACCGGGTGGTTGCTCAACATATACTTCCTCTTGTAGTGGGCCATTGAGGAATGCACTCTTGACATCCATTTGGTACAGCTTGAAGTCATGATGGGCAGCGAAGGCTAGAAGAATGCGAATTGCTTCTAGTCTTGCCACCGGTGCATACGTCTCATCGAAGTCCAAGCCCTCTACTTGAGTGAAGCCTTGAGCAACCAATCTTGCCTTGTTTCTTGTCACCAACCCATCTTCATCTTGCTTGTTACGGAAGACCCACTTGGTGCCAATGATGTTAGTCTTGGGTCTTTCCACCAACTCCCAAACTTCATTTCTTTTGAAGTTGTTGAGCTCCTCTTGCATGGCCAACACCCAATCCGGATCCTTGAGAGCATCATCTACTTTCAAGGGGTTCCAAAGATGAAACAAAAGAGAAATGTTGACAGAAAAGCAGCTAGATGAGATCGAGTAGTAACTCCCTTTCGAAGACTCCCAAGGATGTTATCAACGGGGTGATCCCGTTGAATTGTTTGTCGTAGTCGTGGGTGATCAACGCCTTCTGCATTTTCTTCTTGATCTTCATCATATTCATCATCAGCTTCAAGAATTGGAGCAAGATCAAGTGGTTGAACAGGTGATGCAGGTGGATCAGTCGTTGCCGAGGTAGAAGGCGCGGCACTGCCGCGCGTAGGTGCGGCACTGCCGCGCTGGACACTTCCAGCAGGCGTGCGCTGCACTTGGTCATCGAGTACGTCAGCGGAATCTTGTGCAGCAACAACTGGTGGATCCTCCTCTCCATTAGCTTGATCTTCTTGAGGCCTTATGTCACCGATAGCCAATTGCTTGATTGCCTCACAAGGTGGATCCTCCTTTCCTACAACACTTTGATCAACTTGCTCTACTTGAGAGCCATTAGATTCATCAAATGTCACATCTATAGTGATTTCAACCCTACCGGTGGTTTGGTTGAAAACACGATAGGCATGCTCATTTGATCCGTAACCAAGAAGAAAACCTTCATCAACTTTAGGTGCAAATTTAGAGGTTCGGGGCCTTTTGTTCAGAATGAAACACTTGCACCCGAACACCCTAAAGTATGACACCTTAGGTTTGTTACCGGTTAAGAGCTCATATGAAGTCTTCTTGAGTTTCTTGTGTAAGTAGAGGCGGTTGATGGCATGACAAGCGGTGTTGATGGCTTCACACCAAAAGATGTCCAAGTCTTGTACTCATCAAGCATTGTCCTTGCCATCTCTATGAGTGTACGGTTCTTCCTCTCTACTACACCATTTTGTTGAGGGGTATATGCGGCTGAGAACTCATGCTTGATGCCCTCTTCATCAAGGTACTCTTCAACTTGGGTGTTCTTGAATTCGGTCCCATTGTCACTTCTTATTCTCTTGACGGGGAGATCGAATTCTCTTTGTGCCCTCTTGATGAAGGTTTTCACCTTCTCTTGTACCTGACACTTATCAAAGACAAAGAAAACCCAAGTGAAGCGGGAGTAGTCATCAACAATAACAAGTCCATATTTGTTACCCCCGATGCTAAGGTAGGCCACCGGTCCAAAGAGATCCATGTGTATCAACTCCAATGGTTGAGTAGTGGTCATCACGCTCTTTGGTGGGTGAGGTGCACCTACTTGCTTCCCGGCTTGGCAAGGTCCACATATCCCGTCTTTATCAAAATCAACATTTGTTAGTCCAATGATGTGGTTGTCTCTCTGCAGCTTTGGCCAAGTTCCTCATGCCAACATGTGCTAGACGGCGATGCCATAACCAGCCCATGCTAGATTTTTGCCATTAGACAGGTATCAAGCTTAGCCTCACTTTTGTTTAAATCAACTAAGTAAAGCTTATTCTTGAGTTTGCCCTAAAAGACAACAGAGGAATCCTTCCCGCGAAAGACTTCCACACCAACATCCGTAAAGAGACAATTGTAGCCTTTTTTCACACAATTGTGAGACCGACAACAAATTATATCCCAACGAGTCAACATGCAAAACATCTGAAATATTGTGCTCAGTTGTGATAGCGACGTTACCAAGACCGATCACACTTCTTACATCATCATTTCCAAACCTTATGTTGTTCCTATCGTCATTGGTTTGGGAATATGATGAGAACATACTCCTTTCTCCGGTCATATGATTTGTACGACCCACCGCCAAACACCCAACTTGACCCACCGGAGGAGTATGCCTACAAAACAAGTTTAGTTCACAAGTTTAGGTCCCCTAAGATTCTTGGGACCTTTTACCTTAGTCACAAGAACTTTGGGAACCCATATAGAGGTGTTGCAATAAAGTTTTTTTTTCACGCCCAAGTACTTTGCAAACACCTCCCCTTTGTTGTTTGCCTTCACTTCAAAGCAAGGATTTGAGTCTAACTTGCTTGCTTTTGCCTTTGATTGATAGGAGTGGCCCTTAGGAACAGCCTGCACAAGATTTTTCGACTTGGACCTTCTTCACGTGCTTTTGGACCATTTTCTTGGGTCTATTCTCGAGCCAAGGCGGTGTAGGTGACCTTCCCTTTTCTTGGGGCGCGCGGCATTGCCGCTTGCCTCCTCGCGGCATTGCCGCCCGTGATTTCATGGCACTGCCGTGTGGCAGACATACAGCTCGGGTTGGCTTGTGTCCAACGCTGCGTGCAGGTCTCTCTGTACCCTCTTGTGCCTTTGCTCAAGAATTTGACACATTCAACACCATTGATCATCTTTCGACCATTGGTTTTGTTTCCATGCTTGTGTCCAAGTCCATCCTTGATTCTTGGATTTCTCCCATCAATGTAGTTGGGCCTTTTGGGAGCCTCAATCTTGTTGCTCATTGTTGCCTTCTTGGGTTTCACCTTCTTTTCTTACCAAAGCAAAGAGAGCCTAGTGATCTCTTTCTCCATTGCTTTCATATTGGCAAGGTTAGTGGCATAAGCATTCATATCAACATTATAGCATTTTCCACAACCTTGACTAGTGGAGGGAGTAGAGGTATCCTTTGTGGCTAGGAGATGTGAGTTGCTCTCACTAAGAATGCTATGTTCATTTTCAAGCTTTTTGTGCTTGTCTTGCAAATCACAATATTTCCCATTTAGGGTGACCATAGCCTTCTTAGTAAGAGCATGATTCCCTTGCTCATTAGCTAGGCTCTTTTGCAAGGAAGCCACCTCACTTCTTTCAGCTACAAGAGCATCCTTGTTATCAACATAGAGCTTTTCAAGTCTATCAAGTTGACTATCTCTAGTTGCTAACTCCGCTTGGGTACTTTCTAAATCCGCCATTAGTTGAGCAAGAAAGCCTCTAGTTTTGGGATCTAGGTTTTTAGTGAGTCTAACATATTCTTCATCATCACTAGATTCATCTTCACTAGAGCTTTCACTAAGATCACTAGAGTCATCACTAAGAGAAGGAGAAGGTTTGGGTTTGGATTTTACCTTCTCATGCTTGGCCATAAGACAAACATGAGTGGAGTCATTGTCCTCATCCTCATCATCGGTCATGTTGTCGAAGAGCTTGGGTGTAGAGGTCTCTTGCATAGCAAATGTTGCAACATGGACTTCCTCTTCACTTGTCTCTTTTGTTGAGTCCCACTCATGGCCGATGTGAGCTTCACCCATGCTTCTTCCCTTTCTCTTGTAGTCTTGCTTCTTGTCCTTGCCATTGTCCTTCTTGTATTTGTTGTTCTTGTTCTCATAAGGACAATCGGCAATAAAATGCTCGGTGCTGCCACAATTGAAGCATGTTCTCTTTTTCTTGTTTGGGAATCTTCGTTGCACCATCTTGTAGCCATTTGCTTTCATCCCCTTCCCATACTTCTTCATGAATAGGGCCATGTCATCAATCTTCTTGTAATCAGCCCCATCATCTTCATCATCACTTGAGGAAGAGGTTGCATCAATATTTTCTTGCATCTTCTTCATTTCTTTGTCTAGACTTGTTGATGCTTGCTTGCTGCCCTTCATCTTGTTGGAGGAGCTTGGCTTGCTTGTCTTGGTTGCCTTGAGAGCCACATCCTTGATCTTGATGCCCTCAAGCTTGGCTTGCAACTCTCCAATCTTTCTTCTTTCATTTGCCTCCTCTCTTTGCATGTCATAGGTGAGTAGTCTTCCAAGCACATCATTTGGAGTGAATTGTTCAAACTTCTTCTTGTCGCGAATCAAGGTGACCACTATGTCATTTCTAGGTGTGTATGCCTCAAGCATGATCTTGACAACGGTGTGGTCATCTAGATCCTCATCTCCAAATCCTCTAATCTTGCCAACTAGCACCATCAACCGGTCAAACATTTCTTGGGCTCCTTCTCCATCAAGGATCACAAACCGGTTGAGCTTGCCCTTCAACAAGTCAATCTTGGCTTTTCTTACTTTGTCTACTCCTTCATGTGCAAGTACTAGAGTGTCCCAAATCTTCTTTGCTTCATTGACATTCATCACCCTATTGTACTCATTGCCTTCAAGAGCACTAAGGAGGATGCTTGTGGCTTGGCCGTTGATGTGGGCAGCTGCTAGCTCTTCGTTCGTCGGCTCCTTGGGGTTCACCGGTGGCTGAAATCCACTCGCACACAACCTCCCAAAGACCGGGTGAAGGGCGCTAAGATAGGCTCTCATCAAGTGCTTCCACTTGGCATAGTTGGTCCCATCGAAACGGGGGCAACTTTCCCGCGGGTACATTGATGAAAGACTTCTTATCGCGGTTAGTCAAGTAAGAAGAATAATTAAAGGATATGGCGGCGAACTTGTTGTTGTTGACGCTGCCCTCATCCTTCTTGCTTTCCTTCTTCTTCTTCTTGTTGTAGGAGATATCATCATCTCCATCGTCGGAGCTACTTGATAGCTCACTTGACTCCGCCTCTTCTTCTTACCTTTTCTTCTCTCTTGCTGCCCTCCTAGCAGCTCTTGCCTCACGAATCATCTTTCTTTTGATCTTTTCTTTGAAGCTTCTCGGCAAGCTTGACACTAGCTTGCTCTTCTAGTCTTTTCTTTTCTCGCTCTTGCCTTCTAGCGTTTCGCCTTGCTATTCTTGCGGTCTTTCTCTCGGCATCGGTGGCATCACCCTTGATGGTGCTCTCACTTTGTCACCGAGAGAAAGCTCGCCGCTGGCCTCCACCTCCTCCACGGGGATGGTGGACTTGCCTCCTTTGTTCGATCCCTCCCTGCCTCCATACTTCACGCGGTGAAGCGTATACGAAGTATCCTAGCTCCGATACCACTTGTAGGATCTGATGGAAGCCTAGAGGGGGGGGTGAATAGGCTTAACCCCAAAATTGACCTGTTAAAACTTCTGTAGACTGTCAAGACACAAAGAGGCGCGCCTTTGCCGCGTCAAATCGCGTAACCGGCCGGCGTGAACCGACCAACAGACGAGAGAGAGAGAGAGACACTTCTCTCGGCCAGGCAGGCGCTGCACCTTTGCCACAGGATGGTAGCGGCACCGCCAGTATCACTGAACCGAGCACTCCCAAAAGCTAGTCCACGAAATGGAGTTTGGTGCTCAAGGTTCCCACTTGTTCCTGCACACAAATATACCACGAAAAACCTTCCAAGGCCGGCGTAAAACCCGGCAACCAAGTAGATCGGGTCGAAGCCCTTTCTCACAAGACAAATATGCAATAAAGTAAAGGGAGAACAAGTGAGACAAGGATTTGACCCGTGGTTCACCGCGCCACACAGGCTGGGCTACGTCCACGTTGTTGAGGTTGCCACACAAGGCTTAGCTTGCCCACCGGCTTGCTTTTTCCCTCGTTCACAAGTCTAGGGAGTTAACCCTAGAGATGTGGGGTAATGTATTGCTGTAGAGTGAGGTTACAAACCTCCCAAGGCTGCCACACGAAGGGGGCAAGCTCAAGGGCGACGCCTAGCCGTCTAGGAGCAAGCTCCAAGAGTAAAGAACCCTAGGGTTCCGGCCAAACGTGAACCAAATGCTCTTTTGAGTGGGGAAGTAGTAGATCCGGCCTCCACAAGCAGTTTGCTGCCTTTTCCCTCAAGATTTGATGGTGGAATCGAAATCTTTGCTTGGGGGAAGGAGGAGCAACAATGGAGGAGTGAGAGAGAGCAAGAGGTCTATTTTCTGGCTGCTGTCGCGAGGTTGAAGATGAAGTGAGCCAGAGTAACCGTTGGGGAGGGGTAGAATGGGTATTTATACCCCACGGACCCAACGGTAGGATTTAAGTGTGGCACCGCCAAGACCGACACGCGGCATCCCACACCATTGCGCGGCCCGCCGCCCGCCAACCCGACAAAGAAAAGGTGAGAAGCAAGTGGAAATGCCGGGCCGGTCGGGTTTGGAGCCGAGTGTTGTGTCTGGATTTGATGTTTAGAGCACTTGGTCCACAGGTACCCGAGAATCCTAGGATCCCTCTTAATAGTACGGCATTTCCTAAACTCAAGATTCGAAATATAAAATAATTTAAACGCCTTGAGCCGGAAACACCACCATCTTGCTTATTTGGTACTTTTGGACCTGTTCATCAACTCCATATTTTAATCCCTGCATGTCATCTTCGTAAAACTCATTAGTCCCCTAATTCGGTGGTCATCAACGCCAAAACCCACTTAGAGCTTGATTGCACTTACAGTTCGTTACTTCAAGGTTGATTGCAATCTTCGTTGGGCGTCCCAAAGTCCTCCCAGTGTGTTTGGCGTGGAACGCGTCAACACTTCTTTTTTGGAACACAAATATGGTCGTTGCAGCGGGAAATGATCTCTTATATGGTCGACGCAAAGCACCTTGTTTTGTTCGTTTCTTTACACATGAAACGAAGATAAATGATACTCAGTATGAATTATTGACTATCTGGCCAACTGCTACAATGACTCAAGACTTCAGTTGAGCCGCCGTTTGTACAATCACCCCATATCTTTTTCCCCACTTTTTGGGAGGATGGAGACACCTGTAGGAGTTCAAGTGTATACTATATTGTACTCCGTACTTATTTAGATAATTTGATTTATGACGTCATCAGAACAGTCGTTGTTCCCCGGTTATATTTTAGGATTATGTGAAAGAAACAGGAAAGATTGATTAGAGTGTTGAGCTATTGGTGTACATGAGTGAACAGCATGATTGATCGCATAGTTATTTGCCGTGCAATTAGTTTAAGCAATCCTCCATCAGCAACGTCAGGACCTGTTGGTGCGTGCGCTAAGGTGATGTGCTAGGCAACCAGTTGCTGACACGTAATGGGGCCCACCACGCTTTTGTTTCCCTACCTGCCCTCATTTGAAGTGCTGTCTGTATCGTGGTAACTAGGGGAATTCCCCGCGCGTTGCCGCGGGAACTTGTAGTATTATATATCTAATTGGATATTCGATGGAACTTACATTTTGTCACATGTAAAAATCGAAAGAACATATAGAAGATACAAAATCATATGTTGTAAGCAAGGACAAACATGACTGTAGTGTACTACTTTTCTATTGCAAAAAGAAAGTTATTAGTAACAAAACATACAGAAAGGGACTCAGAATACAAATACAATGAATTCGGAGCAGTAGAAACCTGTGTATTAGAACGCATTCTCGTGGATAGTATCTCCGTGAAGACCAAAGACCTGTCCAACCATAAGCTCCCATAAGCTAAGAGCTATCTCTATCTGATTTGCACCACCCCAGACGTGGTCCTGTAATACTACTTTTCTATGCGTTTCTCTCCCCTTTCTCACCCATCCTCTTGGCACTGGCACTGGTAACATGGTTAAAGTTTTGAGTTTTGAGGAGCCCATAATCGGTGCCCCGTGACCCCGTCGTCCCGGCCACCGGTGGAGCCTGGGCAGTACACTCGCCGAAGCTCTCGTCGCCCCTGCCATGCACAACGTGAGTTGGAGGATCCCAGCAAAATTACTATGATGTCATGCGAATAGCAAGGTGCCTCACCGCGTAGGCCATCTGGAGGCCATGGTTCTCGCTGCAGCTGCGCCACCGTGTGTCTGCCTCCACGCCGGCCGGAAAGAAGACGTGGAGCATGACCTCGGTGCATCGCAGAGGATGCTGACCTCAAAGACCTTCAAGAGCCTCGGACGTTGCGTGAAGCCATGAAGAAGTGCACCTAGAGGCTGAGCCAGTCATCCAGCATCGTTGCATGCATGCTGCACGACGCCATCGTCGCTCTGGGAAACTGATCGAGCCTTCGGCAAGGGCGCTGTGTTGGGTGTCGTTGTCCGGAGAGGCTTGGCCGCTGGGGACACTGATCGAGCCTTCGGCAAGGGCGTTGTGTTGGCTGTCGTTGTCTAGAGAGGATTGGCCGCCAAGGACACTGATCGAGCCTTCGGCAAGGGCGTTGTGTTGGGTGTCGTTGCGTTGTCTAGAGAGGCTTGGCTGCCGGGGACGGGGATGGAGACGGCATAAATATTAGAGTCAGCCGACCGCTCGATTGCTTGGCTACAGTTTCTCATCAATCGGCCTCTTCAAGTTCTGAGGAACCGAACGGATGCATCAATTGTGCGAGGAGCCCGTCCGTAGATATTACTCTCGTGGTGTAACGAAGTGGAGAAGGCAAATCAATTCATGTTTATTGCTGGTGGACTATTTTATTCAGCCTTAATGAAAAGCTGGAGTGGTGATAGTGCCGGGAATGTGAAGAAGGGGACTTCGACGTGGGGAAGCCGACGGCGGCGCCCATTCACTTCCGCGTGGGGATGGGGAAGCCGACGACTGTTCGCGCGTGGGGAAGACGGCGACTGTTGGACACCAATTTCAGTTACTCCTCACATCAGCCAATCAGGAGCCTGAGAATTCCAAATTAGATCCTTAGTGGGAGATAGGCTTATAGGAGTTTTAGATTTGGTGGAGATTTCGTGGTCACCAGTAGCATCCTCCAACCAGAGCACTGTTATATATTGTTTAATACTAAATATACATTTACAAAACTTATTTCATTTAATTTTTAGATTAAAAAGATATTTGAATCATATTGGCCTGTTAAACGGCTTATCGGCCCGACCCGGTCGGCCCGATATTTTCTCTCACAAGATCAGCCGGCCCGGCCCCGCCAGAAGCCGGTACTTTCTATCACAAAGATCGGCCAGCCCAGGACAGCCCGGCCCGAACAGACTCATTGATTTTACTTTACAAATTATAGAGCTTTGCCAATCCAGCATTAGGTTGATCCTTTTTTTTTTCGTGCTCTGATGCGTTGCACAATGCATGTTTCGTGTTACGGGGTTTGACTGAAGAATTGCAGTGGACTTTAAACAAAATTGTGGGAGGTTGAGGTGAGGAAGCCCAATTAGAATGCTTGGTTAGCTATATATGTAGAAGCTTTGGTTTACTTCCTCAAATAGAGAAATTTAATGAGTCCTTGTAGTATTTTGCCAAATGCCATTAGAATTATAGAGAAGGCCCTGCGTGATGGATGTTCCAGCAGGCTGCATGCACCCACGCGCTGGTTTTCGAAGTGGTGAGGAAAGGATGATAGGATTCATGGCTCCCTCTAGCTTATAGGGGCGTGTTTGATATGGGCTAAAAGCGGCCGGGCAGGCCGTCGAATGCAGCCGGCCGTGTTTGATCACACTTGCCATGTTTCTCAGCCATGCCCTAGCGATGCGGTTTACCTTCTCTCTCGGCTCGCGCCGCACGCTCCCTCGCTGCGTTCCTCCTCGGCTTTGGCTCTGGCGGCGGCTTCCGCGCGCGCGAATCTTGAGCGTCGGCGGTGGCTCTCGTGGGCTCGCGCGCGCGGGAAACTTTCTGCGCTTCTACCCGCCCGTTGTCTTCTTCCGTCTCCTCTCTCGCTTCCAAAGTTCTTCTTCTCCAAACCCCTAACCGCTCCCGTCGAGTTACCGTCGCCGAGGGCGTCCGCTTGGCCGGCGCGTCGGTCGGCTTCCCGGGCTTCCTCCCTCCCCCCCCCCGGTGTGGATCTACGTCCCAGCGGCGCGGCGCTCTCGCGGGCTCGGGAGAGATCGGCCTTCTTCCTCCTCCGCTCCACCTCCGGTGAGGCGGTCTTCTTCCTCTTCCTCGCTCCGTCTCCGGTGAGGCGGTCTTCTTCCCACGATGCGCTTCGCGTGCGTGGTGAGGCCGGTGGTCGTGGATCCGCTTCCCCGTCGTGGTTCTCCTCCCCAACACTGTCTCCGGCTGACCCGAGGTGAAATCCACGATTTCTCCCCATTTCTTTGGTTGCTAGTTCACCGGTTTGCTCGGATCTGTGTAATGTTGATTCATGTTGCCTTATTATACCTGATTATATCTCATTAAGAGGCCGGCCAGGCGTTTTTGGCCCATATCAAACACGCCCTAGTTGCTTCATCTTGCCTTATTATACCCGATTCATGGCCAATGATGCAAAATGTTCATGTTTGAGGTGGCTCCTGCATTTGTTAATGTTGTGTTTTTCATGGTGTTCATCGAGACCATGGGAAACATCCATACCAAGCTTCACATGCCCTTCTACTTTTGCTGTGGCTGGGTATGGATGCTACCATGTTCTTCATGGATATCATGACATTGTTATTAGTACCTCCTCAAAATGCCACCAATGATGCTTATGGTAGAAATCTGTTTAAATATGCTGAGGCCTGTTTTTATTGTTGCCTGATGATGCTTTGCAGCTTCTGTTTATTTGGCCTATGATGCACTCTTCCTAATCTAAGGTGCCAAAACATGGTTGTTAATTATTCTTACTTGATTCATGTTAGTCATCAAGTGTTGTGGTACCATCCACAGGACTGCAACCATTACGGCCTGTGGCCTAATAGGATGGCATCCTGTGGTTGGTCTTCTCAACACTCCATGCCTGATATGAGATATACTATTCTGCTGAGGCCACTTGGTTATGGTTTTTCAATTTTGTACTTGGCACCAATGATGATTGCAGCATATGTGCTGAGGCCTTTGGTTGAGGCTTTGATGTAATCTTTCACAAACAACAGCCAGCAGCCAAATGAGGCTGCTGTCTAGAGTTTGTGGAAGATTACCTCAAAATCTCACTTTGTTAGTGAGCACATTCTTTGACAAACAAAACGTACCCTACCTTTCTGGTTTAAGCATTCTGAGGCCCTGTTCTCCTTTCTCTTCTTTTAAAGCAAATTTTGTCATTCATGCTCCTCATCAGTTGTTGTCATCTTGTCCCTTCTTTTAAGACATCTGTGGACATCACAAGAAAACCGTTCCTTTTTGTTTGTATTGCTTGTGTTTCTTGGCTGCATACTTCTCCTAACCATGTTATAAGGTATTGTGCCTCTCCCCATCTCCTCACTACTTCTCAAAGCTTCTGTCGTTGCTAAAGGGAGAGAACATTGAGCTCCTCACTTCGTGAGCTCAGAGGAAGAAGTGAGGGGCTCAATGTTCTTCTTTTTAGCAGCAGGCTTCACTACTTGCAGCTTCAGTTTATTTGGCCTGTGATGCAATGCTGAGGCCCCTTCCATTTGGGTTTTCAATTTCCTACTTTGCTCCTTTGATGATTGCCGTCCACAGTCCACCCCAGCGCCGACCTCACCAGCGCTGTCACGAGGTCTTCTCTCCTATCGTCTTCTCTGCTTTTCAAATATATATATGCCTGATAAACATGTTTAAACATAATAAAGCTTGCTTGTGTTTGCAGATTAGGAGGGCATGTAGAGGTCACCGTACGTCCTGTTAGGATTGTTGTGCCACACCACACCACTGCAGTGCCTTCCTGCAGCGACTCTCCCTGACCCAACCGAAATTAGTACTAGTACTAGTTCCTTAACTGAGTACCAATATAAGCAAGTAGTATATTCACATCTGTTGTCGAACCCTCAGCCCCGGCCTTATCCAGTGCGTGTTCATCGTCTCATGTGTGAACCAGAGCAACAACTGACCGCAGCCGCAGGCATCGTTTCTCATCGTGCAACACGCGAGGTGGTGTCGCCCTTGCTAGTCGACGTCGTCTTCGCAACATGGCGCGAAATTACAGCAGAGAAAGCTAGGCGTTTACCTGTCTGTCAACATCCATCCGAGTTTACTCCCTCCGTTCCACAATACTTGCAATTCTTTGACTCATATAAACTGTGTTTGACCTCTCGTCTTATTCAACTTTTTTTAATAAATATTAGCACTTTTATTATGACTTATTACATCATTAAAGATATTATAATGACGTTTTGTTTGTTTTATAATTTATATAAAAATTTTGAATAAGACGCAAAGCAAAAACACAGTTTATATGAGTTAAAAGAATCGCAAAGATTAAAAAAACGGGAAAGGAGCACTTTATCTGAGATTTGGGGCTCACTGTCAGGATGAAGATCCAGTGAGAGTACGTGCAGCAGGTCGGCAGCAGGCTTAACTGCTTTCGCCGTTTGGAGGGGAAGGAATCGCCTCTTCGCATCGTATTTGGTACTACTCCCTCCGTTCCACAATCTTTGTAATTCTTTGATCATATAAACTGTGTTTGACCTCTTGTCTTATTTAACTTTTTTAATAAATATTACCACTTTTGTTTTGACTTATTACATCACTAAAGATATTGTAATGACGTTTTGTTTGTTTTATAATTTACATAAAAATTTAAATAAGATGAGCGATCAAACACGATTTCATACGAAATCGAAAGAATTGCAATGATTGTGGAACCGAGGGAGTACTACTGTAATATACTCCTCCTATTTGTCTCCTATAAAGGCAGAGAGAAGCCCTAATAAAACGTACGCGTCTGATAATAAAGCATGTTTACGTAGAACAAATCTTGGTTGTGTTTGCGGATGCCTAAAACCGCTCACACTGCGTGCTAGGATACCAACAAACGAAAAGTGCTACCATGCTAAATTCCAGATAAAACACAGCGTACGTGTATTAGTTTAGGAGGAATATATATCTTCCTTCTGTGCACGTGCCTGTCCCCAATGCCAATTTCGCTGCTAATGACATGCCATGGGCGGGCAGGGCAGGCTCCACCACTGCAATGCTCTTTCAGTTTCGTACAGCGTCTCTCCATCCGAATAGATGAGCCATAAAAGACTATCTCGACTCAACCGAAAGTACTACTTGTTCCTTAACTGATAACCAAAACAAGCAGTGATTTGTTTCAGATCTCACGTACTCAACCTTATCCAGTGCGTGTCGTGTGTGAACCTGAACCATTTTTGTTTCTGTCCATGTAATCTTTTCTAAAAGAGGCCGCAGATATATATACCGCGTCTGCCTCCATCTCATCCACACAGGAGATGAGAGGAGGGACATCACTAGTAGTAGTAGTACAACTACTAGTAACCTGGCTACCGTTCACCCATCCGGCCAGTTGTACTCATACACCGCAGCCGCCGGCACAAGTTTGTTTGGCTCACATGGATTGAGTTTGGCATATTGGCAATGGTACATCAATGTATCGAGTGTAGTGAGCCGATTAAATTGTTGAAAATCAGCTCTCACGGATTGTCTCATTAAAGGACCAAACGACCTAAAATTGACGATGTTCACTCTAGTTTGCTAAAAAAAACTACTCTCCCTGTCCCAAAAAGAATGACATTTTTGATTTCCAGAACTCTTGTTTGATCGTCCGTCTTAATCAAAAAATTTATGCAAATTATAAAATAAATAAATCAATCTTTAAAAGTATCTTCAGTGATAAAATAAGCCATAACCTTCGTGTGCTCCGACGCACCCCAGAAGCAGGACACGCTGAAAACTTCGTGCGGGTACGAATACGACCGGAAGCGACGAGAAAGTGTGTTAGCTATAAGTGTCCCGGTAAACGTAGCGTGTGGATCTTGGTAAAATCAACACGCACACGCACGCGGGCGGGGAATTAATTTCGGTGGTTTGTCATGACCACGTGGTGTCGCCGTTGTTCATTCCACATGTGCTGATGCCTACACAACATCACACGACAGTTACAAAAGAGAAGGCTTCTAGGCATTTTTCCTCTCATCATCATGGCTTTAATGAAAGAAATCAACATCCGAGTTAGGCTTTTTATCCGAGATTTGGGGCTGACTGTCAAGCGGCTACGTGTTCGCACACGCACTACTAGACTGCAGAGACTTCATAGGATAGATATATATATAGATATAGGTGTGTCATGGTACCACAGATACCAAGAGGACAAAAAAATCCCAAGGCGATTTCACCATTTTGCTTGTAGTCTAGTATTTATTCATCACCACATGAATCAAAGAAAGAATGGCGGTACAAATTGCATGGCGCGCAAGGTGCAACATATCATCAGTCATCACCACAGGTAAAAAGATGTGCAGCTGCATCATGCATTTCTAACCCACCACACCCCATCAGTAGTACAACAACATGCAGAGTCTATGCTCCTGCCACCAGCCCCACTTTTTTTTTTTTTTTTTTTCCTACACTAAAATAATAAAAAATAAAATGCTGTCACCAACCAACCCGGCGAGGCGTCCCTTCCCCACACTAATAAATCCCCTTCCCTCCCTTACAGGTGGGCCCCAACACGGAATCGGCATCTCCAGCTGGTGGCCCTGTGGCATATTCACATCGGACACCCACCTCCACCCCCACCCGTTGCCGTGCCGTTCCGTTCCGTTTCACTTGCCCGTGTGAGCGAGGGGAACGGCACGCCGCCGGCGCCGCTGCTGCGACTGCGACGCGTGCTCGCGCCGCCAACCGACCACGACCTGGTCCGCCTCAGCCTCCGCGGCCGCGCCGTCGTCGCGGCGGCAGCCGCCTTCATCGGCCCACCAAGGCTCGCCGCTGGCCGTGCTCGCGCCCCACAGCCTGACAGCGCCGGGGAACGCTCCTCCGCTTCCGCTGGCGCTGCCGCTGCCGCGGACACCTCCGATTCCTCCGATGCCCGAGGCGCTGCAGCCGGAGACGAAGCGGCGCGGGATGCCTGCCAGGTCGGACCACGGCGCCGCCCCAAGGGAAGACGCCCTCCGCGGCGCCCTCGTAGAACCCGATCCGCTTCAGATCCTCCTCCTCATCCTCGTCGCCCGAGGAGCTGGCCTCGTCGTCCTCGTCGGAGCTCTCGTCTTCGTCGTCGTCGTCGTCAGAGCCATCATCCTCGTCGGAGGACGAGTAGTAGGTCCCGATGTGCGACTGGATGACCTCCTTCCCGCGGGACCGGAGTCGTAGCACGATGACCTGCAGCCGACGAAGCAGGCTCGGCAGCGTGGCTAGAGCCGCCAGCGCCACGGCCAGCGGCGCCCACATCTCCGCCAGCAGCGCCGCGGCCATCGCCGGCGCACGCGAGAATCGACCCACCCCGGCCTCCAGCATCGCCGACGCCGCCGTCTCCATCTCCCCGCTCCGCCGCCGACGACCAGACCAACCAACAACCCCCAAAAAGGCAAAAGGAAAAAAAAAAATGGCGTCGCGTCGCTCGTGTGAAGCAAGCAAAGAGGACGGATGCGATGCGAGGAAATGGGGAAGGAAGCGAGCGAGGCGACGGCGTCGCTTTAAAGCCACACGCGGGCGTTTCAAAATTCCCGTTATGCCCACCGTGGGGTCAGGGTGTCAGTCATCCAAGGGCTGCGGAGCCAGTAGGCGCGGGTGGGACGGGACGGAACAGCAGCCGGGGCCGGCGGGGACGGAAAAGCGCGCGTTGGATGTTAATGACATGTGGGTCCGACGGAGGATTGGGCCCACGAGTGGCTGTCTGGGTATGAAGGGAGCTGGTGCGCTGGGCCCGGTCGGGACGCGCGACAGAGATGGCGTCTCGGGGCGGGCGACGCGATCGGTGACTCAGCAGCAGCCCCGAGGGCACGTGCGACGGAGAGGCTGACGGGTGGGACCCGGAGGCTTGCACGGCGGTTACGCCGCCGCATGTAGGCGATGGGCCCCATCCTGCCTGTGGGGGTTGGAGGCTCGGTGGAGTGAGTCAGCGTCGCGTGTGCGCGTGTGGGGACGGACGGCTGTGGGGCGGTCAGCGTGGATCCTGCGGTGGAGACGCACCGGGCGCCCAAGATCGGGGCTCAGCCACTAGCTCTGTGACACGTCGGATCCCTTGTCGGCTCATGCCGTCGTATCTCTGCATCGAAGAGGGCTGTGTGGCCTGCGGTGGAGTACGTATGGTTGGTTTTTCGTTGTAGAGTACTAGTATTTGCCTTTGATTTTTCGTTTGATTTCTTGTTAGCGTAGTGTGGCTTATCCGAACAACAGGCAGCCACGTTGGACTTGCACAAATTGTTGGTTTGATGATAGCCTCGGATCAGAACTGAAGTGTGCTTGGTAAATTCCAGTAGTACTACTCTTCTGCTTCCAGAAAAAGAACGACTTTGTTTTGCCTTTTGCGTTCGACATGGGTATTAATTGTATGATCATATCTTGCAAGCAAATCCAGAAAGCAAGTTTTGTGGCCATAAACAATAGATATATATGGCCAAGAGCTGAGACATTACTACACTTCTCCATATTTCTTTCCTTCTCTATTTGTACAAAACCATGAACGTCAAGATTTCCTTGTCGCGTAAAAGCAAGCCTGAGCTCTGACAGGAGTTTTTTTATTCACAAGAAGATGTTATCAAGGTAAGGAAATGAACAATGGGCATCATAAATTTTGGGTCCGTGGTTGTCTTACTGCTTTTGCCTTTTCAAGTGTAAGCTTTAATTCAACTAATCTGATCATGGAAATGTTTGAAAATAACTTCGGTACTCATAAAAGATGTCGTTTAAGACAACGACCCAACCTCCAAAATATAACTTTAACCCGGGGACGGATCCAGCCTCGTTTGTTCTTTGTCGGTGACAACAATGATTTTTTCGATTTCCATTGCAAATTGATACTCATATATGCAATTAATCTATAGTGTAGTAGAGGTGACATCAATGGAATGTTAAAATTTGGATCCGTTACTTACTTTAACCTCTCGTTATTATAAAAATATTTATGAAAAAATGAGAAGCACGATTATTCCTAGTTTTGTGAAGGATACCAACATATGTTCAGCGCATTCATGGGCCATTAAGAATCTAACATATTCTTCGTGCTCTTGTGGGGAAACAAAAGGACTTAGGTTCATTTTTAGGTATTGAGTTGGATTCTAGCTTGAAATCTTAAACAAAGGTGGTTGCTTTATGTATATGAATGATATTCTTAGATATTAGGTGTCCGACAGACAAGTTTGTTGAATTAGGATATATATACATGGATGGTGTCCGACAGACAAGTTTGTTGAATTAGGATATATATACATGGATGGAGCCACGTATTTTGTGTTCGATAGAACCATTTGGTTTTTTTTTTTTTTGACAGAAAACTGTAAGGAGTACCCGGCGGTGTAAATTTTAAAGAAATTGTGTCACACCCGGGATTTGAACCCCCGGTGGGAGCCCCGCAGCCAGTGACCTTTGCCACTCAACTGTGAGCCCCTTGACGTCGATAGACCATTTGTTACTCGAGATATTGCAGTGATGATGTATTAGCTGCTCTAATAAAACCTAAAAAGGGGGAAGTTGGTACCGAGAAAAAAAAGTTTGTACCAGAAAAAAAAGCTGAGAAAACTAAAAGGGAATAATCGATGTCCTCTGTGATATATACAAAAGAAGAAATATCATATTTAGTATCCTACAGGTACATGATCTTAATTCTCTGCTACAGCTGCACCACATAAACTCCTGCAAACACGCAAGGTAGGCATGTAGCCGTCAGGCACCAAGAATGCTTGCAACTATTGATTGGACTCCACCGAAAAATTGGATAGCAGATGCCTTTTATTTAGAAGCATGAACTCGATCAATCAAGCCCATCATGTTGCGAGTGGGATAATTAATCACCCTCCAGCTAGAATACTGGCCACAAATAATGTCAATGACAAATGACAATACTCCCTCCATTGCAACAGAGGAGAGCATAAGGGCCCGTTTGGTACCGCTTCACGAGCGGCTTCTTGAGCAGCTTCACAACTTCATTAGCCAAATGGCATGCTCTCCCGTCAGTTCTCTGACCAGCTCTCTGGAAATCGCGGTGAGAGAATGGCGTAAGCTCAGTGAAGCTGCAAAGAACCAGCTTTCCACCGGCTTTCCGACACATGTGGGACCCATTGTACCAAAGACAGTAGCTACCCCCGTCGGGCGCAAAGACCGGCCGCCGCCAAGGTCACGGTGCGAGATGAGGCCGCAGGGGGTGAGCACGGGCGCCGTCGCCGAAGGCGGGCACCCGCACCGACGCTGGCCGGAGCGTGGCCCGCTGAGGCCGAGTCTGCCGCATGGGGCTGCGAGTGCGAAGCCGCGCAACCACCGGCGCGAGCTACCGCGTCGGCGGGGCACATGGCGAAGCGTGGGGGCACATGGCGGCGCGCCTCCGCCGGCAGCGCGCTACGCGTCGTCGCCGGGCACGCGCGCGTACCCGAGTCCCACGGCGTGGCGGAGAGCCGCCGCATGAAGTGCTCTTGCGACCGGTGCGGCGTGACCACCGCTTGCCCGAGCTCCACGCGGCCGCCGGGGGCACGCAGACGAGCGCAGAGGATTTCGGGAGGGGCGCCGCCGTGGAGGCGTGGGCCGCCGGAGAGGCGCCGCCCCGCCGCCGCTCAGTCGCGGTCTTTCTTTCCTTTTTTTCGCGGGTCGTGAGTTTTGGCCTGGAGCGAGTAGGGGCGGTCTGGGGCTGTGTTGTCTTCGGAAGGACAGACCAGGAAAAACGACAAGGAAAGCCTAGGGATATAGTAGTAAATTAGTCTAAGTGAAGCTGTTTTGGCCTGTTTTAGGAGTTGTTTTGCCAAACAAAATTCCCAAAACCGCTCAGCTTCGTTAGAGAGCTGCTCATAAATCTATTTTGTAAAAAACTACTTCACTAGTTAGGCGAACAAAGCCAAACAAAGGCCCTAATACAGACCCTCAACGAGGAATAAATGTCCGTCACTTCGGTGCTTCGGCCACTCTGTTCTACACTGTTGATGGATTTGCTCGGCTTGTTTCAACCTATCTTTTCTCACAGAATATTGTTAAATCAGCCAAAATCACCTAGCTTGTGTAATAGCCGATCGAAAGAAACAAATCGGCTGATTGAACTTGAAAGAAATGAAATCATGCTTGGTGACTCGGCGCTTTTACAACTCACAACGGTTCAGACTTGATAGGGCCGTGCTAGCTGATCTCTCCCCATAATTTTGTGTATGTATGTATGTATGTATGTATATGTATATGCTTAACATTAAATAAAAAGTGCCCATGGGTACATAATAGATACATAAATAGCATGAAAGCAACAACATGAAAGCAACAAGTCATTGATGGGCACATATATGCTGGTTGTGTGCATGTATGCCTGCTAGCTGGAGTCCTATATAATAGAGTGGGGGTATGTGGTGTACACTACTGTCAGTGACACCGACGCTTAACCGCAAGTGGTTACTGTTGCATTAACAAATCTGATAATCATATCATTGGACGTACGACGCGTCTCCGGCGGTTTGCCCAGGCCCACTGCTGAGTGTGTGCATGGAATATGATGGCGCCCGTGAACTAAGCACAACATATATACTCCATCTGATTTGTTTGTTACAGAAAATCAAGATGGGTGTACCAACGTCTATATATATGGATCCAAAAAATCAGAAAAAGCATCAGCCTCCACACACCTATGCTGATTCTTGTGCCGAGAACTCGATCGAGGATATGATGTGATGGTTCATTGCTCTGGTTCACCAACAAGGCGGGCGGTGGCATATTTGAATATTGTGTGTGACATATACTGTACAGGAATGGTATGCGTTTTTCTTTTTTATATATAAAAAATCACTAAATGCATAATCTTCTTCTTTTAAAAATATCCACAATCTATTCGTGTGGTGTTCCTAAAAAATCTATTGTGTGGTGCTCCCAAATAAAACCTATTCTGAATTTCCAAACAAGGGACCGCTAAAATTCAGGTGTCTAAATTTTAATTTTGTCCGTTGCAATTTCTATAGACATAATACACAAATTCTTGTTCTCGAGAATAAGAAAACCATTAGTCAAAATCACAAACCCAACAACATCTAATTTTTATGTGTTGGCAAAAAAGAGAACTAAGAATTTTGTTTCTATAGTCGGACAAGTGTTATGACACAAAGACAAATAATAAATCAAAAAAGTAATAATCTACTTCCCTTCAAATTGCAAGTCATTTTTACTTTTTTTTTATATCCATTTAGCTATGTATCTAGATACAATAATATGTCTAGATACAATAATATGTCTAGATACATAGCAAGATGGATTAACAAAAAAGCGACTTAGGCCGAGTCTCAATGAGTGTTTTATGAGTGTTTAACGTGCACATTAAATGCAAATGTCACATCGGAAAACTTCACTTTTTGCATAAAATGCCTAGGAGAGAAGGAAAAATTTTCACCATGTGAAACCTTTAGGCAACATTTCATATGCGTTGGAACGGGGGTAAAACCCCATTGAGACAGATATAGTGTTTCACCATGGAACTATGCAATTAAACCATGCAATGAGAGAGAGGTTGTAGGACCCTATGTTACACGGATACTCTAAGAGGGGTGATCGTATCCATATCCGATACTCGTTAGATACGAGGATACGGATACTCGGATACACCATTTTAGTGGGTTTTCTTTTGAGAAAGTGCGTATCCACGTATCCGATACGTATTGTATCGGATACCCGCACCGTGCACTCGTGTAACATAGGTAGGACCAGGTGAGCCTATGAAACCGTGCAATGAAACTATGCATTAAGGGAGACGATTATTTCATGTCAAAGTTTTACATCTTGAAAACCGGGAGGTGAAACTCTCTATTGAGACCGACCTTATAATTTCTTGTACTAATTGGTGGTACAAGAGTGTTGCCTAAATCTAAACCTTCTATATGGAAAACCCCCACTTAGGAGTTCTCTGCGATCTCCTTGCGCCACATCATCGGCGGGACCTACGGCTCATGCTAAGTGCCTCATGGTCTCTCGATCTCCCGTGGGTCCTCACCAAGACAAAGTGGAGGTAATTAACCAAGCACTTTCGTTATGAGACTGCTCAGTTCCTTGCAACAACAAGAAAACCAAAGGTCGTAGCAATTCTTATCCGCAACCAGGGCCGAAAGGCCGCCGCTATAGTTTAAATAACTCCCTCCGCCTCTGTGCCTTGCACCGCTCGGAGCCGACCGCGTCCACGGGGCTTCTCAAGATGAGTCGTCGCGACGTCACCACGATATACTGCTCTCCACCTCGGCCATCGCTAAGTTTGTAGTATCACCTGGCTACGAAGGAGAAGATGGACATTCGAGGCTCAACATCACCTTCTCCAAGCTCTCCCCCGACGACGCCTTTTGCATCGCCCGTTCGGTCCCTGCGCTCGCCCCCCTCGCCGGCGGTACAGCCTCCGTCCCTGGGCCTGGCGGTCGTTCGCCTGACGAAGCTTTTTTTTTTTTTTGACAAAGAACACGAAGCTTGATCCGTGCCAGGACACCAAGATGTGCGCCGCGACGCCCACGCTGTCAGCAACAGCCGCCGCCGCCGACACCGTTTCCCAGGTGCATAACCACGATGTTTTGAGGACCTGCAGCTGCCAGCCATGCAAGCGATGAGGGTGGCATCTGGCAGGGAAAGAAAAATGGAGAAAGAAGATCTAAGCAGAGCTCAGATGCGGAAGAGAACGACCCGTTCTGTGCTGGATACGAGTGGGAAGACAAATGAGTGGATGAGAGCCATCCGCGCGTCTGTTCTGTTCTAGCTCATTATGTTGTGTTTTTTTCTAAAAAAAACAGGACGGCAGCTTTTTTCCTGTGAGATGAAGCCAGTTTTGATGGCGGAAGGCTAATGCCGTGTAGATAGGGTGAGATCATGTGCCTGTCATCTTCTATCTACTCCATATATAGTGCATGTTTTTTACAGAATTTAAATCACAGTTGCGGTCGCAGCAGAATGTGTTTTTGCATGTTGCAGGTGACTACATGAGTAGTTAGATGCTCTTTGGTCATATGTTAGATATCAGTGTATTTTCTTTATCAACATATGTATTTGATTGACAAATGTTTTGTTATACTTTACCGAAGATGGATCATCACATTTTCCTTTAATATTTTGGCATAAAATCACGAAGAAAACAAAAGAATAATTCTTCCTCTGTAGAAAAAAAAAAAAAAATCTATTGTATTCCCGCGGAACGCCACGAGAGTTCTCCTAGTTCATCTTAAAAACTCAGGCGTTTCTTAAAGACGGCGTTTCTTAAATTAGCATTTTGTTTAGAAACGTTTCTTAAATTAGCTGGGCGAGGTGGTGCTAAAAAATGTGGCTCGCACCGGAACCAGACGGACTGAAGCGCGCTCGATGGCTGACTCCAGTTAGGCCGCACTAGCGTGGGCTGGACAAACACGGCCGAAACTTGCAAAGCGGCCTCTCCTTTGATCAAACGTGGACTGGACACTCGCTGTGTACGTCCGCGCTTAATGGCTGGGCCAGATGCACCCGGCGTTACATACACTCGAGTGGTAGAACAATTTGCAATACAAATTTGTAACTGTTATTACTCCAGTGCATTTGTTAATCTCCATCAGTAAAAGGCTACCAAAGAACAACAGAGTACAAGGCCAGCAAGTAGCCGACAACACACCCAACAAAACTCACATTTACCTAACCGTAAAAGGAACAAGCATGAATAAATTCAACATTAATTAATTAAGATATACTCCCTCGGGATGGTGTTAGAAGTCGTTTAGGGCAAATGGCACCGGTCTCTAAAACACAACTTTAACCTCTTATTATTATAAAAATATTTATAGAAATGTGATATATGTATACTTTTATTAAAAGTCTTTTATAAGACAAATCTACTCATATAATTTTTACATTTACAAAATCAACAACTTAAAAGTTATTGGTGATTTATATTCCCGATGTTTGACCCAAACCTTGTCCAAAAACAACTTCTAATACCAGCCCGGAGGGAGTATGTTTCGCTCGGTAGGTTTGCGTAGAGGTGCCACATCAAGCTTCTTTGCATGTCACACGTGACATATTCATGTATTTGATACATCTAAATTGACATCCTAGTATTCTTAGAAGCGTGCCATGTTACTGGGATATAGAGTAGGCTTTATAGATTCTATTTTGGAGGTTCTAGATATGAGTTATGGCAGCGTGATGGCCGGTTCATTGTTATTGGATCTCCGCGTCAACTATTTTCCAGATATGAGAAAAACTAGGAGGTAGAGTAGGCAATAGGATTCTTTTGAAGGTTTTGGTGTGAGATAGGGTGACAACTGAAGGTTTTGGTGTGAGCTAGGGTGACAAAATGGCTGGCCACAATGATGAGTTAGAGCGTCCGTAGTGGCCGTTCTTTACTCAGTCCAATACTCCATTGAGCCAGGTGCATATGCCGTGACCATCGATCCTGCACGAGAAACAGAGAACTAGGTCCTTTGTGGAATTTTTTTTAAAAAATCTCCTCTCCTACCCTTTTCTCTCTTTGTACTTCAGTTAGTGCTCATGCCACACAACCTTCAACACCGCACAACTTCGATAGTTCCATTGATTTTTTTAATGGGCTCCATCTATAAGATGAGGAGTTGGATGGTTCCATAACATTACAATGTTTTAACATACGACGTCATATGAATGTATAAGAACGGGGTCGCTTCTATACACTGCAGACGACCTTTATTTCATCCATAGCAAATGAGTGTATTTTTTATATTCCATAGTTTTAAAAGAAGTTGTAAAATTATTATTTTTTGAACTATAGAGATTGTTTGCCTCGCCACTGTAGATAAAAACCAAAGGGGACTTACGACGGCTGCAGGAGAGTAGGCGATGAAGCACGGTGCGCGATGCCTGCAATGGCGGCATGCCATGGACGTCGGACGACGGCGTGCGTGCTACTGACGGCCAAGGGCGACTTGCGGCTGGTGATGGATGGAGGATCGACGGAGCAGATCGACGCCACGGCATCGCACGAGAGCACCGGTGGAAGAGGAACGGGACGAGATCGCAACGTCGACAGACACCGGTGGAGCGAAAGGAGTCATCGGCGGCGACAGATCGAGGCGGGGCGAGGATGCGGATTGGGCAAAGAGATAACGACGTGCTTGGATTGGAGGAGGGAGATCCCGTGAGTTTTTTTTTTTTTTAACCTTCCATGATTTGCGTGAATGTCTCCCATGATTTGCTTTGTTTCCTATTTACCGGTGCATGGTATTTCTTTTTTTAGCTTTCCTTTCACAGATCGCACGGGGAGGGAGCCGAGCGACGGGGGTTTCGTGTTCGTCGCATGGAGCGAGGCGATGGTCGCACGATTTTTACCGCACAAAAAAAGTCTCCCTTTCATCCTTTTTAGGTAGTAAAGATAAAGATTCCTAGCTTTATAGTACACTTATGAAAAAAAAAAAGAGGCAAAAGCAAAAACACAATACGTACATACAACAAATTCCTGGCCTAGCTGATACGCCATCTCAAGTTTTATTATCCGTTTGTGATGTGACAAGCAAATGACACAATTGCGCATTGTTTTATTTATTTTTTTAAAAAAATTCAAAAAGAGATAAAGTACTACAAGAACGGGAGGATTTGACACACGTGGCGAACGGTTTACCAACCGGCGGCACGCGTGACATCAGACTTGGGCGTTCTTGATTTCAAGTTGTTTTGAACACCCAGCGGGTAGAGGGATAGATCGATCGTCGAATTAGAGCAAGTTTAATAGTTTAAGTAAGCTACTCGTCAATTTGCCCGGCGATAACGCCGGCGGGCCCGCTACTAT
The DNA here is from genome assembly GCA_015847255.1 of Hyparrhenia diplandra. Classification (NCBI taxonomy): domain Eukaryota; kingdom Viridiplantae; phylum Streptophyta; class Magnoliopsida; order Poales; family Poaceae; genus Hyparrhenia; species Hyparrhenia diplandra. Next base: position 102,808 of record JADLZK010009030.1, on the reverse strand, counting down.
TTATAGCATACCGCATGCGGAGCCAATTGCAGCATGCGCGTAACTTAGTCGCGGCCGCGGCCGGCGTCGTGAGACGCCATTTTCTTCTCTTTTCTTCACTTCTCTCTCCTCCACATAGACATGGCGCCTCCTTGGTAAACCATCGGGCATGTACGGCCCACGACGGAGGTCTGTCTCTAAGATCTCGAATATATCATATAGACAAAGATAAAGCCGAAGTCGTACAACCCATCGACATGTGTTCGTCTCTAAGCTATTTAATGTAGTGTATATAGCCAAGATCAATCATGAATACTATTTTGTACCATTGTGTTTGCTATTTGATAGATAATTGATCACAATCATAGCTACCCTCAATTTACACTTACAACTTTTACATGACAATGGATCAAAACTACTCCAATGGATTGAATGGATTTTTTTTCAAAAAAAAAAAGAATTACACGTCGCCTGAATATATATTTCATCAAAAAAAATATTGGCCTTTCCCTGATCGAGCTACTACTACAATTAACAAAAATAGCAGAGCAAATATGTGCGCAGCCCGCAGCAGAACTTGCCTGCGCCGCTAGGAGCCAGCAGCGGAGCTTGCCTGCGCCGCTCGCAGCCTGTAGCGCGGCCCGCGGCGGCCGGCGCAGAGGTCGTCGTGCAGCGGCTCGCGGCGGCAAGGGCGAAGGTCGCTGCGCGCAGCCCACGTCGCGGTGAAGCTCGAACGCACACACGAGTACCAAATCCGTATGCGGCCACGCGGGATCCACGTCCATCGTCGAATCGAGAAGACGGCTCGTACAACGCTGCTCCCGCCGGCTGTTGGGCCTCGGAGAACGGGCCTTTGGCGTCGTCTCGTGAGGCGACGAGGAGGCCGTGTCTCCAAGCCGAACAGGGGATTTATTTGCAAAGTTACCAGGATAGAGACGGGGAAGAGACGGGCGTTGTACGTACTACGTGCCCTCATAATACTTGCTTTTAGCTACCACGGACGCTCTCTTTAATTTCGCCTTTTTATTTGCTATATGAACTGGACGTCCGATCGGTCGGACGTTCCGTTCCTGGGCCACGACGAGAGCCCAACAACACCTGCTCTTACGGCTACTGCTGCCCGCATGTTAATTAAAAAAACTGCTCATCTACTTTTACTCCCATCCGCTCGTTCCTCTTCCTCTTCCATCTACTTCTTTTCTCATCCACTCGTTCCTCCCCTCTTCCTCTCAATTGCGACCAGCCGCCACCGAGCTCAAGCAGCTTGCCTTGCCAAGCATGACGCGCAGTCGCCTTTCGAGTGCTAGCCGCCAGACATGCGCGCATGTGGTGGCGGACAGGAGCCGGTGGCGACCATGGTGCGCACGCCGTGGAGCGGGCCTCAGACGGATCTGCGGCGGCGGCTCTCTCTGTGCAGCGTACAGGGGCGGCGCACGGCGAGGGCGGGGGCGGCGCACGGCGAGGGCGGACGCGTCGTCGGTCTTGCGGACCGGCCTCGCCGGTGGCCAGCTCGGCCTCGACTGAAGGGCAGCGTCCGCCGTGGAGCGGGCCTCAGGCGGATCTGCGGAGGCGGCGACCCTCTCTGTGCAGCGTACAGGGGACCGGCCTTGCCGGCGGTCGGCTCAGCCTCGACTGGAGGGCAGCGCCCTCACCCCACAGCCTCTGCTCCCTTCCCCGCTGGCGTCCTCGGCCTCCTCGCGTCCGACGGTCGGCCAGTGCCGCTTGCCTTGCCAGGCATGGCGCGCAACCGCCTTTTGAGTCGCGACACTCGGTTGCTAGCCGCCAGACACCGCACATCGACATGCCTCCATTCTGCACATGTTGCAGGAACATGTTTCAATTGTTTCAGAAAGTGCTTCTTACTAATTTTGCAAAAATAGATCACTATGTTTTCCATGTTGCAATGGTTGTACAAATTTGTTGCAACCGTTTATTTCAAATGTTTCCTCAGCTTTTCGGGTGTTTTTATTTTGCACTAGGATGCTCGGACGGCCAGGCCTACTTCGCACCTCCGCGCCTCAAGCGTGGCCCCGCCCATGCCTTGGGTTGCACGCCATTCACGCATCATGCCTTGCTGATCAGTGTTCCCAGGCCCGCGTCCACTAGCTGCTCGTGAGCAAGAACAGCAACCAAACGAGCACCACAATATGTTTGATTCATATGTACATGTTGTGTATTTCCCATCTAGACGCTGCAAAAGAAAATCTGATACTACAATGTTGCAATGGATATGTACGTACTTGTAAGTTGATGCTTCAAATGTTTCAACTATTTTAAATATATGTTGCAAGTGTTTCTATCTCGATGTTTCAACTATTTCATCTGGATGTTGCATATTTTTTTTAGATATTGCATGTTGTAGTGACTATGCACGTATGGTGTAAGTGTATATTAGAAAAGAGTAAATTGCACTCACCATGCAATAACTACCTAAGCGGGTGCCTTTTAGTTTATCATCTCGTAATGTGTTTGATTTGATACCACAACTATCTAGATGCGTGCATGTTGGTCCCACGTTTTTCTAATCTGTTTCATTTGAAGCAAGACCTTGGCTCATTGGTACATATCACGGTCCAAACATTATAACAATGTGTTTTTGTACACTCTACATCCCTATCATAGGCTTATTAGCGTCTCCGGCGCTCTAGTCTTTTTCACGATCCTTTCGATGGTGCAAGCTGCTTTATTATCTTAGTTTTATGTTTACTACATCATAGATCGGTTGGTAAGATCCCTTGTGGTGGAACACACCACCCACCGGGTTTAAGTCCTTGACCTGGTGAGAGCGGGCATCATGCGGGGTCAAGGACTTAAACCGGGTGGGGGGGTTCCACCACAAGGGATCTTACCAACTGATCTATGATGTAGTAAACATAAAAACGAAGATAATAAAGCAGTTGCACCATCGAAAAGGATCGTGAAAAGACTAGAGCGCGAGACGTTAATAAGCCTATGATAGGGATGTAGAGTGTACAAAAACACATTGTTATAATGTTTGGACCGTATATGTACCAATGAGCCAAGGTCTTGCTTCAAATGAAACAGATTAGAAAACGTTGGACCAACATGCACGCACCTAGATAGTTGTGGTATCAAATCAAACACATTACGAGATGATAAAACTAAAAGGCACCCGCTTAGGTAGTTATTGCATGGTGAGTGCAATTTACTCTTTCTAATATACACTTACACCATACGTGCATAGTCACTACAACATGCAATATCTAAAAAAAAAAATATGCAACATCCAGATGAAATAGTTGAAACATCGAGATAGAAACACTTGCAACATATATTTAAAATAGTTGAAACATTTGAAGCATCAACTTACAAGTACGTACATATCCATTGCAACATTGTAGTATCAGATTTTCTTTTGCAGCGCCTAGATGGGAAATACACAACATGTACATATGAATCAAAACATATTGTGGTGCTCGTTTGGTTGCTGTTCTCTTATGCAATGGACAACCCACGTATCAATTTTAGCAAGACATTGAATGACCATAGGTTAGGGATGAAATAGATGGGATACAATATTATAATATAGAAAGAAAAATAGTTTGATATTTATTATTTTTATAAAATCAATGGAAGCTTTTATATTTGGCAAGAGTCATAAATGATGTATAGTAAACCATTCAAGCCAAGTGATGGACCAGATTGATAAGCGTGCGGTTGTGTAGCTTCCAATAACCGTGATTAAGGGTGTATGGAGACATGTTGTTACAATACTTGGATCATATATGCAGCAATGAGTCATGTTCTTGTATAAAATTAAACAGATTAGAAGATGTTGGACCAACATGCACCCATGTATATAGTAGTTACTATATTAAATTGAACAAATTACAAGGTGTTGGACTAACATGCACCCACTTGGATAGTTGTTGTATAGAAAGATTTCATTCTATTTTAGTCATACCATGTTTCAAATACTTTATGGTGAACTTTTAAAGGTTATATATATTTGTTGCAAATGTATATTTTGTTTGTTTCAGCAGCTGTCAGCAGGTAGACACGCTCCAGAAAGCAGGGCAGCAGCAACAACAGACTTGGGGGCAACAACATGCTCAAGGGCGACACCCGTCATTGCTGTACTTGTAATGTTTTTTTTTTGCGCTGCAAGCTGCAGCCAAAGAATGGACACCTCTCATCAACATGCAAACAGTCCGTTCAGAGAAACTTGTAGCAAAGCCTACAGTACGTCAGTCGACTCAGTCCCAAAAACCGATGCTGTCAAAAAGGTAGTAGTAGAAAATACGGAGTACTCTCTCTCGTCCCTAAATGTTTGTCTCTCTAGAAAAACGTGTTTTCCTCACGCACACGCTTCCCTGACGACATACTCCCTCCGTCCCTTTTAGATGTCGTTTTGGGGTGCGTGCTTGGTCAAACTTTCTCAACTTTAACTAGGTTTGTAGAAAATACGTGCAACATTTATATCTCCGGATAAATTTATTAAAAACTAGACGTAAAGATCTTTTCAATGATACTAATTACTTAGCATAAATATTTATATATTTTAATATATAATTCTTGCCGGTTTGAAAATGTTGAAACTTCCGGAAAGCGAGAATGATGGCTATTTAGGACGGATGGAGTACATAATAAAGGGACCGAGGAGTACGTGTGAAAGCGGGGCCGCACGACGAAATGCCAGAACCCGTGCGCACGCTCAACTGCTAGTACTTGACAGGACTGATCGACGTCCGCGCTTGCGCTCCACTGCTACTTGACGGGACTGATCGACGTCCGCGCGCACGCACCACTATGGGGCAGGCTCTTTTTTTTGTGGGCTACTGTATGTGTGTGCAGGCCCATGGGAGGGCGTCCGATGGATTCCATCACCATCGGACGTCCGAGCGCTGGCGCTACCGTATTGCTTTCCTAGCCTTATTATTATATTATATGTCCCCCCTCTCTATCCTCTCTCTCTCTCCCCACTTTCACGCATTCTTCTGCTGGTAGGAGACGAAGAGGCGCCGATCTGTAGCGGCGCTGAGGGAGACATTGAGGAGCCGCTGGTCTCACGCCGCACCGTGAGTTCTTCTTCATTTCTTCTCCTTTCTTTCCTCCGGTTCCGCGAAAGCTGAATAAGTTATTCTCCCCTTTCTTGCAAAAGTTAGTTATGTGAAGATATTGATCTTCCGGCTTTGGAAACATGTTGCTATCTTCTAGTATTTGATAGACTTTCTCGGACTCCAATCATGAAATCCTTGGGTGACTATTTAGGGACAGGTCACTTTTCAGTTAATTTAACTCACCTCAGCTTGTCTCGCTATTTAACAAATTACTACTCGTACTAGAAAAAGAAAGAAGGTTTCTTCTTTTCCTGATATATTCTTTGCTAATGTATGTGGACGTGGTTGCTATTTCAAGTGGATGGCGTGGGTCCTTAAGCTCTAGATATTTTTAAAGTTTTGTCTGGAGGTGAAATAAACAATACAGATACCCTAAACCCTAAACCCTAAACCCTAGTTGACTTTGTGGATCCAGAGAATAAGCTTGGGTTTATACTATTTTTTCAAGGATCTGTACTTAAGTTTGTTGTGCCAGGGCTGTCTGTTGGTTGTTTTGAAGTTTCAAAAACTTCTGTTCACCCACCTGCCCTCTCTTTCCAAGTTAGGAGGTATGAGAAAAATCATGATTCCATGTTAGTTAGCTAACTTAACTTTGCTGGCTTGCTGTTCATCTTTGCCAAGTGAGTTTTCCTAGACTTCCCGTGCTTCTTTTTTTTCTGACTTCTTTTGCTTGCCTCTCGCTAATAAGCTACACATGCTTCTTTTTTTGAGTTTCTAGCCCTATCGTGCTTCTGGTGGCATTCTTGTTTTTTTTAGTTTTAGTTTCTTTTAGCTGAATTATTTATATGAAGTGATTTGAATACTTTTTTTTCTGAGCCTGAGATCTCAGTTAATGATATTTATGATCCCCATGTGGTCCTTATTGATTATAAAGAAATGACGGGCTTTGGATATCTTTGTGGAACTGCTTATTATCGGTAGATATATATCTAAATTTCCAGATGTGTCAGTTGATTACAATCTTGCTTTTGATCCCTCATGAGTTTGTGTAAACTTAAAAAATTGTCTCTGTTGCCTGCTTGGTGTTTTTGAACCCTTCCTTATTCTTGGACAGTAGACCAGAATGATCACACCATTTAATTTCATAATTGTAATTTATTAGATTGCCTGTGTTCTGTTACACTCGTCTGCTATTTTCTTCACTCTTCTCAAATTATAAATGAGATTGTCAGTTTTACCAACATTCCATAAGTTGAACTCGAACATTATCAGAAACTGTCAAGTTTCACGGTTACTTGATTTTTTCTGTTTCTGAACATATTACATTTTCCATTTTTCCTAGTACAGAAAATACAATTTGATACTGTCAACATGCTCCGGTCTGTGTAGTTATAACTAGTATTCATCTAGGCTGTACCCGACTGATGTTTGAATTGATACTGTCTTCTAGTGGTAGGACTTATGTACGCGTCAGCTCCTTGCCAGATTGCCGCTGGTGCCTACGGTTGCCAGCGGTTCCGGCGCCCACAACAACCTAAGGCGGCACCCCAACGCCCGCTCAAGCGACTTTTACGCCGGCTGAGATGGTGGAACGGCGGAAGCAAGGGTTGTGCTACAACTGTGATGAAGTGTATGTCCAGGGGACACAAGTGCGCCCAACTGTTCTTTCTTGAGGCTTCCGACTACATAGTGGAGGAGCCCGATGACATAGCCGAGGAGGATCTTGCTGCAGCTGGCGCTCCAGACCAGCCACGGATCTCTTTGGCGGTCATCGCGGGTGTTCACCGGCCAGATACCATGCAGGTCTACGTCCAGCTCGGCGGCCTACAACTTGTCGCTCTACTGGACTCTGGCGCGACACACAATTTTGTGCATGGAGATGTTGCTCGCCGGCTCGGACTATACTTACGGCCCTGCCCCGGTGCGGGGTCATCGCCGCCAACGGTGATCGGGTGGAGTGCACCGGTTTGCTAGAGACGTGGGCATCAGAATTGCCGATGAATCCTTCGGCGTGGACTGTTACACCATTCCGCTTGACAAATGGGACATGATATTGGGCATCAGATTCCTCCGTACGGCTTCGGGCCGATCTTGTGGGACTTTGAGGACTTGTGCATGGCGTTCACCAGGGCAGGCCGGCGGGTATTTTGGCGAGGTATTGGTTCTGATCGCCATGACGTCTGATCCACACGCCTCTAGACAAATGGAAGCAAAGAAGAAACCATGATTTCTCGTCGATCAATAACCTCGTTGACCGAGGACCGATCAGGCGATTAATCGTGATTAATTAGCGAGTAGGAAGATTAATCGGTCCTGGTCGAGCTGGTCGTCCATCTAGTCGTCTAGGGTGTTTTAGGGTATATACTCTAAATATACTATATATATAGCTCTTAATATATACTATATGGTGCACAATAAAGGAAGCATCAAGACTGCATTAGTGTTTAGCTGCTGACTTGTGGGAGTTGTTTTCTTCTCTTAATATATACTATATTGCGCACAATAAAGGATGGCCCAAGCTGATTTATGGTTGTCCAAATTGAATGGTCGAACGATTAATTGCAACTTGTCGATGACTAATCGGACGACCAGGTTTCTGGTCGAGCTGGTCGGGTCGGACCACCTAATCGACCCCCTCGTGACCCACCGGGGCGACTAATCGCGATTAATCGGACGACCCGGTCGAGGGGGCAACGGCTCCCATCCGCTCCTGCACAACCTTCTGCAGGCCTTCGATGACGTGTTTCTTGAGCCCGTTTGGATGCCGCCAGCTCATGAGTGTGACCATCGGATCCATCTTCTACCAGATACAACACCCGTGGCAGTGAGGCCTTACAGATACCCCCATCTTCAGATAGATGAATTGGAGGCTCAATACGCGGCTATGCTAGCACAGGGGATCATCAGATCAAGCACGTCTGCGTTCTCCGCCCCGATCTTACTTGTCAAGAAGCACGACGGCTCGTGGCGGTTTTGCGTGGACTACAGGGCTTTGAACGCGCGCACAGTGAAGGATAAGTTCCCCGTTCCCGTCGTGGAGGTGCTTTTGGATGAGCTGCATGGGGCTCAGTTCTTTACCAAGTTGGATCTGCGCTCCGGATATCACCAAGTGCGCATCCATCCCGATGATGTTGAGAAGACAACATTCAGGACGCATCATGGGCATTTCGAATTCTGGTCATGCCTTTTCGGTCTTACCAACGCCCACGCCACCTTCCGAGCTTGATGAATGCCGTGCTCCAAAACCCTTCCTCCGCAAGTTCGTCTTGGTATTTTTGATGGCTTTCTTATTTACAGCCCCACGTGGTCGCCAACACCTTCAAGCATCTGGCGCTGTCCTCACCGCCCTTCGGCAGCACCGGCTACATCTTAAGTGCAGCAAGTGCGCCTTTGCCACGCCCTCCGTCGCCTACCTTGGGCATGTCATTAGCGGCGCTGGAGTCGCCATGGACTAGGACAAGATCGAGGCCGTGGCTACTTGACCTCGAGCCACGGTCATCTCGTGGCCTCCGGGGCTTCCTCGGCCTCGCGGGCTATTACCGGCGCTTCATCCAGGGGTTCGGCACCATTGCTGCCCCTCTCACCAGGCTGCTCCGCAAGGAGGGCTTCACTTGGGACGCGGAGGCTACGGCGGCATTCGACGCACTCAGCGCCGCCCTCCCGCCCGTCTTTGCGGCTACCGAGTTCGACAAGCCGTTCACGGGACCGCGGATGCGTCCGAACGGGCTTCGGGGCGGTGCTGCACTAGGGAGAAGGGGCCATCGCATTCTTCAGCCGTCTGTTCGCCGTACGCCACCATAAGCTTGCGGCATATGAACGCGAGCTGATCGGGCTCATCCAGGCAGTCCGCCATTGGCGGCCATATCTTTGGGGTCGCCGCTTCACAGTCCGCACGGACCACTACGCCCTGAAGTACATGTTGGATCAATGCCTCTCCATGGTTCCGCAACACCAGTCGGTAAGCAAGGTATTTGGGTTCGATTTTGCAGTGGAATACCGGCCGGGTCGCCTTAATGTGGTGGCTGATGCGTTGTCTCGGCGGGCAGAGGAGGTGCCTCATCTGGGCGCATTGTCTGCTCCCACTTCTTCGCCGTGCTACGACGGGAGCTCCCGGATGACACCACGCTCAGGTCTCTCCGGGACAACATCGTGGCGGCTCGTGGTGCGCCGTGGAGGGTCCTGGACGACCTCATCCTCCATGGCGGCCGCGCGTTTATGTTTCGGGGTCCGCATTTTTGCTCCAGGTGTCGCAGCTTGCTCACACAGCCGGGAATGAAGGCGCGTGCGAGAAGACTCTTCAACGCTTGCGCGTTGACTTCACTGTGGATCATAACAAGCGGGCCGGTTGCGCCAAAAAGAACAAGACGGAGTCCCTCCATCCTACCGGCTTGCTTCAAAAACCCGGTGCCTAGCCGGTCCGGGAAGACATTTCGCTGGACTTCATTGAGGGCCTCCCACGTGTGCATGGCAAGAGCGTCATTCTCGAAGTATGCACACTTCATCGCCCTGAGCCACCCCTACACCGCCATCTCGGGCAAGCTCGGGCATTCTTCGGCCGTGGTCCGACTCCATGGGTTTCACAGTTCTATTGTCAGCGATCGTGATCCGGTGTTCACGGACACGTGTGGTAGGACTTATTCAACCTTGCGGGGTCAAGTTGAAGATGAGCACAACATTCCATCCGCAAACCGATGTTCATCAGGGTGGTGAACAAGACCATTGCCATGTATCTCTTATTTGCATCACGGTGATCGCCCAAGGGCCTCGGTTGGATTTGGTTACCTTGGCCGAGCACTTTTATTACAATACTTCATATTGTTCAGCCCTCAAGACCACGCCGTTTCGTGTGGTTTATGGCCGGCCGCCCCTAGCTCGTGGCCTATACAAATGACCTTTGCATTCGCCGCACCGCGCCGTCGACATTCGCTCGGGATCGCGACGCCTTCCTTGTTGATGTCAGAGAGCGCCTCCTTCAGGGGCAGGCGCGCCAAGAGGAACTACGATACCCATCACCGTGCCACGGAGTTTGGTTGGAGGGGATCGGGTCCGCCGCGCATATTGCACCGGCCGACCGCGATCCTTCTTGCCGGGACCCCGAGCAAAGCTTAGCCCTCGGTATGCAGGGCCCTTCCAGGTTGTGGAGCGTATTGGAGAAGTTGCCTACCGCTTGCAATTGCCAGAGCACGCCCGGATCACGACGTCTTCCATGTTGGCGTGCTCAAGCCATTTCGTGGACCTACCCCGCCAGCCACTACATCGTGCTTCCACCATTGTGTCATGGCGAGTGCTCCTTCAACCCGGCTCGGGCGTTTGCGTCTGCCGGCTCAAATCCGTCGAGGACAATGGCATGTGTTGATTCGCTGGGCTGATCTTCCAGAGTCTGAGGCCACCTGGGAGCCCCTCCAGTCCTTCCGCGAGCAATTCCTGGCGTTCTAGCTCGAGGACGAGCTGTTCGTCGAGGGGAGGGGGGGCAGAGATGTTATGACCGGCAAGGTCTATGCCCGCCGGTCCAGGCCGAGTGGCTAGCTGGTCAGGTTAAGGAGTCGGTTTGCACTAGGTTTGGTTTGGATAATCGAGTCTGTTGGAGTTTGATAGGATTATTGAGTTTGTTAGGGACACGTCAATTGGAGTCAAGAGTCCAGGATGTATAAGTAGTGATCACCTATCAATGAAGAGATTAGCCAGGGATAGAGATTATATCTTCCCTTGGCCTCCTGGCCAACCCACGTCTATCTAATCTCCTTCCTGCTTGTGCTGGCGCCAACCAGAGGAACTGCTGTTCGCCGCCGCGAATTCAAGCCCCGTCCCCAACCTCTCATCGCTACGCTCTCAGGTCCTTAGGCCATACCAATTAGTAATATCAATAAATACATTGTGTTTTTGTAATTATTCTACTGCCAAAACTCATAGGAGATGCGAACTTGTCACTGTTAATGCCCATGCTATGTACTTATGGAACGTGAGAACTACCTTTGGACCCTGTACAAAAGATAATCGTGACTAATAACATTGGTCTCGCAGTGCTGTTAAGCCCTTGAGAACTGAATTGCAGCTGTTATTGTAATTTCACTCACTGGAGTTTGCTCTCTTACTCTCTTTGTTTTTGTAGGAGACAATGGCAGACCAGTTGGGGTCTTACACTATTAGATCCCATGGAATGATATTAGCAAGATTTCACATGTATGATTGGATAATACTTCTCCTCCTTGCTGTCATAGATGGGCTGTTGAATCTAATTGAACCATTTCACCGTTTTGTTGGAAAAGACATGATGACTGACTTGAGATATCCTATGAAGGGCAATACAGTGCCATTTTGGGCTGTTCCAGTATGTCCTGGTATCCTTATCTTTCAGTATGTTTTTATCCTGGTACATCCATGCATAAGTTCTTGGTGGTTCTTAGCTGTTTTTCTTATTTGCAGCTGATTGGAATTATACTGCCTTGGGCCATCTTTATTGGAATTTACTACAAACAGAAGAATTTTTATGATTTGCACCATGGCATACTGGGTATTTTACATATATTTATGATTCCTTCAATACATTGATTAATGCAAGAGAAACATATCTGAAAAATGGAAATTTTGTAGGGATTCTATACTCAGTGCTCATAACTGCAGTGATTACTGATGCAATTAAGGATGGTGTTGGACGGCCTCGTGCAGATTTTTTCTGGCGCTGTTTCCCTGATGGAAATGATGTAAGATAAAAATAAAAACTATTCCCTGATGGAAATGATGTAAGATAAAAATAAAAACTAACTTATAGTCCTGTAGCAAGTTCACCTGTGTTGATATGTATATGGTTCAAAATTTGCATTGAATCTGGGCTAATTACATTATCTTTAAGGTTTATGATAACATTACTACTGGTGTTATATGCAATGGAGTGAAGAGCGTAATCAAGGAAGGCCACAAGAGCTTTCCCAGTGGACACACTTCATGTAAGTAATGACATAACCACATAAGTACTCAAATAGCCTGTAACCGTATATGTTCTCCTTTGTAGTATTGACCCCTTTGGTGCACTTCTTGGCCAACACTATGGGCAATTGCACAGTGCGAAAACCTATATGCTTTTGCAAAGTTAACTGCTACTTGTGCAAATTCAATACAATTAGATTTGTCTACTATAATTTGATGATAGATGTCTAAAATACCATTGCAAGGTACTCAAGGAAATAGATTCTTTCAGTACTGTCTTCTTCTTCCTTTTTGTATGTGTGTTGGGGGGGACCTTTGTGGGCTAGTTCTAATCATCAGAGAAAGTGGATTTTTTTGTGGGTGGGTGCTTAAGGCCCCAGTTGGGCATGGTGACAACCAGCGTTGTGGACAGTTTTTGTGGCTTTGCATGATTCTGCATTGGTATAAAGGAAGTGGTGTGCAGACAATGAGACTATCTGTGCTGTCTGCTACTTAGTGTCTGAGAAGTTAGGCCACATGAGTGCACTGGCGGAGCGTGCAGTCAATCAGAGGTGGCAGTTAAGCTAGTACTTTTGAGAATCAAAGTCTACATCTAGGGTAGCAATAACTTCTCCTAAGACCTGAGAGCTGTCCAACCTAGCAGTGTGGCTGACAAACCTTAGTACTAGACCTGAGAGCTGCTGGTCAAGTCTACATCCACTTCTATTGTCTAGTACGTGTCAGGCACATCACCTGACAAGCACAAATGCAGACTTGCAGTGACCAGCCTTGCCAGGAAGAGGGTTAGGGGGTGGGTGGGGGTGCGTCCAGTTTCGCCTCCACTACCGTCGGCCAGTTCATGAGTGACCAAGGCCTCGTTTAGTTGGCTAAAGTTTCTAACTCTTTTTTTCACTCTCTCTCCATCACATCACATTAAATACACCAAAAAGATATATGTTTGGAGTATAAAATGTAGGTAAAAAAAATAACTAATTATACAGTTTAGATGTATATTACGAGGCGATTCTTTTGAGCCTAATTACGCCGTGGTAGGATAATATTTACCACAAACAAACGAAAAGTGCTTCAGGAGTGCTTCACAGAGTTCCGGAGTTACTTTTGCTAAAATTCCTAACATCTAAACGAGGCCCAAGTAATTCGAAAAAAATGGATTCTTTTTGCGTCTTGCCTGCCATGTTCTATGAAATATTGAATACCACAGTCGAGACCTCAAAATTGGCCATACATCAAATGCCTTGCTGAAATTCAAGCACTGTTTAGTAACCCTGAATTTAGCCCCTCTAGAAGTATACTCTAAGGTAATGAAGATTCTGAGCCTTATCTGAGATATGATCCATGAATCTAAGAAAAATGGAGAAAAAATGATTAAAATATTTTGTACACATGTTTCTGAGAGCAAGCAGGCATGCTGTTGCTCACCGGTTGTTTGATGTAATGCCTAAGGGGGAGTATGTTTGAATTACCTTGGGGCAAGCTGCATGCGCATGCGCCAGAGTAGTGGAGAGAGTGAATTTAGTTTGTAAAGTATAACCTATGTGCATGATCGGCAGATCAACCGGTTACTCTATTTTCATTTAATCACATTAACTATTGTAACATTCCCAAACTGGTTTAAATTATTACTGAAGCATAAGTTCTCTTTTCATATGTTGAATTTAACTTCAAACTTGGCACCTCATGATATAGTTTTTTTAGTGTGATGGTTCTATCATCTAAAATTTGTGTTTTCCTATTACACTACTTCAGGGTCTTTTGCTGGTCTAGGCTTAGGCTTCCTTGCATGGTATTTTTGCTGGTCTAGGCTTAGGCTTCCTTGCATGGTATTTAGCCGGGAAAATCGCGGCTTTTGATATCTTGGATCATATCACAATCAAATGGTCCTTGAGAACTCCTTAGGTAATGGTGATGATATCTTATAGAGTAGTTCAACAAGTTGGTTTTGTCGGGTTGTAACTTTATCGTGAAGGAAAGTTGTACTCAAGTGTTTATCATTTCATGCATTCATCGAGCATCATGTTTGCAATTCCATCATGTTAAAGCATGCATCATCATCTACGTGTAGAGTATACGAGAGTGAGTCGGATCGTGTTGATGAAGCTTTGGAGAAAGTGTTGATATGGTTCGCGATGATCAAGCTTCGGAGAAGATCCGTCCGTCGACAAGCTAGGATAATGTCAAGTTTGACTTCGACAATCTTTCTATTGACTTTCCACGCAACACGAGTGCAAGCCCCGGATGCATTTAAACCTTTCCTTGATGTTTTACAAAACTTTATATCACTTATGTTGATGATATGATGCATTAGGTGAATAGGAGTTGAGTGATAACCTATTTGTTGCATGACCAACCTTGATTATTGAATTACCATCCTTGATGACCTTTTTATTTAAAAATGCGTAGTTGCTATGCCTTGCTTAATGTTTAGGTTTCTGTAAAAATGTTTTATATGCTTCTAATGATACCTCACATTTTGAGAATAGAGGAAATAATTTAATATGAGACCGGTCGGGTAACTTGCACCGAGAATGGAGTCTCCGTGTAGTGTTTACGGCTGTGTCGGTTAAGGACCGTCCGTTGTTTGGCTTGTTAAGTTCGGGACTTTTGAACGCATAAGTTATTCCAGGCCTTCGGGCGAGGGCACGGCGTCACTCTCAAGCGTCACCCCAGTCGGTCGAAACTAATCGGCCACATGCCCCGGTAAGCGATCTTGGGGGTGTGCCAAATCGGGAATGGCAACCGCTACCGGGAGTGGAGAGATGGCGGGAGTACATGTTACCCTCGTGGGTTAAAGTCCCTGGATTGGAGGTGTACTTGTGCTCTCGGGTAAGCGTAGGTCTCGTTCCCGTTTTGGACCTAACCGAGTGAGGATTGATATATGCAAGCTTAAGTGCTACATATGGTGTGGTTAGGGATCCCTAGCTGGGTTTGAATCGATTCGCGGATCGCCGTTGCTTCTCGGATATGGAGACCCGTTCTTCTGACCATTCATCGTAGTTAACAAGTGGAACTAAGTGATGGAATGATGGATCTAAGGAAGTGGAAGATGGTTTGATCGAGAAGTGTTTGCTCTAGTGTAGGATCACCTAGAGTATATGAGCTACTAATCTGAAATAAAATATTGAAAGTAAGGATCCACTTTGTTAGTAAGCTTTTACGCAAAATGAGTACTTGATCTTGCTAAAACCTTACCTTGATTCCCATGGCCTGCATCCCTCAGTCTTCTCCTATTTTTTTCCTTGTCGGTAAGTCTTGTTGAGTACTCCAGTACTCAGTGCATTCCTCAGTCTTCTCCTATTTTTTCCTTGTCGGGTAAGTCTTGTTGAGTACTCCAAAGACTTCTCGGGGTTCTTTGACCCTTGTTGCGGTGCTTTGACTCGTGCCATTAACCAAGGTCGTGTCGATTGGGGGGCTCGACATGGTCCAGTTGTCCCCTATAGTTCTACTCTACTTCCACAATATGCTAAGTTTACTCAAATGTAACCTACTCACATTTTGTAAAATTAATGTTATTATTCTTCCACGCTCTGATCTATATTTTTTATAACAAATGTTGTAATGTTGTAGCTACTCCTTTGTTGATCCTGGTATGAGGTGTAATCAGGGTTTCCGATGACATCCGACAGGCTTCTTGAGTTATTGGGTGTATACGCACCACCGTCGAGATCTTTGGGACAATGACAGTGCAGGTGGGCCCGCTTATTAGGAGGTTACATCACGGACCAACATTGACTCAATGATTGTTTTGTGCTCGGGCTTCCCAACAACCAGCAGTGACGGGTTTATGCCATTTGTGGATCATCTCAGCAAGCTCGGGTTAACTCCAGTATGATTAATTGCATTGGCCTTATTCTTGAAGGGCTTGAATTCTTTCAGCCAAATAACCTGATAGAGCAATAATGAAGAGGAGTGAGCAAGTTAAGGAGGGAAAAACAATTATTCAAACATCATGCAATGTCTCTAAATCATAAATAGCGGTCAATTATGTAGGTACATCTACGCCTTTGTTTAACTCCTCGTTTTCTTGCAATGTAATAAAAAAGTAAGTACATGTGCTAAGATCTGGAGTATATATATTTTTTTGGTAGTAATATAGCACGCTTCTAGCCTAAACAACCCTCTCTGCAGTTACTAAATAAAATTGATGAATATCAAGATTTGTTTCAGCCTCTGTTAGATGATGATAATTTATAAATCACTATGCTCACATGTTCAACTTTCAACATTATTTTTTTTTGGCAAGACCAAAACAATATATGACAGAATTATGGTAAAAAGTTTGAAGTCTTTTTTCAAAGAGCAAGCAAGCAACCAAAAGAACCACTTTGTGTTTCTATTCCTCATCTCAATGCAAAAGAGTACAAAAAGGAAAATGACAATCATTATGATTGATGTAGATAGCTTCTCTATTAACATGGCAATATGAAGGTAGGTACTGATCAGAAGGAAAGAAAGGTGTACTGACATCTCGTGCCCGAAAATCCTTGACAAAGAATGCCCAGATGTTCTGCAGGAGACAAAGCAAACATCAGAAAAACTACAAGGTAATATCAACTGAGCAAGCAAGTACATCAGTAGAACAAAGAAGGAATAAGCATGTACATCCATAGCATTGGTTAGGTATAGCTGGGCGCCATCAAATCTGAAAATGGCGTTACCAGAGGGCGTCTCAAATAATAGTAAGATAATGCCATCATGGCCCATCTTGTCAACTGCAAACACAAAAGTCAACAATGGTGATCAGATTACAAGTTAAAACTAACGTGGTGCAATTAATTGCCCGTTCAGATATCAAGTGTGAAGTCAGCCAGGCATAGAACGAAGGCCTATCTACAATAAAGGCACAGCCACCCTAACGACCCGAGCCAGCCATAATGCTAGATAACATCCTCCACCATCCTTTGGTAGTTCCATGCATCATCAGGTGTGAAAGATGCAAAGCCAGAGGGCATCTCAAATAAGGAGTCGTAAGATCACAACTGGGGGCAAACACTAGGCAGGAAAATATAATCAGGGCTATCAAAGAATAAATAACGTAGAATAATCACCCTATCAGATATCAACCCCTTGAGATATCAAGCATGAAATGAGCTATGCCTTTCTCTCCTGCCGACCCGGCTTAAAAAAAAAAAAGACGGACTCGCCAAAAAAAATAATAATAAAAGGCGGGAGGCCGGCGGCTCGAGCGGAGTGGGCCGGGTGAGGCCGGCGGCGGGTCCGGAAGGGCCCAAGCGAGGGGCGGCGGCGGCGCTCCTGTCTGAGTAAGAAGAAGAGGATGAAAATTCAATTTTGTTTCTCTTGCAGGGTTCCTAATGTAAAAACGCCAGAGAAAAAGGTTTGCTAATATAGGCTTAAGCTAATTTCTGAATAATTGAGGGGTCCTAATGCAAAAACACCTCACTACCGGTGTTATCTCGCCGTCCAACCCGTTTTATCAGTTTTTTCAACTAAACATGAGATGGGTTGACTCCGTCCCCAAAATTAGATATGCAACCAAACACCGAGATGGGTTCAACCCAACCCAACCCAACCCGTACCAACCCTCAACCAAACACGACTTATAGTGGTTCAACGAACCAGTAGAACTTATACTGTTTCTTCCTTCATGGGAGCTCCACAGCTCTTAGGCTCTGTTTTATTAGTTTCTGTGGTCAACGACTTCAACTTTTCTACTGTAGCTACCAGAATTTTATGGGCCGACACCATCTCACTGTAGATCCTCACGCAGGTTGTCATAAGTGCACCCTCATACTTGAATCCATCATTCTTCAACTTCGATACCTCCCTCTCTTCTGAGTAGTCCTGAAACAAACAAAGCCATTGGCCAATTATTTCATTAAAGTTTCCATCAGATGTACAGTGAACAAGGGAACTATTCAATTTACCAGTTCTGGATCAGATGGTATATCTTCTTCAGGATGAGACAAGATCATGAAAGCTGTTGCAAGTTTCATCGGACTCCATCCCTCACAATCAACGCAAGAAATTTCTTTAAGGTGCTCACCACAAGTAGCCAAGAATTCAGAATGCCTAGTCTCACAATCATACAGCGTACATGCATTCACGATAATGTCTTTATCAATCTGGATATACAAGGAGTGTCACAACACTAACATAAACGTGCAAAAACTATACATGAAAAAGTTTGGTCAGTGAAAATCAAAGGCTCAGTGCATAAACTACTCGAAAGTGTAAGAGTAGATTGAGCAATAAAGCATATGTCAACAAGTCACAGGAAAGCAGAAGGTTGATCTCACCATCTCTAGTGTGACACCAATACCATAACGCCTCAGGATGGTCAACGACTTCAACTTTTCTATTGTAGCTGCCAGAATTCTACGGGCCGACATCATCTCACTGTAGATCCTCACACAGGTTGTCATAAGCAGTACACTTTCATACTTGAATCCATCATTCTTCAACTTGAATACCTCCTCTTCTGAGTAGTCCTGAAACAGATAAAGCCATTGGCCAAATATTTCTTTAAAGTTTCTATCAGATGTACAGTGAACAAGGGAACTATTCAATTTACCAGTCCTAGATCAGATGGTATATCTTCTTCAGGAAGAGATAAGATCATCAAAGCCGTTGCAAGTTTCATCGGACTCCATCCCTTACAATCAATGTAAGAAATTTCTTTAAGGTGCTCACCACAAGTAGCCAAGAATTCAGAATGCCTGGTCGCACATATCTCACACTCATACAGCGTATATGCATTCTCGATAATATCTTTATCAACCTGGATATACAAGGAGTGTCACAACACTAACATAAACATGCAAAAAACTATACATGAACAGTTGCGTTAAAAAGCTCGGTCAGTGAAAATCAAAGGCTCAGTGCACAAACTACTTGAAAGTGTAATGGCAGAGGAGCAATAAAGCATAAATAAATCAACAAGTCATAGGAAAGCAAAAAGGTTGATCTCACCATCTCTGGTGTGACAGCAATACCATAACGCCTCAGGATTTTGTCCATCCCAGAACTCATCTGACGTTTGTCCTTTTTGCTCAGTTTAAAATCTTCAAGAGGCACTAAACTCTTCATGAGATTTTTTATGCCCCATATAACTTCCATCACAGTTTCATTATGCAGACAGGGTATTTCCTGCAAAAAGCCACAACCAAGATCTAAAATTGCTCACAGACACAAGTAAAGAAGGGGGCTTATTATACTGACCAACGTTGACTCAATGATTGTTTTGTGCTCGGGCTTCCCAACAGCCAGCAGCTGACCAGGTTTATGCCATTTGTGGATCATCTCAGCAAGTTCCGGGTTAACTCCAGTATGATTAATTGCATTGGCCTTATTCTTGAAGGGCTTAAATTCTTTCAGCCAAATAACCTGATAGAGCAATAATGAAGAGGAGTGAGCAAGTTAAGGAGGGGAAACAATTATTCAAACATCATGCAATGTCTCTAAATCATAAATAGCGGTCAATTATGTAGGTACATCTACGCCTTTGTTTAACTCCTCGTTTTCTTGCAATGTACTCCCTCCGTTTCAAAATAAAAGCAATTCTTTGACTCATAAAAATTGTGTTTTGACCTCGTCTTATTCAACTTTTTATTATAAATACTATCACTTTTGTTATAACTTATTACATCACTAAAGATATTATAATAATGTTTTGTTTGTTTGATAATTTACATAAAAATTTTGAATAAGACGAAATGTCAAACATAGTTTTTAAAAGTCAAAGAATTGCGTTTATTTTGGGACGAAAAGTAATAAAAAAAATAAGTACATGTGCTAAGATCTGGAGTACATATATATATATTTTTGGTAGCAATATAGCACGCTTCTAGCCTAAACAACCCTCACTGCAGTTACTAAATAAAATTGATGAATATCAAGATTTGTTTCGGCCTATGTCAGATGATGATAATTTATAAATCACTGTGCTCACATGTTCAACTTTCAACATTATTTTTTTGGCAAGACCAAAACAATATATGACAGAATTATGGTAAAAAGTTTGAAGTCTTTTTCAAAGAGCAAGCAAGCAACCAACGAAAGAACCACTTTGTGTTTCTATTCCCCATCTCAATGCAAAAGAGTACAAAAAGGAAAATGACAATCATTATGATTGATGCAGATAGCTTCTCTATTAACATGGCAATATGAAGGTAGGTACTGATCAGTAGGAAAGAAAGGTGTACTGACATCTCGTGCCCGAAAATCCTTGACAAAAGAATGCCCAGATGTTCTGCAGGAGACAAAGCAAACATCAGAAAAATTACATGGTAATATCAACTGAGCAAGCAAGTACATCAGTAGAACAAAGAAGGAATAAGCATGTACATCCAGAGCATTGGTTAGGTATAGCTGGGCGCCATCAAATCTGAAAATGGCGTAACCAGAGGGCGTCTCAAATAACAGTAAGATAATGCCATCATGGCCCATCTTGTCAACTGCAAACACAGAAGTCAACAAAGGTGATCAGATTACAAGTTAAAACTAACGTGGTGCAATTAATTGCCCGTTCAGATATCGTGTGAAGTCAGCCACGCATAGATCGAAGGCCTATCTACAACAGAGGCACAACCACCCTAACGACCCGAGCCAGCCATAATGCTAGATAACATCCTCCACCATCCTTTGGTAGTTCCATGCATCATCAGGTGTGAAAGATGCAAAGCCAGAGGGCATCTCAAATAAGGAGCCGTAAGATCACAACTCGGGGCAAACACTAGACAGGAAAATATAATCAGGGCTATCAAAGAATAAATAACGTAGAATAATCGCCCTATCAGACATCAGCCCCTTGAGATATCAAGCGTGAAATCAGCTATGTCTTTCTCTCCTGCCGACCCTGGCTCAAAAAGAAAAAGACGGAATTGCCAAAAAAAAATTTAAAAAATAAACCGTCCCTCCCCGCAGAATTCACATAATGCCGGATAAATCCCCGAACTGGGTCTGCGCTAGGGTTTTGGGCGGATGATGGCGACGGGCGAGAGGCTCACTTATACGGCAGATTTCCGGCCTGGGAGGACTGTCCGGAGCAGCATCAGAAGAAGGCCCTTCCCCACTGTGCGTAGCAGCACCAACAGCAGGAGCCGCACCAGAAGAACGCCCTCGACGTTTCCAGTTCTTGGCTTTCCGCGCCATCCCTGAGGTCAAAGATGAACAGATCCGGATTTCGGCGGTGTAGCAGTAGGTCGCGCACGTGTGGTCTGAGTGCCTGTGGTGTGCGTTGGTGCGTGTGTGTGATGTACCCAGACAAGAGGCTTAAAAAAATGTTTCTTAAATTAGCTGGGCCTGGGCGAGGTGGTGCTGAAAACTGTGGCTCGTCACAGGACCCAGACGGACCGCAGCGCCCTCGATGGCTGACTCCAGCCAGTTAGGCCGCACTAGCGTGGGCTGGACGAACAGGCCGAAACTTGCAAAGCGGCCTCTCCTTCAATCAAACGTGGACTGGACATCTACGTCGGTGCGTACTGGGCTGGGCCAGATGCATCCGGCGTTACATAGTACACTCGAGTGATAAACAATTTGAAATACAAATTTGTAACTGTTATTACTCCAGTGCATTTGTTAATCTCCATCAGTAAAAGGCTACCAAGAACAACAGAGTACAAGGCCAGCAAGTAGCCGACAACACACCCAACACAACTCACATTTACCTAACAGTAAAAGGAGCAAGCATGAGTACATTCAACATTAAGATAGTATATGTTTCGCTCGGTAGGTTTGCGTATAGAGGTGCCACATCAAACTTCTTTGCATGTCACACGTGACATATTCATGTATGTGATGCATCTAAATTGCCATCCTAGTATTCTTAGAAGCGTGCCATGTTACTAGGATATAGAGTAGGCTATATAGATTCTATTTTGGAGGTTCTAGATATGAGTTATGGCAGCGTGATGGCCGGTTCATTGGAATTGGATCTCCGACATTAACTATTTTCCAGATATGAGAAAACTAGGAGGTAGAGCAGGCAATAGGATTCTTTTGAAGGTTTTGGTGGGTTTTGGTGTGAGATAGGGTGACAACTGAAGGTTTTGGTGTGAGCTAGGGTGACAAAATGGCTGGCCACAGTGATGAGTTAGAGCGTCCGAAGTGGCCGTTCTTTACTTACTCCATTGAGCCGGGTGCATATGCCGTGACCATCGATCCTATACGAGAAATAGAGAACTAGGTCCTTTGTGGAATTAAAAAAATTCTCCTCTCCTACCCTTTTCTCTCTTTGTACTTCATTTAATGCTCCTGCCGCACAACCTCCATCACCGCACAACTTCGATAGTTCCATTGATTTTTTTAATGGGCTCCATCTATAAGATGAGGAGTTGGATGGTTCCATACATTACAATGTTTTAACATACGATGCCATATCAATGTATAGGAACGGGGTTACTTCTGTACACTGCAGATGACCTTTATTTCATCCATAGCCACTAAAGTGTATTTTTTTAATATTCAATATTTCTTGACTCAACTGTTTAAATAAGGTTCGAGATGCTCTGGGAGCTACTTGCCAATCCTCATGGAGTATGTAAATCGTAAGCTTGACGTGGCTAACAGCCTAACAGTGACAAAGTTGTTGATGTCCTATTTTTCTAAGCGTTGGAAAGATAGAGACAGAACACAAAATAAAGTGGTGTATGAGCTTGCAATAGTAATTATTAACCAGGAAGTCAAGTCACTGAGTTGTGTCTTTGTCCATCTATTCCTAGCTTTATACAATGATGAAAAAAAGAAACCAAAAGCAAAAACACAATACATACAACAAATTCCTGGCCTAGCTGATACGCCATCTCAAGTTTTATTATCCGTTTGTGATGTGACAAGCACATGACACACTTGCGTAGTATTCTTTTTATTTATTTTAAAAATTTAAAAAAAAATCAAAAAGAGATAAAGGAACACGAACGGGAAGATTGACACACGTGGCGAACGGTTTACCAACCGGCGGCACGCGTGACATCCTTGGGGTGGCGCGTCCGTCCGTTCAAATAAATTTCAAAAAAAGAATTCAAATTCAAATCTCTCGAGGGACCACCACCACTACGAATCGTAGATCCAGAAAGAAAGGGAAGGCAGTCAAACAAACGCTCCTCCTCCCTTCCAACCAAGCGCCCGTCCCCGCCATCGTCGGCAACAACCACTTTCCTTTCGTCGCCGTCGGCGCCCCCACCCCACCCCGCCCACCCACCCGCTCCTCCACTCCATTCCACCAGCACCCGAGGGATCCGGATGTCTCCGCCCGCGCATCCACTCCACACCCGCAATTCCGCTAGCAGCAGCGGCGGCGGCGGCAGTTGGTAGCCGCGCAATCGAGACGGCGGGTAACCTGCCCCGCCGCAGTCGCGGGGTATATATTACCACCATTCTAGGTGCGCCTTCTTGATTTCAAGTTGTTTTGAACACCCAGCTGGTAGAGGGATAGATCGATCGTCGAATTAGCTACCACGGACGCTCTCTTTAATTTCACCTTTTTATTATTGCTTCCTACCCTTATTATTATTATGTCCCCCCTCTCTCTCCCCCCTTTCACGCATTCTTCTGCTGCTAGGAGACGAGGAGGCGCCGATCTGTAGCGGCGCCGAGGGAGACATTGAGGAGCCGCTGGTCTCACGCCGCACCGTGAGTTCTTCATTTCTTCTCCTTTCTTTCCTCCGGTTCCGGGAAGCTGAATAAGTTATTCTCCCCTTTCTTGCAAAAAGTTAGTTATATGAAGATATTGATCTTTGTCTGTAATTCTAGTTCCGGCCATGGAACTTCTAGTATTTCATAGACTTTCTCGGACTCCAATCATGAATCCTTGGGTGACTTGTTTAGGGACAGGTCACTTTTCAGATAATTAGGGTGATTTTGAGTCTAACTTCAACTCACCTCAGCTTGTCTCGCTATTAACAAATTACTAATTTACTACTCGTGCTAGAAAAGAAAAGAAGGTTTTCTTCTTTTTCCTGATATATTCTTTGCTAATGTATGGGGACGTGGTTGCTTTTCCAAGTGGATGGCGTGGGTCCTTCAGCTCTAGATATTTTCAAAGTTTTGTCTGGGTGTGAAATAAACAATACAGATACGATAAGATAATTCAGTCCACTTGTTCATGATTCCACGTTCATGATTCCATACATGGTTGCCGAGCCATTAAGCTGTCTTAATGGTCCAATATCAAATTTGTAGAAGTTAATCTAGTTGACTTTGTGGATCCAGAGAATAAGCTTGGGTTTATACTATTTTTTCAATGATCTGTACTTGAGTTTGTTGTGCCAGGGCTGTCTGTTGGTTGTTTTGAAGTTTCAAAAACTTCTGTTCACCCACATGCCCCCTCTTTCCAAGTTAGGAGGTATGAGAAAAATCATGATTCCATGTTAGTTAGCTAACTTAACTTTGCTGGCTTGCTGTTCATCTTTGCCAAGTGAGTTTTCCTAGACTTCCCGTGTTTCTTTTTTCTGACTTCTTTTGCTTGCCTCTCGCTAATAAGCTACACATGCTTCTTTTTGAGTTTCTAGCCCTATCGTGCTTCTGGTGGCATTCTTGTTTTTTTTTTTAGTTTTAGTTTCTTTTAGCTGAATTATGAATATGAAGTGATTTGAATACTTTTTTCTGAGCCTGAGATCTCAGTTAATGATATTTATGATCCCATGTGGTCCTTATTGATTAAAGAAATGACGGGCTTTGGATATCTTTGTGGAACTGCTTATTATCTGTAGATATATATCTGAATTTCCAGATGTGTCAGTTGATTACAATCTTGCTTTTGATCCCTCATGAGTTTGTGTAAACTTAAAAAATTGTCTCTGTTGCCTGCTTGGTGTTTTTGAACCCTTCCTTATTCTTGGACAGTAGACCAGAATGATCACATCATTTTAATTTCATAATTGTAATTTATTATATTGCCTGTGTTCTGTTACACTCGTCTTCTATTTTGTTCACTCTTCTCAAATTATAAATGAGATTGTCAGTTTTTACCAACATCCCGTAAGTTGAACTCGAACGATTATCAGAAACTGTCAAGTTTCACGGTTACTCGATTTTTTCTGTTTCTGAACATATTAAATTTTTCTAGTACGGAACATACAATTTGATACTGTCAACCTGCTCCATCAGTGTAGTTATAACTAGTATTCATCTAGGTTGTACCCGACTGATGTTTGAAGTTGATACTTGTCTTCTAGTGGTAGGACTTATGTACTTGTCAAATAAGATTGACCATCTTTCAGCTGTTGAATTTGGCTGTGTATCATGACATGTTCAAATGTCAGTACTTAGCATGGTTGATAGTTTGTTTGTATAACTCAGTATTTTCACGTGTCCCTAGCACATATTTGAAGTCTCTTTAAAACATGATGAAGAAAGATTGTCAACACCTTTTATTTTAATTTGGAATGTAGTTTCAATATATTAATTCACATGGAAATGCCCCGGTTTCTAGGTCTATGCATTAGTAATATCAATAAATACATTGTGTTTTTTACGTAATTAGGCCAGTCTCAGTGGTGAGTTTCATTTAAGTTGTTTCCAAGACAATCATGTCATATAAAATGAAATGAAACTTGGATGAAACTACTACTCTCAATGTAGAGTTTCATCTTGTGGTTTCATAGGCATTTAATTTCATGACTCGAGATAGTTGGTATTCGTGTCAAGAGAGTTTCACCAAGATGAAACTTTTCCTTCTCTCTCTCTTTAGAGTTTCATGCAAAAAGTAGACTTTTGATGATGTGGCACCCTATTTAATGTGCATGAAACGCTTATGAAACCCCCATTGAGGCTGGCCTTATTCTACTACCACAACTCATAGGAGATGCAAACTTTGTCACTTTGTTAATGTCCATGCTATGTACTTATGGAACGTGAGAACTACCTTTGCACCCAAAAATAATCATGACTAATAACATTGGTCGTGCAGTGCTGTTAAGCCCTTGAGAACTGAATTGCAGCTGTTATTGTGTAACTTCAGTACTTCACTCACTGTTGTTTGCTCTCTTACTCTCTTTGTTTTTGTAGGAGACAATGGCAGACCAGTTGGGGTCTTACACTATTAGATCCCATGGAATGATATTAGCAAGATTTCACATGTATGATTGGATAATACTTCTCCTCCTTGCTGTCATAGATGGGCTGTTGAATCTAATTGAACCATTTCACCGTTTTGTTGGAAAAGACATGATGACTGACTTGAGATATCCTATGAAGGGCAATACAGTGCCATTTTGGGCTGTTCCAGTATGTCCTGGTATCCTTATCTTTCAGTATGTTTTTATCCTGGTACATCCATGCATAAGTTCTTGGTGGTTCTTAGCTGTTTTTCTTATTTGCAGCTGATTGGAATTATACTGCCTTGGGCCATCTTTATTGGAATTTACTTCAAACAGAAGAATTTTTATGATTTGCACCATGGCATACTGGGTATTTTACATATATTTATGATTCCTTTAATACATTGATTAATGCAAGAGAAACATATCTGAAAAATGGAAATTTTGTAGGGATTCTATACTCAGTGCTCATAACTGCAGTGATTACTGATGCAATTAAGGATGGTGTTGGGCGGCCTCGTCCCAGATTTTTTTCTGGCGCTGTTTCCCTGATGGAAATGATGTAAGATAAAAATAAAAACTAACTTATAGTCCTGTAGCAAGTTCACCTGTGTTGATATGTATATGCTTCAAAATTTGCATTGAATATGGGCTAATTACATTATCTTTAAGGTTTACGATAACAATACTACTGGTGTTATATGCAATGGAGTAAAGAGCGTAATCAAGGAAGGCCACAAGAGCTTTCCCAGTGGACACACTTCATGTAAGTAATGGCATAACCACATAAGTACTCAAATAGCCTGTAACCGCATATGTTCTCATTTGTAATATTGACCCCTTTGGTGCACTTCTTGGCCAACTCTATGGGCAATTGCACAGTCTGCGAAAACCTATATGCTTGTGCAAAGTTAACTGCTACTTGTGCATATTCAATACAATTAGATTAGTCTACTATAATTTGATGATATATGTCTAAAATACCATTGCAAGGTACTTGAGGAAATATATTCTTTCAGTACTGCTCGTCTTCTTCTTCTTCCTTCTTTTTTTTTTGTGTGTGTGTGTGGACACCTTTGTGGGTTGTGGTGTGCCTTGGCCATGCTAGTTCTAATGATCAGAGAAAGTGGATGTTTTGTGGGTGGGTGCTAAGACCCCAGTTGGGCATGGTGACAACCAGCGTTGTGTACAGTTTTTGTGGCTTTGCATGATTTTGCATTGGTATAAGAGAGTTGCAAACAAGTGTGCAGTCAATGAGACTATCTGTGCTGTCTGCTACTTAGTGTCTGAGAAGTTAGGCAACATGAGTGACCAAGTAATTCCAAAAAATGGATTCTTTTGCGTCTTGCCTGCCATATTCTATGGAAATATTGAATGCCACAGACGAGACCTCAAAATTGGCCATACATCAAATGCCTTGCTGAATTTCAAGATGTTTAGTAACCCTGAATTTAGCCCCTCTGGAAGTATACTCTAAGGTAATGAAAATTCTGAGCCTTATCTGAGATGATCCATGAATCTAAGAAAAATGGAGAAAAAATGAGAGCAAGCAGGCATGAAATTTGAGTATGTTTGAATTACCTTGGGGCAAGCTGCGTGCGCATGCGCCATAGAGTAGTGGAGTGAGTGAATTTAGGTTGTAAAGTATGGCCTATGTGCATGATCGGCAGATCAACCTGTTACTCTATTTTCATTTAATCACATTAACTATTGTAACATTCCCAAACTCGTTTAAATTATTAAAGCATAAGTTCTCTTTTCGTATGCTGAATTTAACTTCAAACTTGGCACCTCATGATATAGTTTTTTTAGTGTGATGGTTCTATCATCTAAAATTTGTGTTGTAATTGCCTATTACACTACTTCAGGGTCTTTTGCTGGTCTAGGCTTCCTTGCATGGTATTTAGCTGGGAAAATCGCGGCTTTTGATCGCAAAGGACATATTGCGAAGCTATGCATTGTGATTCTGCCTCTTCTTACTGCTTCACTTGTTGCTGTTTCTCGAGTGGATGACTACTGGCATCACTGGCAAGATGTATTTGCAGGGGCCCTTATAGGTTTGTAAATTTTAATAAGTCTTTTCTAAAGAGATGTATATATTTTTTTTCTAGATGTTCTGAATATGCGTAATTGATCATATTTCTCGCCATGGCCACTTGCCTTTGTAGGTCTTACAGTTGCTTCCTTTTGCTATCTACAATTTTTCCCATATCCTTTTGATGGCGATGGTACCTACTACTGTTCACTGCTTTACCAACTATTGAGTTTTCAGGTTTTGTTCAACATGTCACTGAATATTGTACATCTCCTTTGCAGCTTGGTGGCCTCATGCATACACGGTCCGGGTAGCCGAGGAACGGAACAGCAGAAATGCAAACTCCAGCAGAAATGCAAACTCGTACAGCGTGAGACCAACCGAGATCGAAACAGTCAATATTCCTGGCCGTGGTGGGGTCACCCTAAGAGATACTCTAAACGATGTGGAGTCCGGCAGTGACAGGACATCGTGAGATGAGTCTGGATACCGTGGGAGCTGCTTAGGTAGGTGTATTGTAGAGCTGTTGACTGCTACTGCTGCTGCCACTGCACCGTGATAGGGGAGGGTTGTTTAGACGGTCTTGACAGTAAATGACTTGGTAGGGTTGTTGTTTCTTCTGACAATCTTTGGCTTTCCTTTGTTTATACTGGTTGAGTCAAGAGTTGTGGTTAAAGTTTGTTGGCTTACACTCTTTGTAGTCAGCTTGGTCAGTGCATTGAGCAACTATGATGATCTGATCAGATGTGCAGGGTAAATGGGTTTCTCAGTCGATTGTGGATTGCTCTTATTATAAGCATGAAATTCAGTTGCCACCATAATCTGCTCTTATAATAAGAGCGAAATTCATTTGCCACCATAATTTGAGGTATGACAAGTAGGTTGATTTCATTGGACAAACCTTTTGTTTCTCTCTGCCAAGTACCAACATATCTATAGACCAGCTAATTTGTTAATGTGTTCCATAAGTTCATATCTGAGACTTACACAATTCGAATGACCCACAAATATTTGATGCCGGGCAAGGATGTCGTGATGTAAAGTTTGAGGCCCATGTATTCCTAAGAAAATGGGAGACAGTAGCAGTATGAGTACCAAATGTTCAGTTTGGTTGTTAAATAGGTAACTTTCAAACTCCATCCGTCTTTGAATTGAAGTCGTTTTTGGTTGAACACGGTTGCCAAGACTAGAGCAAAAGGACCTAGGCCTGGCCACCCTAGCGCACAACGGTGGATACATGTCCCAAGGTCCACATGAGCGCAGTGCCTGCCTTCGTGTCATGCGCAGTCTCCAGCAATATGAGTCTGGTATCCTCATCAGGGCGTCCACAACAACTGACACAGTACTATCTAGGAGGATTTACTACCCAATCAGGAGGAGAGAGGGACAAGCGCTAGCGATGAACCAAGCGCTAGCTCGCACACTGCCCAAAATAGTTTACTGTGACTGACTCTGTGGCCCTCTACGTTTCCTACGATGCAGCTTGTATTTTTTATTTTCTCTCTCCTCGTTAGCGCTAGCGATTTCAATCCCTCCGTTGCGGACGCCCTCATCTCACGCATGTCTAGGTGGAGAGCAGCTTTTTACTTATGCCCGCGTTTGGGCTACTGCCTAACATGCATATCCTAGATCTGCTAATTAATCCCCTGTTCTCTTGCGCTTTGGATGAGCTCACTACAGTCTAGTACGTTGGAGACCGGTGTTGCTCCTAGGTGTGGAGGCCGCCTACACCTAAAATGACATTTTTCCTAGGACGGTATTTAAATTCTAAATTGATATTTTTACTTTCACAGAGAGCATATATGCTTGATTTGTTCTTTAATGTCAAGGCTTATGTGTCTTGTTGGGTGGGATGTCATGTCAATATCCATAGCATCTGATTTTATTTTCCCACCAGGATTGTTAATGGAACTAATGCTCGTAGGAGTATATATCTTCTCACATGTGTCGGACCTTTTTGTACATGGCAAGCCTTCATCACAAAAAACCAAGACAGGTTCTCCTGCGTTCCAAACCATAGGATAATATATATATATATCTTAGTAACTGCTAATAGACAAGCTCGTCGGGACTCCGGAGAGAAAGCGAGGAGTGTACTGTGTTACCCAAGTTCTTAAGAAACTTTATTATTATTTTTTTAAAAAAAATCTCATGCAACTAGCTGTCAGATAGCCCTGTTCACTTAAACTGATCAGCTAGTGTTTTCCTCGCATAACAAAACAAAATCAGCTGGTTTATCAGTCGTAGAAAACAACGTGCATGTTTTTTTTCATTAGTACACGGTATCTATGATGGATGTATCTGACTGGGATTATTGGATTAGGCAATGCAACTCACACACGTACATAACAGAAAACAGAACGGCCTAGCAAAATGAAGCTCTTCTTGACTTTGCTGAAAGTAAAATTGTGGGCTCATGGCTTCCGTACGTGTAGCTGAAGCTGACCGATCTAGCATCCAATTCTTACACTTTGTGGCACGCACCCATGGCCATGGATGCTTTTGGTCGAGGCCCAGTTCAATAAATAGCCAAACGCGAGAGGCAATAATCATTGTTCTCTCAATGACATTTCCATTATGTTTATTGCAATAATTATCTGTGCCATACACATCTACAATTGATGAAATGAGTTTGGTTACATATTATGTGTCGATTGTTGGTGTTCAAGAAAGAAATAGGCAGGATCTCTCCTTCGCAAGACAACTGCTTTGAGGAGAGTCACATCGAACATCCATATAAAAGCGTTCCCGCAGAAGGCTCCCCAGCTAGTTGAGACAGGCCAAAAAAGGGGATCTGGTTGCCACCGGGCGAGCTGGCGGTCTCTTTGCCTCCGATGGCCCGAGGGCGCCGCCACCGCTGGCCTCTTGTTGGCGGGTAGGGGTAGGTGTAGTTTAGGTCCTAGGATTTCTAGGTTTCGGCGTCTGGCGGCGTCGTCGCCGGCGGAATCACTACTACGCTTTTATTTTACTTGGCGGTGTTTTTTTGATTAATGGTGGCGGCTTTTGTAACCGCCACCGAGCTAGGGTCAAGATTAATCACCGATTAACGTGGCGGTTTTTAGCTCCCACAAATAACTGCCACCATAAATAAATAAAAGAATAATAAAAAAGAAAAACCCAATCGAAACCCTAACGGCCCGATTTGGGTTACGGGCCCGTTAGGGTTTTGTGCCCACGCCGCCATTGTCGGGGGCGGCCCACGCCGCCGCCATGGCGGATCCGCCATCCCCCGCCGGGATCCGACCTCCCTTACGGCGGATGCGGAGGAAGGGGAGGAGGGTCGCCCCGCCGGGGAGAGTCGAGGAGATGCCCGGAGGAGGGGTGGCTAGGCCCGCGCGTCGCCCCCGGGGAAGGGAGAGGGCCGCCGGGACGCCCGGCGCTTGCGCCGGGGGAGGTCCGGGCCAGCGCGCCGCCACCAAATTCTAAGCGTCCACCGCCGCCGGGCGCCGGCTCCCCCGCCGGGGGGCCGGGAGGGAGAGGCCGCCGGGGGCGCCTCGCTTTGCCTTTGCCGTAAGGAGGTGAGGGAGAAGGGCCGGTGGATCTTGTGGGGAGAGAGAAGGGGCGGCTGCGTGGGTGGGGGGGACGAGGGAATGAGTTAGGGTTTGGAACTCCCTCGGCTTATATACGTGATTCCTTTTTATTGGGCTGAATGGACTGTCATTGCGAATGGGGCCGGATATTTGGGCCTCATTAACCATGGCGGTTTTTATAAAAACCTCCATGGTTAATCGATTACCATGGCGATTATTATAACCACCATGGTTAATAAAAAATAACCGCCCGCGGTTAATCGTGACATTAACCGTGACGCTTTTTTTAAATATCCGCCACCATTAATCTTTTGGAAGTGCCTTGTAAAAGAAATTTTGTAGTAGTGAATAAATCCTCTAGGACTCTTCCTCGTCCCGGCGCTTCACTCCGGCGATGACGGCGAGCCCGTGGAGGTGGTACTCCCCCGTGTGGAGTCCTTGTTCGAGTCGGGGTCGGTGGGCATTATTCTTGGTGTTTGTTGAGATCACGATGGATGTCGGCTTTTCATTTAGGAAGGGAGGCAGCCGTGGGTTCTACGACGGTGTGGAGGATGGATCGACCTCATCTTTCCTATGGCGACGGTCATTGACGACAGTGAGTTCCGATCCAAGGCCAATAGTTCTCGGCGTGCGGCCCGGGCCGATGCACATTCGGTGGCATTTCGCCTCGTTCTTTGGAATGAGTGTCTTCTTCAGCTTTGTGCAAAGCCTTTGTGCGATGGAGATCTCTCTAACCTGGGGAAGCCGGCGTCGCGGTGTCCACTCCCGACGTTGTTCGGTGGCGGCGGAAGCGGCGGCGCCATGGTGTGCGGCGTTTCTTTGTAATTTTTGACTTTTCATGTGTGCAAGTTGGTTAGGACAACTGTCCTCTATGTATCCTAGTGTGTCGTATCTGTATTTATACTTGTCTTTATACGTCTTCCTTAACTAGGTGAATTCCCCACGCGTTGCCAATGATACGATGGAGAAATATATGAGTTATTATAATAATATTACTATCACCCTCTTATTCTTATTTTTTTCCTTTTTTTTTCATTCTCTCTCTCTTTTTTTTTTACTTTACTCTATACCAACTACCATTAGTAGATCCACCTATAATTTTCGAAATATATATGAGATCTTGCTTTGAAGGAGTTATTAAAAGGAATTCAATGGTGTAATCGGAATTTAATTTGGTTTTTTGGTTTGTGAGTTATAACATTTTTTTAGTTAGTTCAAACAGTGGGGCCCGTCGCTGGATGTCATGGTATTAATGGACTGCTGGGAAGGCATGCTTGCATGTCAAGAGAACTTGTTAATGAGATTCTCTATATAGGTGTAGTAGATATCAATACAGGTATGCTTGGTAAAAAAAAAAAAAGTGTTCCCGCAAGTATTTTTCTTTAAAATGAAAGGGTCATTATCTTATTTTCTATTGCAAAATTATTTGGCAGCTCTTTCATTAAAAAAATCACGGCCATTATTTGCCACCAATGTCTTAGGCCATCCTTAGTAGAAATTTCGTGGCTTTGTTTCTAATACACTTATATTTTGGAAAACAGTTTTAGAAGAGTCATCCCCATGAAACTCTCTTACTCCATGAAACTTTTATCATCTCTCTCTTCATAAACATAGTGACATGTCGGCATGTTTAATGCCATGAAACTCTATGAAACTTGCATTGGGAGTAACACATGGGGTAGGTTGGTGTAACACCGTAGCTTTTTTTTATTAAATACATTTTTTTCTAATTTACACCCACCCAACCCATTTGTAACACATTTCTATGTTAGTAACACATGGGCCCTTAGATGAATCATCGCACGATAAAACGAGTTTAGTTACGTTCTTTGTTTTAGTCAATAGTGTTAACATCCAAAATGATCAAGTTGGATATAAAATACAATCAAAGAGGATCAAAATTGGAGGAATTTGCCAGGTTTCTAAGCATAGATAGGTTTTCGTAACGAGATGTGTAGGAGGGTTTTCTAAACCGACCTAGGCCATTTTTGGAACCGACCCGATTTGGGGAGCCCAAGTCTAAATCTCTTGTTGGAAACTCCTTTGATCTCCTGGGGAACCTATATATTTCGTGTGGAATAATATTTCTATTATTATAGGACCATCCCCTCTGTTTATAAGAGGATGATGGCCAATTGAGAGATCCATCTATCCAATTATCAAAAAAATTCAATCTACCATCATTTTTTTTAAGCTTCTACTCAAGCTCTTCCAACTCCTTTCTACCACTTCTAATGAGATTTGCCACCGCTCTGGGTGGCCTTGACGATCCTAAGGAACCCCTACTATGCTTCTCTCTGTAGGCGTACGGGTCTTCTCTCGGAAGGTGTTCACTTGTGTTTCTAGCGAAGAACGAACGTGTGTCTAATCGGCTTCGTCGACCTGCCAAATTATAATTTTATTTTGAGAGGATGGAGTTTAAGCTATTTATATATATGCGAGTGATAGAAAACTGCCTAGCATCCTCGAAAACAGAATACAAACATTCTTAATAAAAGCATCCGATCCGTTTCATGATAGCTAGGAACACATAAAAGTCTGTCTCATCTATGAAGAAGGATTTAATTATCTTTTCTTGATTCGTTTATCATTTCCTCCACAAGAAGTAGCAGGCCACCATAGGAAGCCTAGAATACATATATATAGCAAAGTGGGACGTTCAGGTGTGTAGGGGATAAAGCTTCTACCTGTGCAGAAGGGACAGCGCCAATGAATAGTACATGATTATTTGATTCCAATAACGAAAAAGAGGGGAAAGAAAAGCTGGACAGATTACTTGTCGTGCAGTTGGGTCAAGCCTGGTCAAGTACGCCAAATGTAGTTTATGTTAGTGCGCAGGAGCTGGTGCGAAGCCAGCTGGCAAGCTTTTGTGTTCGTAGAGTTCATGTTACTCCCTCCGTTACACGATACTTGCAATTCTTTAACTCATATAAACTGTGTTTGACCTCTCGTCTTATTCAACTTTTTTTTAATAAATATTACCACTTTTGTTATGACTTATTACATCACTAAAGATATTGTTATGACGTTTTGTTTGTTTTATAATTTACATAAAAAATTTAAATAACACGAGCAGTCAAACACAATTTACATGAGTCAAAAGAATTGCAAATATTGTGGAACGGAGGGAGTATCTCCACAACGCATACTGTCGTTGTTCCTCCTATACCTAGTCATCCGTATTCAGAAAGACGTTTTTCAGAGCATATGGGTTCATCGATGCACACAAACGAGATTACGGCAACAGTTTTAGTTAATTATATAGGCTAGTACAATCATCATATAGTATCGAAAGTACATGTAAGCCCCTAGGTGGTTTTGGTTGTGTAAATCTTAATGTAACTAATAATAAATATGTTTATATTATATAATCAAGTATGGTTTCTTGTATTTTTTTAAAATTATCTCTATATGCGGTGTGTGCACATCCTGTCTACTCCCGCCGTCCCAGAATCTTTGCCATTCGCGTTTGGTGTTTGTCTGGCAGGGACTGTCGTTTTAGGCCTTGAAGCTAACCTGTCATTCTGGCTCCTCCTACGCGATGGTTCTCTGCTTCATTTGCCGGCCACTAGACCTCCATCATCTCCCACTTATTTCTGGTACGTACTGCTCTCATATGTACTACTCCTGTCCCATGAAGTTTGACGTTTTTGAATTTTAAAATTCATATTTGACCATCCGTCTTATTCAAAATATTTATGTAAATACTAAAATAAATTAATCAACATTTAAGTATCTTTATTAATAAAGTAAGTTATAACAAAATAAATTATATTTGTGTAAAAATTTAAATAAGACGAATAATCGAATCGATAACACGTAATTTAGGGTGACAAATTCAATGGGACGGAGGGAGTACGGAGTAGTACTCTGCAGCCTCATCACGTGCATGTCCGAGTAGGTCTTCTAGCTCCCCTTGGTACCCACGCCGTTGTTTGCCTACAACGACATACTCAATAGGATAGATGAAGTATATAATAAAATATGGTTTCTTGTAACTAATAAATATGACAAGTGCTTGGTTTGGTTCGCAAAACTGGGTGCTACATCCAAATACCACTCAAGAAAAACTGGGTGATCACTTTCTATCTCTTCCAGCCAACAATAAATTTAATGTGAAGATGCTTGAGCCAGTTGATTCACCGATTTATTAGAGATGCCCATCATCTCGTTTGAGCTGATAATGTTAATTTATTACGCTGGATGGATATGATCGGATTTTTTTCCGAAAGCGAGCTTAGCTCGTACTTGATAAGAGAAGGGGAATGTTTACACAATCTATGCCCGTCCCATAGCGAGATGACAAAAGGCGAACACAACTAAGCACACTTACATAGAGCACCGGCTTTAACGGTGGAGCTGAACACTTGTAAAATTAAGAAAACACAATTGTGCTACGGAAAGCACTTGGGAGTCACTCAAGGGGCAGAGAGCACTTGCGTAAGCCGGTGGAGCCCCCTTGAAGCCCGCGACCACCCAAGACTAGACCTCGCCGCGGATGACCTCAATAAGCCGCGATGACGTCCTGGATGCGTTGTCGAAAGTTCGCCGATTGCGCTCCTTTCAACTCTACCATGAGACGAGGAGCACGAGGGAGTCGAAGGCCCTCCTCAGCTCCCCCCGGCGAGGGTGCGCACACTCAGCGACCAAGAGACTAGGCCGAACCGAGTCGGGCGGGGATGTGGAGACCCACGCGGAGAGTAAGAGGAACCACACCCGCCGAGAGAAGATAAAGGAGGCGGCAGGTGGTCGATGGTTTCATCCTCTTGAGAACGAGGGCGCGATCCGCTGAGATGATATGATCGGACTTGGCTGCCGAACGTGTCACATGCGATCAAGTAGAGAAGCACTGTAGAATGAAGGGCCTGTTTGGGACCGCGTTTTTGAAACTCGCTTATAAGCTGAGCAGGCTTATCAAAAAAGCCGCGATCTGGAGAATCTGCTTATCAAATAAGCAGAGTGTTTGGTTGTCCTAATTATTTTTGATAGATTATTTGATCTAGGTGTAAAAAGTCCAAACTGCCCCTTATCCAAAACACAATCTTCTTCCCCAATCCTCCTGTTCTGCTGGACTCGTGCGAGCTCGGGAACCGGCGCCGGTGCGGGGTCAAGGGCTTGAGAGGAGGAGTGCCGTCACGGAGAGGGAGAGCGCCGGCACGGGCTCCCGCCGACGGAGGCAGTACTCCACCGGCCTTGGAGAGGAGGAGCGCCGGCACGGGCTCCCACTCGACGGGACGGCGGTAGCGGGCTCCCGCGAAGGTCGGCGCGAGCTCCGGGCGGCGGGCGGCGCGAAGCGCAAGCTCAGTCTGCCGGTGCACCGCACCGGGGAGGGGAGTAGGCCGGCGCCGGTTCGCCGCGCGCGGGAGGAGGGAGCCCGCGCCGCCCGCCGCCCGGGAGGGAGGAGACCGGTCCGCCGATCCGCATCCGCGTCGGGGAGTGCGGAGTGCGGGTGTCGGGCGAGACGCGGGTGGAGGGGTGTCGGGCGGTGGTGCGAATCACCTCGGCGTTTTTCGAACCCGCCTCCGGGTCGCTTATTGAAACGCCGTGTTGGGCCTCGATTATTTGGCGTTGGCGGTCCGAGAACGCAAAGAAAAAAGCGAGGTGTTTGGCGGGTTTATTTCGCTTATTGGGCTTATAAGTTGAGTTGAGCGGTCCCAAACAGGGGCGAAGCGCGCCAGGCTTAGTATAAACCCCTAAGCTCCACCGTTCGAGCCGGTGATCATTGTTAGTGTTCAATCCGTGTGGCTGATGGCTGCTCGCCACTAGACCAACCGAGCAGTGTAAACTTTATTCCAACTTCTCTTAACGAAGAACGTGCAATGCACACTTTTGAGAAAAAAAAAAAAGGCCGGGCTTATATATAGCGCCTTGATCCAACAAAGTACTCTAACAACCTAGCTCTGGGACTCGGAGCCAGCCATACTATATACTAGTACGGATGGGGATCTGCTTGGGCATTTTCAGGCGTGGCAAAGAAGCTCCTGCAGTTGCAGGTGACAAGAAGAATGAGGAGCTCCCCACCGGGGCACCGACGAGGGGTGTCGACGACGGCAACGCCCGCAGCAAAAGCAGAAGAGGACGCCGTGAAGCCGTCAACAGAGGAGACGACCAACGGTGGTCTTCCTCGCGTGGCATCTCGGCCTCCCGGCGATGTGGTGGTCACTGCTGCTGCTGCGCCGGCATAAATAATGTATGCATGTGTGAGTTTCTTTGATTGTGTGTCCAGTCGTCCAGGACGGACCAACCGTACGTATATATTTAAAGATACTAGAACGTAAGGCCACGCTGCGGCCTCACGGTGGCCACGGTAGTAAAAAGATTTGGTTCGTGGTGATTTTTGGATCCACGGTTCTCCAATGGTTGACCATCGGTGGGTGAGCAGGAGTTCCACTGGGCTGGTAAAACTGAGGTACAACCGGTAGGATGTTGTCGAGCGTCCATTGGCCGCCAGTGCTGGTTGTCGAACCGTGGCTGGTTGACTTCGTCCGGGCCCAAGTGCAGTAGCAGCTGAGAATTGTGCTTTACGCCGGACTCTTCGAGTGACTGTTGGGCACTGTCTCTGTGCACCCGTTCCTGCCCTGGAGGCACTGCTTGCTGGGGTCCACCGCATTCTGTACTCTGGGGCCCGTGTCTCAGCGAGAGGGTGCGGCTGCTCGATGCGTTCGGGTCTGTCAGCCCTGGTGGGATAGGGATAAAAACAGGAATCGCTAGCAACTCTTTTCTTTCTCCCATTCCGTTTCGCCGTTCCTCCAAGGTGAGCGCCGCCGGTGGTCCTTTCCTCTCCTTTTGCTGCGTTTAGCTGGTGTCGGCTCCTCTTGATCGCTCCTCTCGTGCTGGCGGTGATCGCGCTGCGGCGCGCCGCCTCTGTAGGGTGCTGCGGGGGTGTCCACCAGGTGTCAGATCTGTGGCGGCGGGTGCTCCATCTGCGCCAGGGCTGCATACGGTGCTGCGGGACGTTCGCTGGCTCGTGGTGAGCTTGGCTCGCCGGCGTCTCGTGCCTGCTTCGTCTGTATCCTGATGTCTTCACCGAGGATGAAGACTGGCGTCCAAAGGTACACGATCTTTCTTCGTTCCTGTACTGCCTTCTCTGATCTTGGTCCGCAGTCCCCTCTTCTCTAACCTTTTTTTCCTTTTCTTACCTCTCCAAATACTATCTAGGTTCCAGCCATTCTTAGAGTGGACAAGAAGGGGATCTTTGCTCTTGCAGCTAAGGAGCTAAAGCTAACCATCGAGGAAGAGAGACCATCCAGATCTATGGCGACATGTACATGATAAAAGTGAATATTGCCAATGTCCTCTCCAAAGAAACGTACGAGAAGAAAACAAGAGAGTTTGCTGGAAAGCCTGTACCCACCAAAACACTATCCATCCAGAGTGCCTATAGTGCGGTTGTGAAATATCTTGAAGAGGGAAAACTAATCACAGTAGACGATTACAAAGCCGAGAATGTTTCCCAGAATCATGGTCAATGTTATTTGAATTCAAAGCAAAGAAACTCACAGACGCTGCTCTTGCAAACTACAGAAAACTGCATGGCTTCCTATGCTCTTTTGACGCATTTTGTCAGGATGCTTCCCGCCGGCTTGGCACTTCTTCTTGCCGCCGCAGCAGATATCCCATCACCAAAAAAAGAAATCACGCCGTCACGCCATGAATGCTGCCTTGGATGAAGGTTTGGCGTCCATCGTCAGCAAGCTATCACACGATCTGCAAAACATGCGTGCTCAGTTTATTGCCGTTCTTGAGAGTCCAGATGAAGCCAGCCAGATCTATGTTTGTGTACTTGCGATGTTGCTTTTGTAATTTGCTATGCACGCATTGTACCCTGCCAAAAATAGTTTGGGCCATGCAGTGCCTTATTCTGGGTGTTTTTACTCTTTTCCGACGCTGATGGTTCATGGACATTGATTATTTCACAAAAAAAAAAAAAAAAGTTCCGTGCAAAGTTGATCCACCAACCAACGGCCTGCGAGGCTGCGACACAGCCGGTCAGTCCCCGCGCATGGGCGCGCGCAAGAGACTAGTATATATAGAGAGAGAGAGCGCGCGCGCGTCAAGCTAGATGAGACCACCGTGCATGCGTCTTTTTCCCTTTTGTTTCCTACATAGTACATACAGTATATATCATATGCCCGTCGAAATCAAGATCGAGTATTTGGTATAGATTTGTGGAGTTTTATGTTATTTTGCTGTGCTGTGCAGAGTTGTGCTATTTGTTATTGTTTTTTTTCCCTTTTTGGTTTGGTACGTAGTCTTCCTGAGCTACAATTACTTGTATCTTTCTTCTATGTAAATAGTTTGTATCTTTCTTCTATGTAAATAGAAATTAATAGTGTGTGTTGGTTCGTTCAAAAACGATCAAGAGTAGTGAGAGGTTTGCGTGATCCAGTTCAAATATAATATGTGAGGACTGATGAGCTTTGTGGGTATAGGAATAGTGTTACAATAGAAATTTGATGTAGTACTTCCTAATAAAAGCCGAGTTTTTTTTCCATTGCCACGTACTACCCCACACTCCCATCACATGATCCAGCCTCATCGTCGCCCACCACCTGCTGCTTTCTTCCTCGTCCGGTCGTCCCTAACAATCCTCCTTGTGATCCATGGTCATTCCTTTTCTATCTTGTTAGGGAACCAATAATGGTTAGAGTAGTTACTAGCTCTCTAAGGCCCTGTTTAGTTAAGTAGTACTAGGACTTTTAGGAAAAGACTCTCAAGAGGAGATATAGGGACTTTTATTAAAAAAGTTCCAAAAAGTCTCTTTATTTGGTTTCATATTTGACTAAAAGAGAACCTTTTTAGTCTCAATTCGAAAAGTCCATCCAACCAAACAGAGTCTAAGAGTCCCTTTGGTTGGGCTTTTGGCTATGACTTTTTGCCCCCACAAGCCAAAAAACCCAACCAAAGGGCATATCCTGGCAGCCGCTTCCTCCAAAAGCCGGCTTTACGCAAGACAAAAATGAAAGCACCTCCGGACCTGCTTTCATCGGCTTTGGATGGAAGAAGTTCGAGGTATTTACCCGCCTTGCCACCGGTAAGTGGAAAATACCCGTTCGTTCTTTTCCCTCCCACCCGCCGACGCCCCAAGCAGTCCGCGCCTCCCTTCCATCCCCCTGCCCGGATCCATCGAACCCCGGCCGCAGGAGTGCCGCCGTTTATGAAGCCGTGAGCTCCGCTCCTTCAAGACGGCAGGTCCCCCTTCCCTCCGCTGGGCTGCGAGATGGAGCTCCCTCCCTCCTCTATCAACCGGCGGCGACGGGGAACAACCGCCGGATCTCATGAACTCCGGCCGCGGCCACCAGCACCGGCACGGCCCCAAAGACCGTAGCCCCTCCTCGGCTTCTCACGAACTCCGGCGCGGTTGCTCATGAAATCCGGCGAACTCGAGCTCCCCTACTGATGGATTCTCACGAACTCCGCGCGGCTGCTCACACCCGTGCCCCTCCTCGGATTTGGGCGAAGCGTGGCCAGCCACCAGCAATGGCGGGCGGGCGCTGCCACCAAAGACTAGCGGCGCTGCCCCAACACCGGGCGGGCACACCCAGCCAACTCGGTAGCTCCGACTCCGACCGCTGCAGGTGTCGTGATCCTCTCCCGAAGCCCAGCTCTCCGAAGGTCTGCCGCCCAGCTCACCGGAGGTCTGCCGGCCAGCTCCGGCTACTCGCCCCTGGCTACCCCTGTGCCTCGATGGTGATGGCCATCCCCACGGGCGTGGAGGTCGTCCTGGTCAATCACGGGGAGGAAGAAGAGGTGCATGACGAGCGGATCCACTCGTCAGTGAGACAAGGAGAGAGTTGAGTGAGAGGGATGGAGATACATATGGGGTCCACTCATTACTTTTTCAAAAAGCTACAACTGTTCTAACCAAATAGACTTAGCTTTTCTCACGGCCGCTTTGCCATAGCTGCTTTTGCAAAAAGTCACAGCTCAGAACTGCTTTTGCAAAAGCCACAACCCAACCAAACACACCCTAAGACAACTTCCCCAATAATACTAACTATTAGCACATGGCTTTTAACAAGAATATACCACACAACACCTCACATAACCTTAAAATATGTGGAAAAGCTAGCTTTTCTCTCTCAATTATGAATGA
The DNA here is from genome assembly GCA_015847255.1 of Hyparrhenia diplandra. Lineage (NCBI taxonomy): Eukaryota > Viridiplantae > Streptophyta > Magnoliopsida > Poales > Poaceae > Hyparrhenia > Hyparrhenia diplandra. The sequence goes on along the minus strand of JADLZK010009030.1, from coordinate 61,229 downwards.
AAATCATTCGTACAGCTAGCTTAAAGGTCGATCATTTGGCTAGATCTGATGGTTTAAAAATGAGAGGAACCAGTTAAGAGTAATTCAAGTTAGGCCGGAATAAAAAATTAGATCCATATAGTTAAACCGAGAGGGGGTATAATAGTACTTTAAATCTTCTATCGTGGAGCCAAGGACCAGATCGTCTCTCATGTAGGCTGTGTGGCCAGATCATCCCCGTCCATACCTACCAGTGCCCATACATGTATCTTCACATCATGACTTTCCCCATATGCATAGGGTGTGTTTAGTTTATTTCCTATACAAGCCTGACTATCAAAACTAAGCCAAGATAGCTAGCTCAAGACCCTACCGGTGCCCATACATGTATCTTCACCTCCTCTCTATGTGCGCACAAATAATACACGGCACAACCGTCCTTGCAAGGAGCCTTGGATGTGATGACGATAGTGAGGTTGGAATGGCCGGCCACGAGAAGCTCCTCGCGGGTGGGGAAGACTCCCACCTTGGTGATGCGCGGACACCGATGAGCTGGTCGTGGTAAAGCAGGTGGTCCGGACACATATGTGGAGGAGGTGCGCGGACCATGAGGTGGTGACAGGGGAGGCGGGTGGACAAAGTGGGTGGTGACGAGAACGACCGCTAGGGCTAGCTCGGGCCTGGCTGCAGGAGAACGTCCAATTCGATAGTTCAATCCTAGCCAGGCTCCAAGCGAACGGATGACCATCCCAAACCTGGCTCCAGACCCATTATAGGCAACCTAACATGCCAAATTGGCTCCAGAGAGCCTGGCTATAGGGGTTGGCCACACAACCAAACACACACCCATAGTGGTCCCCAACACATAGCACAATGGCTATAGCTATGTAATGCAGGATCGCCACATTCCTCACATCCATTGCATTCGACCGTGAGTTGGTTGTTGGCTAGCGGTAACATGGAGAAGAAGAGGATAGGAAGTAGGCAAGATAGAAGGTCGGGTTTGGGAAGGTTCGGTGGAGCGATTCTCGGGAAGAATTGCTCCCCGGCTACTAAACTCATTTTTCAAGAGAAGGGATTCTCTGCTGATTTTGTGAAGTGATTCTATGAAATAAACTAAGAGGTTGGGTGCTAAAAAAGTTGCTTTTTCTAATTATGTGAAGTGGTTCTCCATCTAGATTTGGAGAGTTTATGCTAAAAAATAAAAGAGAATCACTTTCAGCCAAAGAATCACTTAACTAGAGAATCGAGTAAGCATAGCTGGAAAATCAAGGATCACAACTTTGCCAATCATTGATTGAAGAGCTCTGTCTAACCATCGATCTATGAATGATAAGATGTACTGTAAAGACTCAATCACGACCCGCAGATGATTCGGGGCTAGCAAAGAAGGATGGCAACGGGTTGGGTTCGGATCGGGTGGAGTCTCCGTGCACCCAAAACCGAAACCCGAAATCGAAAACCGAAACCGAAACCAATTCGGGTGAAAATCCATCACCAAAACCAAACCCGCGGATAAACCCGAAACCCGAATGGATACCCGAAACCCGCGGATAACCCAAAACCGAACAGATACCCGTAGATATATATGCACATATTCACATGTATAAACAAGAGACAATAAATAATAAATATTTTCATGAGTCAACTTTGAATAAATTTAATAATCTAAGTAAATAATTTATTATTAACATATTATAAAACATGAGTTTTAATTCTAAATGATTTATTTCGAATGGATATCCATGGGTAGAAAACTAAACCCGAAAACCTGCGGATATCCGAACCGAAACCGAACCGCTGCCATGTTTAGCTAGCAGATGGCGATCGAGAAGAGGCTTCCTTTACCTACTTTGGGGCTAGGACTCTAGGTTAACTTTGGTGGGCATTAATGCGCAGGACTAAAGATTATTGGAGGTGCAAAGTTTTATGCGTCTCATCAGTATGTAATGGATACTGATCCATATTACTTTATAGAATATTATAAGAAGGTAATTGTAAGTATATGTGCATTGGTGCACCATGATAACTCTAAGAGCATCTCTTTTTTTTTCCTTCATGATTATGAAAAGTAATTAAGAGCATCCCTTGAAGGTGACCCTATCATTTATATAGCATGCTACCTAATTAACCTATCTAGATGCAAAGGATTATTCCCCCTTGGAAAATAAACTTGAATTCCATGAGACGATGCCAGCAAATTATTGCAGCTTCTTTAGTAGAGAGGAAGATGAGATGATTTGGCAATTTACTTCCAAAGGGACTTAGAGCACTCACAGACTCTATGGTAGAGTCCATAACCATTAATTATACTGACACGTAGACATTTTACTGATGTGGCAGGACATTTATTGAGGAGAGAAGAAAAAAAATCGAAGAAACGACGTCTAAACAAGAAACGACATCTACGCGCCCATCGAGGTCCTTCGCGGCCCGCGACTGATCCCGTTTGCGCGTCATCCCCGTTGGCCGCACCGCGCGAACGCCGGGTCCTTGCCGCGGGAGGTCATAGTTATCGCGCCGCCGCAGACGCATCCTTCCCGTCGGCCCAAGCCCTCCAGCGCTCGTGCGTCTCCCTCCTCTTGCCTCATCCGCCTGTGAGGTCGCGACCACCCGGCGAAGCTCGCATGGCCACGATTGGATCTCGCTTGGCCGTCTAGGGCGAGCTGGCGTGGCCGCCCGATGGATTGCGTGCGGAGCTTGAGGCCGCCTCGAGAGCTCGTCGAAGGTCTCGTGCATGCGTGGGCTCGTTAGCTATGGATGGTGTACAGGTGTCTGTGATGCTGCGATCTGCTCGCCGTGATTTGCCACCGGCGGCTACGTTCCCAGGCTTGATGGATTTGTTGGAGAATTCTTCTGAGTTGTGCTTCGTCTTGTTTCCCTCTTCTCTTTTCTTTTCTTGTTTTTTTGGCCACGGCCTTTTGTATATAAATATTGTTTTTTTACGAGACATTTTTCTTTTGCTTTTTGATGCGCTAGTGTGAGCGATAATTTGTAGCTCCAGAGATGAATTCCTGTTACTGAATGGAACGGTTCAAAGAAACAAGAAAACCTGTAGTAAGAATTCACACCGATCTTTGTCTTGGGCATGACTGTTTATCGAGAGGTGTAGAGTGGATCACAGGAAAATATGACACAGCTGATCAGCTTTTTTTGAGTGCATAATAAATTTCTTTATCTATAGAAACTACTATTACAAATGGTTTCTTAGATAGAGTCTTCAAGTTATAGACTCTACGGGTGGAGTCTGCATTGTGAGTGTCCTTGTACCTCTCAATTCTTGTATAAGATAATCAATTTTCGAGGGATGCCATTTGGGGTCTTAAAATCCCTCCAAGGGTACAAATCTTCTTCTGTCTTTTGTTCAGTAACTTTTGTTCAGTAATAGGGCACTGAGAGATAACTTGGCTAAACGTAGGGAAGTGAAGGACAAAACCTGGCTAAACGTAGGGAAGTGAAGGACAAAACCTGTTTATTTTGCTCTGAAATAGAAACATGTCAACATTTATTCTTCGAATGTGCTTGGCTACTCAATGCTGGACAAAAATCTCGCTGATAATAGACAAATCAGTTGGTAGTAGTTTTGAGTTGATAGGTTGTTGTTGGCTTAGCCCTACGAAATCCACTGTTATTAATATAGTTACTGCAGCAGTTATTTGGTCTATCTAGCTAGAAACTCAGAAATGAGTCTTGTTTTCAGAATTCAGGTTGGAAGAATATGGAGGTCCTTTTTTTTTTGAGACCACGCCGATGCGCGTATTTCATTAAGCAGGAAGAGTTTTGAAACACATGTACAAATGTCGTTTGGTAACACCATGTTACCAACGGCTTCCTAATCTACTGGATGCATATAAAGTTTTATTACATAACATTCATTGTTGCTACAGAGTTGAGGTAGATCCCCGCATTCTCCAGGAGGTCGCCGAGGTGCCTGTTACCTGCCATGCACCAGGCTACAGCCTCATCGCGGATGACGAGAGCCAGATGAACTGCCGTGGTCAAAATCCGGTTGAAGGTCCTCGCACTACGCTCCTTCCGAGTAGCCACCCAACTAGGAAGAAGAGTGAGTCGGCCACGCCGGAGAGGCTTAGGAATCTTTTTGCGGTTAAGCCTCCACCAATCAAATACTCTCTCCTCGGCCACCACGACAAGGTGCTGCAGCTGTAGCTTTGAGAGAACGATGAACCAAACCTCCTTGCTGTAGGAGCATCCAAGCATGATGTGGTCCATGGTTTCCGGACTCTGATCGCAAATGATACACTCCTGAGAGTCCTGTAGTCCATGGCGGAATCTCCGGTCGCCTGTCTCGTAGCGTCCATGGAGCACCAGCTAGAAAAAGAATCGTACCCTTGGTGGGGCCTTTACCTTCCATAGCTGTAGAATATGGAGGTCCTGTACTACAAGATTCTTGGGCATTTACAGAATTGGAAAATTCTGTGCCCGGTAGACAGGATAGGGATATTGGAGTCTTATATGGAAAAAATCAAGGAGGAGGCAAGAATGGTGCACTGGCTACCAGATGCGCAAGGAGAATGACGTGAAGCTCTCCAAGATGGTGAAAACGATCGTGCTGGATCAGAACAACTCGGTTGTGCAAACCGGCCAGAAGGGAGAGGACGAAAAAAAGGAAGCTGGAGACTCCATGGTGGAGCTCCTGGACATGGTGCTGGAGCCAGCACACTGAAGCCTATGGAAGATAATACTACCGTTTCATTTGGCTCTCTTCAGTTTCTGTTTTGTTGAGACTTAACTTGGCTTATCTGTTAGTAGGAGTTTTCTTGTTTTGCTGTGTGTGGTTGTCACCATTCTCGGAGGAGATGGTTTATCTGTGGCCTGTCCACAAACTGGTGCTATAAAACGTTTTGTCTTTTGATATCAAAATCGAAAGACTGGGGTGATCACACCCTTGAACTCTAAAAAAAAAAATTATTGCAGCTTAGAAAACGATGGTCTTACATTAGAAATGAGAAAAGCGTCTATATATATATATAATAGATATATACGCCTCTGATGTTGATGGGAGCTCAAGTTGGTCTATTTTACCCCATGGGAGGCATCTATCTGTCTCTTTTCTTTTAAGATAAACGTGTTGCATGCGGCATCTCCATCTATCATTTGAGGCAACACGATGGTGAGAATAATACTTTCCTACAAAAGAAGCACAACCTCGCGCAAGGTATTGATCTGTCATGACACATGACACAATTTGGAGGCCGAATGATTTTCAAGCCCAAGTCCCAATATGACACATGAACAACCTCGCGATAACTGAAACAGGGGCCTGGCCTTAATAAAATTTGGAGGCCGAATGATTTTCAACAAAGCGATAACTGAAATAATGCCCATATTAACCACAAATGGTTTGCCTGATGTAAGTGCAATAACTCACTAATCTTCCCGCTTCGAATTGTGTTTTCTGAATACCTGCTGTTCTACGGGCACTAAATGAACATATCGGTACAACATACTCTTGAGATTCAGTATTATGTCATAAGAAAATTAATTACCCTATTTTTTTTGTGTTACAACACGAAGGGAAATGCTCAGGCACATCGCTGTATTTTCCATTTCTCCACCATAATTAAGTTTCCATGGCATGCGTACGACGTGGACTGACCTAAATTAAAGGAAAAAGAAAACCTACCGCACTGATGCACACAAGCAAGCATATTCGTGTGTCAGCTACAACTTTGGAACAACGGTTCCAGCTGTGCGAATATAATCAGAGGACGGTGAGAAGGGCCACCTTCCCTATCCCTGAATATATGCCCGCATCTGGCCACCTTCTTGACGTGTCTACCTCATCGCGTCTTGCTGTCTCCCCATATATCTTCATGGCCACTTCACACCAGCATAGCTATGACGTCGCAGTTGGATCTAGAGGCGGTGATACTTGAACCGGTGGAGTATATTGTACTATTGAAATTGTTGCTAGAACAAAAGAAAAAAAATGAGACTTAATTCACTACTAGTTCATCTACATAAACTCAAATTGTTGTACACAGTTCAAATACTCGTTCTAAATGAATGACATAATACACGTCGCATTATTTAGACAAATGCATACATTCATGTTTTAGCGGGCAGATTGCTATTTGCTCGCTCTTGTTGACGGGTAACGCCTGGAGCGACGAGGTGCCGGTTGAAGCCATGTCTTTGCTTTCTGCTGATCTGATGGTGGCGAAGAGGGAAGGAATGTGGATGGATTTCTCTGGTCAAAAGGCAGCTTGGAATATGTAATGGAGTGCTTGAAATGTGTCATGACCCAAAAAGAGATCGCCGGAATAGGGCCCAACAAGGGGGCGCAAGCGCCGCCCGGGGGCCAAGGCCCGGCGCGCAGGCGCTCGAGGGCTGGGCGCGCCGCCGCCCCGTGAACGCGCCACGCCGGTTGCCGCGCAATTAAGTAAGGAATATTTAAGGAATAAAGATAGGAATAAAATAGGGAATAAATAGATTGCTTGTAAAAGAGGAATTCCAATCTATAAGGAAACCTCTAGATCTTTCTTAGCATGCAAGTCTCCCTCGGACTATAAATACAAGGGGCATGTAGTCGGTTGAATCTTAAGAAGAAATAAATTAAAGGGGTAACTCCCAACAGCTCTCCGGCTTTTAGGCTCTCCCTCTCCCTCACCTCGACGCACTGGCCGCCGCTGCCTGGCACGCCGCCACCCCCGCCGCCCAGGCTGCGCGGCCCGCCCGGCACGGCAGCGCCGCCGCCCCACGCCGCCGCTCCCTCTTCTTCTTCCTTCTCTTCTTCCTCCTCTCTACTACTCCCAAACAGCCCCATCCACCGTCTACACCATCACCGCCGCCGTCAAGATCGCCGACGATCAAGAATCAGTGTCAATTCCGCCCAATCTAGCCGGAATCGACAATTGGTATCCGAGACCAGGGCGATTCCCACCACCGGCAGCTTCCGACCACCACCAACGCCAAGATCCGATGGACAGCCACAAGATCGCCGAGCTCGGATGGAGATTTGCGAGTTTCGTGATCACTAGAGGAAAATCCAGGCCACCTTCACCGTCCCTCCCGAGAAGTTGGATGAACAGCCTGCCCGACGACGACGCATAACGGCGACACGGCCACGGGCGCCGCCAACAACGCCGCCGCTGCCATGGCGCTCCCGACATCAACAACGCTCCCATCGACATCCACGACGACCCGGTGGCCACGACAGCAGCAACACCGCAGCACGCGGCCTTGCTGTCCGATGTACGTGCGGCCTCACGACGTCACCTCGGCCACCACCGACGACGTCCCCGCCATGGGCGCCGCCCGACGGTGACGACGCTCCTACCGGCGCCGCCACGCCACCCCCTCCAAGATCATCGACGCCGCAAACAACGAGCACGTCCACCCCATGGGTGCCCCTACCGCTTGCTATCCGGATCGAGATCGAAACCGAGGCTACCACCGACGCATACACCGGTGCTCGACGAAAAAGCCTACCCAATTAGGCCAACGTCTCACGGCGACTACAATGGCACGTATAAGTTCCCCGGTCACTACCAACATCATCTTTGACATTGGGAACATCCGAGTGCCAACAAGGACGACTCAACGACGTTGCCTGACGTCAGCACCGACGTCGCCAATCTCAACCCCGACGTCCATGACATCCTGGACAACAACGGCGACATGAACAACAACGCCAACAACTTCGCCGACTAGGACATCACACGCTCCACAGTCACCAGCCAAGACGTCTTCGACCCCGACATCATCGACGAGAACAACGACACCCCCCTGAAGTCAACGACATCCCCGACATCGCCATTAACGTCGCTAGCCACAATGCTCGCGGCATCGACGACATCGACAACGACAAGGACGCTACCAGGAGCGCCATGAACGGCAACGACGTCCTCAAGGATGCCAACGCCAATGACGTCCCCGATGTCGACTACGTCTTCACCATGCCTACCATCGACAACAACTACAAGGGCATCAACCACGACGACATCCTCGCGGCCAACCTCGACATTGGCAACCAGGACGTTCCACACATGGGCGCCACGGCCGATGAGAACACCGACGGCCCCCCAGGTGCCACCAAGGAGACGGTTGTTCACTCGCCGACCTTCGCCGACGATCTACTACACCTGCTGGACATTCGGCCGACATCAACAATGGTGGAGAACACCATCCATCAGGCTGCAGCTCCAGCAAAGAAGACATCATCAGTACCACACAAGCAGAACATCAGGTACACAGCTGCCAAACTGACGACAACAGCACTCCTCTTTCTTTGGCTCCTCTGCATCACCAAGGCGCCACGGAGAACGGAGACAACATGCCATGGTGCCCCACTCTCGGTTTTGGGACGTCCTTCAACGGCGACACCAACAACCATCGCGACGTCGACTACGTGACTTTGGCAGCAGGGACGACTCCAGAGCCGTACCTATGGACTCTGATATTCCTCAACGACATCTATGTCCAGTACGACTACGCCAACAAGCCGTGGGCTGCAATGCACCAGGAGGCGCCCTACATACGGAGCATGGCAACCCAACTCGCTCCTAAGATCAACACTTCCATCTTCAACAAGTCTCGACTTGGGGCCTTTACCGATGACGACAAGAGGCCACATACCACCCATATCAACCCCCTACATCGCCAACCTCGTCACGACCCCGGAGGCTTCCATTCCACCTCAACTTGCTCCTTCAATGGAAAACAAGCTCCATGGCCTCGCCGGACTCATAAAGATGATGGCACCGGCTTGGGCACCACTCGAGGAGAGTAATAAGCCCCCGACGACCAGGCCACTCGTGCGACATCCATTCAGCTTCAACATCAGCATCTCCATCTTTACCCAGCGCATCAGATATGTCACCAGTGCAGAACCACAGCGCGAGGACGCGCTGTCAGCGAAAGGGGGGAGAGATGTCATGACCCAAAAAGAGATCGCCGGAATAGGGCCCAACAAGGGGGAGCGCAAGCGCCGCCCGGGGGCCAAGGCCCGAGTGCGCGCGCGCGCTGAGGGCTGGGCGCCGCCCGCCCGTGAACGTGCCACGCCGGTTGCTTCGCAATTAAGTAAGGAATATTTAAGGAATAAAGATAGGAATAAAATAGAGAATAAATAGATTGCTTGTAAAAGAGGAATTCCAATCTATAAGGAAACCTCTAGATCTTTCTTAGCATGCAAGTCTCCCTCGGACTATAAATACAAGGGGCATGTAGTCAGTTGAATCTTAAGAAGAAATAAATTAAAGGGGTAACTCCCAACAGCTCTCCAGCTTTAGGCTCTCCCTCTCCCTCACCTCGCGCACGCCAGCGCCGCCTGACCCCCGCCGCCGCTGCACGGCACGCCGCCACACGCCCAGCCAAGCCTTGGCCGCCCGCCGCCCGGCGCGGCGCCCACGCCGCTCCCTCCTCTTCTTCCTTCTCTTCTTCTTCCTCTCTACTACTCCCAAACAGCCCCATCCACCGTCTACACCATCACCGCCGCCGTCAAGATCGCCGACGATCAGGAATCAGGTGTCAATTCCGCCCAATCTAGCCGAATCGACAAAATGTCTCTAGTTTCAGATGCTTTTAGTCTCTTTATCAGTTTTCGCTGTACCAGATCTCGAGGAGCGTGTGTGCTCAGGTTTATCCCAGCAATGTGGCTGTGCGATGTTTTGAACTTAACTGTTTGATCTTTGGGCACCCTTGAACTCTAAAAAAATACATGTTCTAGCGGAAGACAAAAATAAAATTAGGAATGCATGTTTGCAAATAGTACTTCGAAAAAAAGAAATGCTTGCCGCTTTGTACCAAGGTGGTAACATCCTCTCTATTTATTAGATGGATTCTCCGCGTGTCGCCATGAGAGTGTAAAGTTAGTTTTGGTGACCATTTCATGAATGAAAAGAGATATATAAAAATGTGAGTTATTGCATGATAATTAATTGTAAACACATATAAACTTAAGGGTCTATATGGTAACCCTATCCGAGAAAGGACCTTATGAGGAGTTTAGTCCAGGCTACAACACTAGTTGTAGATATAATTTGATTTTTTTTTTTTTTGAGACCACACCGTTGCACGTTTTTTCATTAAGCAGAAGAAAGTTCGAACAAGTTAATAAGACGCAATGGTAACCAACTAGTTACCGAGGCGCCGACCTAATTGTACTAGAAAAGCAAGAAACGCGAGGGGCGTGAGACCCTCCACCTAACAATCCCGCAAGGCAAGTCCAAAACAGAAGAGAACTCAACACCAAGAAAGCCAGTGGAATCTCATTCTTTCAGGATCCTTAGAATAATGTCTTCTTTTTATTCGATGTTATGCCACATGTAGCTTAGTTCTTTGCATCACACTCACACCCCTCTTGCTGTATAGACACATAGTTTTCAGACGTTTTGCTGATATACCAAAGGTGTGCTAGCTAGCTGGCTAAGAGGTGTCGGCCAAATAAAATGGGAATCTCGATCACCAATATAATGCAGAGAATAAAAACTAGCAGCCAAATATATACAGGACTTTTTTTTTTATGTGACAGACATGTCTATATATACACATAGCAATTAATGCAGGTCTGGCGTAAGGCGACGAAGATCATGGGAGCATTCTGGAGTAGCCTTCAAATCTTCTGCCTCCCTTGTTGCTGTCCTAAAAGTGCTATACATTCCTTGGTTACTTCTATCGTAAAACGATCATCTGGTCCTTGCTGCTGCTGTCTTCAACATCAGCAACCCCTGTCCCCAACTTGTCCATCACCTTCACACCCAAAGTGTAAGCCTCCATCACCACCGGCGGATCAACTAGAATTGTCACCACCGGCAGGGTCATCAGTAGCTTCGTCGAAGCCACTTGGAGAGAAAGTTCATGTGCCACCAGGGACCAGTGGCAGCAGCATGGGAGCACACCAGGTGAACACCAAAACTCTGCAGTGAAGCCATGGCACCACCGTTGCCTCCTCATCCGTTGCTTTCATGTTCAACTCCGCCACACAGGCTGGTGATGAGTTCTCAAGACAAGGTATCAGCGCTATTCAGCAGCTTGAGAGGAGACTGGACATGGAGAACACAAAACATAGCGCAATGTCCCCTGTCCTCGGAAATAATTGGTGATCAGTTAGAGTTGATTGGAAAATCAACTGATTATTAGAGTTTTCCTAGCGTGCCTTTTGTTTTCGTTTTTCTCCTACATGCTCGATCCCACCAAAACAAAAGCATCTTCACTTTTGTCAAATACCCAACTGGAATTTGATTTCTATTTCAGTTATGACCAGAAGTTATTTAATTATTTATTTGAACCCTACCTTTCACAAACCACCTGACACATGTTGTAACCATTTCATGATTCAGATTTCAAAAATACAATATCTTTTCTACCGTAAGTCTAATTCACAAACCGTTTAAGGATTGTTATTGGAAAAATGTGCCAAACAAAATAAGATATATAGAGGCTATGTTTCGACAGTTTTTTTATTAAAAAAGTCTTTATTAAAATGGTTTTAAAACTTCTAATCGCTGTTGATATAACATTGTAGTTGCAACAAATACTCAGTTACAAGTTAATTTAGCTGTTCCACATTTAATTGATGATGGCCATTCAATCCTTCAATATGGATGATACCATATTATTTTTGGATCATGATATGCTTCAACCTAGGGAACTTAAGCTTGTGCTTAGTACCTTTGAACAATTGTCAGGATTGAGTTATTCACTTATGGTAAGTCAAGGAGCATGGACAAGAATACACAAGTATTTTTGGATGCCGGTTAGGTGGTTTTCCTTTCCGGTATTTAGGTATTCCTACGAACGATGTTAAATTATCAAATAAGGACTGGGCCAACATTGAAGACAAATTCTATAAAACACTTTGTAGCTGGAAAAGAATGTTATTATCTGTTGAAGTTCTCATAAATTCAGTACTAACTAGTTTAGTCATGTTTATGTTATCTTTTTTTGAAATCCCTAGAGGAGTACTTCAAAAATTGTATTACTATCGCTCTCATTTTTTAGCAAGGTGAAGGACAAAAAAGAAATATCATCTAGCCAAATGGATTGTTCTTTGCTCTCCCAAAGACTTTGGTGGTTTAAATATACATTACTTAGACATCCAAAATAAATATATCCTTAGCAAATGGCGTTTCGGGCTCATTAATGAGGACGGGATGTGGCAAAACCTTTTTAAAAGGAAATATCTCATCGACAAGCCCTTATCCTAGGTGCAGCATAAGCCGGGGATTCACTTTTTGGGCTTGTCTCATGAAGGTCAAAGCCGACTTTCTAAACTGTAGCACGTTTAAGGTGCATAACGGGAAAATGCGCGATTTTGGAGAGATGTCCGGTTAGGTGATAAACCCCCGAGCAAGGTGTACCCATTATTATACACTACTATGAGGCATGGCAAAAGTTCTTGGTGCTGTACTACTGAACGTATCCTTTAGGCAAGGTTTGATTAATGAAAACCGGATTGCGTGGTTCAAGCAAGTTTCAGAAGTGATACAAATCAGCCGTATAGACGAGCAAGATATATTCCATTGGAACCTTACTAAGAATGGACCGTTTATGGTTCGGTCTATGTATAAAAATTTCATTACACATGGAATTAAACCCCGACAAAAGTGTTCTTTAGAAACAAAAAGTACCACTTAAAATTAAAATTTTCGTGCGGTAACTAAAAAAGTAGTTACTCTTACCAAAGATAACCTTTCAAAGAGGAACCGACAAGGATGTATCAAATGTTGTTTTTGCAATTCTATACAACCAATTTAACATTTGTTTTTCAAATGCCGTTTTGCGAGCTTTCTTTGGAACACATCATACATTTCTTTTCGGGATTCGACCACCTACTAGCATTTGGTTATTGGCTGCATGGATTAAATCTAAAGCTTTGAAATCAGATTTTTTAGAGCTTCGCATTATGTTGGGCAAGATGGTTGAATGGGAATGATATGGTGTTCAATAAAGCCAAAACTAATACCTTCATGTAGGTAATTTTTTTAGTGGCGATGTCTTTGGATCCGTCGGTGGTCCATGCTATATAAGGAGGAGGATCGTCGCTCTTTAATCAAGGATGCGTAAGATGGGAGACTTTGATTATGCTATTTTTTTTTTCAAAGTTCGGTTGGAAATTCACAAAGTATATTGACATTTAGAATTAGGGAATTTGGTGATTCTACCTTGGACGGTCACTAACGACATGTTTTTCCTGTCAACATACTACCATAAAGGGAGTAAAACTAAACCTTTTTTATACTCATATACATTTATTACTAACATATTTCCACTTGTAGTGTCCAAAATGTATTTTGTAGTATTTTGTAATAAAAGCGGTGGAAATACGACCAAAAGGCGCAACCCCACAAGCGCACTTCAGAAGATTACAAGCCTAGGGTGAAAACGGACCAAAAAAGACAATGTTGGGCCGACCAAACACCGCACTACAACTTTTCACGACGAAGGGCGGCGGCCTGCCAAAGCCTTGGCCGGCCCCGGGCCCAAGGGGGTGCGCCCGCACCTGGCGGGGAGTGGTTCAGGCCCGGCTTCGGCCGGTCCAAGTACGATTAAGTCGTGTGGAGGGCGGTCGCGGTGGTTGGGTGGCCGATTCAACGCCCATACTGGATCTTGGCCGGCAAGGTCGGTATTAGGGTCTTTTGCCTCCTCTCCTTTGTGTATAAGTAGCTCCCCTCTCCTCCTTCTTCCACACACACCACTTGGAGTTCACCTACAGCAGCACCACCTCACTCTCCACCACCATCTTCTTCTTCTTCTTCTTCTTTGGCTAGAGTTGGAGTAGAAGAGCTACAAGGAAGAGCTTGTAATCTGGAAGAAAGTGATCTTTGGCAATATACATCTTCGATGGATCTTTATCCTATTTGCAAGTTCTATTTCTATGATCATGGTCTAACTTATGAATTAGAGTATAGTCTTGTTCATGTTATAGTGTTGATATATGAACTAGCATATAGTTTGCATATCATAATCTTGACATGTTCATATTCGTTCTTCATCGATCATCGTTATGCATAACATGATTCTAGATGGGATAACGGTTCGTCGTTCTTTTTGGGTTTTGCTCTTGTCTTAGTCTCGTCCATCCGTAGGGTGGGGATCCCAGGGGACAAGAGTAGTGCTCTATCTGCGGGCATGGTGCCCGGATATTACGACACCTTCGAATATGAGAGCATGCCACGGTCATGAGGGTAGGCGGCAGGTTGTGACAGCCCCATCCATCCCTTGTAATCCCTCCACGTTAAGCATGTAATGTAGGAGTTAAGTAAATGTTTCCCATTGGGTCGGATGGTACTAGGGAGTCTCCCTGTTATCCTAGACATAACCATGCTTATATTGTGTTAGCATATGATCCTAACTATTCATTTGTATGACCATGACTAGAATACATTAGAACACTCCATAGGTTATTTATTTATTCTTTATCTATTTTCTTTATCCTTTCAAGGTGGATTCCAACGTGTGTATCACACTATCTATAAACCGTATTGCTTACCCCTGTTATGATCAAGTTCGACTTAGCGTGCACACATTCCATCATCCAGATGCCATGCTAGCTTCTTATATACAAGCCTTCCTTTGGGAAAATATAAATAACGATACCATGAATACTTCCGGGTGAAATGCTACAATGATAGATCCGTGCGCTTGCGGATGAAATATCAACTATGGCAAGATCTATCACCGTTGATCGAAAGTGCATTATCACCGACACGGTGATTCCACTTAGTGATATCGGCGGCACATTTCTGGCGCCATCATTAGGGATGGGTTCTAAACCTGTTTCTAGTGATTGCGCTAAGAAACGCCAACAAGCATTTTAAGCGCCATTGCCGGGAAGGCATTATTATAAGAAATCACTAGGCTATGAATATGAAATGTGTATGCGTGGTAGCCATTTGCTCATACAAAGGCTAATCTTTTATGTTTTCTCCTATTGTGGATGAAAACGAGGATAGTGTATGTCGGGTTTCCAACTGCCGACAAACTTCATCGAGAATCGAGGCACTCCTAAGGAAGAACAGGTCCCGTTACCTCTTCTTCTTCAGGCGGGAACCACGCGGCGGTTGAGACCGACACCCCGCACCAACGAACGCAAGCTATGGCTCAAAAGTAAACCGCGATTTCTCCGTTCAGCGCCGCCAACGTGCCCACCGGGCGGTGGTCAATGTGGCGGACAAGAACTTTGAGCCGCTGCGTCTTTGGGCTAATCACTATGGTGCGGGCCGGTCCTTTCTATGGACTGCCTAGCGAGGACGCCAACGCACATCTCCAACACTTCCTTGGTACATGCGACACAATTGTTATTAAGGGCGTCGAGCCCGACGTTATCGAGCTCGCTTGTTTCCTTTCTCCCTCGTGGGGAAGGCGCGAAACAGATGGTTCTACAAGGACAAGGAAGCGCCAATACGCGGGCTAAATGCTCCATGGCGCTCCTGGCTAAGTTCTTCCCCATGGGCGAAACCAATGCCCTGAGGGGAAGGATCGCCAATTTCGGCCCGAATTCAATGGAACCTATTCGGGCGTGGGAAAGGGTGCGGGAATACATTCAAAGCATGCCCGCACCACGGAATAGAAAATTGGCCGGTGCTCCGGAACTTCTACAATGGTCTCACGGCCATATCGAAGGGCACCTAGGCGCCGCTGCGGTGGCGCATTCTTGTCACTCACCATCGATGAGGCAACAACCTTAATTGACAAGATGGTAGCAAACCCGAGCTAGGGGAAGACAAAACCCGGCCAAAACACAAAAAAGGTATGCATCCGTGAAGGAGGCGGATATGCTTCTTTGCAAAAATGGATCTTTTGCTAAAGAAGCTGGAAGAGCGCGCAGCCACAGACTCAACTACTCAGCGGCGCCCGGTTTACGCCACGAGACTCTCACATGGCGTGTGAGACACGTAGTGAAGTTAACCACTCGGGGGACAATTGCCACGAGACCCATGAGGAAGCGGCATTCATCAACAACAACGGTACCGCCAACCTCGGCAAAGGCTGGAACAACCCGATCCGTCAACCATTCCAAGGTAACCGGGGCTATAATCCCAATTTACGGCTCGGTCAACCTTCACTCAAGGACACTGGTGTTGGGCCAAGCCAAGATCAACGAAAACCTCACCAAAAAGATGAGCGAGAATGATGACATCTTAGAAGGGAGTCGGCGACAAAATTTGGATGGGCTCAACTATGCTATGAAAGATCATTGAATTTCAACAAAATGATTGAAACTCAAATATCGGCTTCTTTTGCTCGTCTCCGGCAATGGTTGGAGAGAAAGCTTCAAGACAATCCCGAAGTCCCTCATGAAAACATAAATCGCAAGAACTACGAGAGGGGTAGGTCCACTTTCGTGACCCGCCAAATCCCAACCATGTGGTGAGGAAAGGAAGGAGAGGCAGCCCGAAGAGGCAACACCTCAAGTAGCGAGAGGAGCCCGGTGGAAGTGGTACCATTGGAATATCTGAGACACAACCTACCTACCATTTACCTCAAGAACAAGAAGGCGGCGTTGGATGAGCGGTTCAATCGATTAGTGGAAATGATCCGAAAGTGCGTAAAGTGTACCACATACGGATGTGCTCCACGTTCCCTCATATGCCAAATACATCAAAGATATCATCCGAATAGCGGCCGCTACCAACAACAACGAAGTTGTGAAGCTAACGAGAAGAATGTAGTCTTTTGCTATTACGAATTGCCTACCGAGAAAAAAGAAGAAATCCGAGGTTGTCCAACAATCTCACCGCTCAATCGAACCACGGACATTTAACCATTCCTTATGTAACTTGGGTGCGGCGTAAGTGTCATGCCCAAATCGCCTTTGACAAACTCAAACAAACACATGGAGCCGGCGACCATGACACTCAGGTTGGCGGACTCATCCATAAGGTATCCAAAGAGGAATTGCGAGAGGACATACCGGTAAAGATCGAGGGAATACTTTGTCCCGATTGACTTTGTGGTGTTGGATATGGAAGTAACCAAAGATACACCACTCATCCTTGGACGACGTTTTTTACGAAAGTACGGCGGGGCACAAATTAATGTTGGGGCGGGAGAAATCCTCTTCAACATTAATGGCAATGAAGAAAAGTTTGAATTGGACCGGATCTCGAGAAGAGTGCAAAATGATCCCGATAAAGTACGGGAGCAAGGAATCAAGGAAATAGAAATACAACCCCGAAAGCCGGCAACACTCCCAAGGCGTCAACACCGGTAAAAAGTGGGAGCGAAAGAAAAAGACAGCTCGAAGAAAGGAAAAGAAGAACAAAAATAAAGAAGGTTCCCATCTTTACCAAGGGACCAAAGAAAGCAAAGTCCCCGAAAAGAAAAAGCTCTAAAAGAAAACTCCACACCCAAGGAAACCAAGGAGGAGCCGAAACAAAAGAAGAAGTCAAAATACACTCCTCCGCCAAAAAAAGTGTGGGTAGTCAAAGCAGTGCAATCATCCGTGTCTCGGGATCGGATGCACCATCAAGCGAAAATCGAGGAGACAGTCTTGCTCCACAGACTCAAAATTGTTGGCCCTCTGCTAGAGGTAAAAAGGCAACTATAGCAGAAAAAGGCAAAAACAAATAAAGGTATCTACGGGCCTCCAAATAGCTTGGGGGAGGACCCCCGCAGGTATCATTGCATTGCATATTTACTTTCATCAAACTTTAGTTTACTTTAGCATGTTTAAATTTCCAGTATCCTTGCATTAAAAAAAAAAGAATAAGTAGCTCTTCTTGTGCTTTAATGTTTATACATATGCTATGAAAATGTTTAGTCTTAGTCCCTTGTTGAAATGATGAATAGTTGCTCATCTTATGTTTTGCACGTTGCCTAGTTTATAACTTGAATTTCTCTAAAGTTTGAGTTTAGTGGCTAAGTTCTAAACCTCACCTTGAAAAACCCGATTCATGTGGGTTGCATAAGCTCTATCTAGTCTAAGTTGTTGCCAAATATGATATGGTACAAATAGATTTGCTATGATTTCATTCAAAAGAGAAACTTGACATCCGGGAATCTAATTCAAAGAATGAGAAAGATATGGGCTATGCTAAAAAAAAAGATGAAAAATGGACACGTGTCCGAGGGCGAGTAGAGCTCACATCTCCAAAAAAAGAGAGAAAAGAAAGGAAGAGAGGAAATAAAAGACAAAAAGTCTAGGGCGGCGAGAGCCCACCTCTCCAAAAAATATATATATAGTAATGAGCCCAAACTTTCTCGAAAAACAAATATAATTTAATAAATAACCCCGGATGGAAAAGTTGATCAAAAGAATGAATAAATGGTGTCTCTATTATAACCATTCTATCGGCAACCGCCCAAGACTACGAGACGGCTAAAAAGCCCCACTACGATGAAAGGTAATAAATGGTGAGTAAAAGGCGTGCCATTTTATTCAAACTATAGTAGAAAATCTTGTTATAAACACGGCACTTGTGAAATGTAATCGGCATAGAAGCAACTTACGATCAACAACCAAGTACTTATCTTTTGCTCGAGGATGCGCCGGGTAAGCTTGGGAGCCTGTTGACGGTCACTAACGACATGTTTTTTCCCGCCAACATACTACCATAAAGGGAGTAAAACTATACCTTTTTATCCACGAAACAAATAGCGCTATAAGCGGCGCTATAGCGCGCCATTTGAAACACCGCGGCGCTATTGTCAATTTCCACGCTATTGGCGCTATAGCACGATATTGCGCCGCTAAAGCACGCTATTTCCACGCTATTGGCGCTATATCACGCTATTTTCATGCTATTGGGCTATAGTGGCGGCAGCGAGCTGGTGCTACTTACGCATAGTTACGCTATTGCGCCGCTATAGCGGCGCTTATAACGACGCAATAGCGGCGAATAGCGTCGAAAAGAATCGGCGCTATTTTCCATAGCCCGCGATGAAAAACATGGCTTTTTATACTCATATACATTTATTACTAACATATTTCCACTTGTAGTATCCGAAATGTATTTTGTATTATTTATAATAAAAACAGGTGGAAATACGACCAAGAGGCGCAACCCTCGAAAAGCGCGCTTCTCGAAGATTACAAGCCCGAGGTGAAAACGGACCAAAAAGACCCGGTCCTCCAAAAGGGAGCACTAGCCAAAGATAGTGCTTTTGATGGGGAGATACTTAGTGATAGCGGTATGACAATGACTTGGCTGTATCATCGGCTCACGATGATGCTTGGTCTAACTCTATGTCACGACCGGGAAATAGGGCCGGGAGGATGGGCACCGACAGGCCCAAAGGCGCCGGCGCCGCTCCCTAGGCTTCTCGCGCCCCCACCGCCGTCCCCTTCCTTCCGCGGATTCTTGGCAACTAATCCGGAGAAAAAGGAGGAAAATATCTAGGATTATCCTTAGGTGTTTTGGTGTGCAAGGGGCTATCTCATCTATAAGGGGAGACCCTTATTAGGAAATAAATAAATAGGACATGCTTGTAAAGGTATTCCAATCTATAAGGAAACCTTTAGAGATTGCTTGGGATACAAATCCCAATAGCCGGCTATATAAGTAAAGTGCATAATCTTTCGGGGCAACAAGCAAATAAAGAAAATTATTCCAATCTCTCTCGCTCCATCGCTTCGCGCTCCCTTGACCCCAATAGCCCGCCCTTGCGCCCCTCATTCGCCCGCGCATTACCGGCCCGCCCACCCCTGCGCCCGGCAGCGGCCCGCCGCCGCCCATACGCCGCCGCCTCCTTAGCCGCCCTCTCCCTCTTCCTCCTCTCCAATTCCCCAATTCAAGTGTCAATTCCGGCCCAATCTAGCGGAATCGACAAGCAGTATCCCGGAGACCACTACGATCCACCCACCACCATGGACGACCAAGCCAAGAAATTGATCAAGCACTTGGGGGATGAGTTCGCCAAGATCAACACCGGGATGGACAAGCTCGGCGATAAGATCGCTATGATCTCGGCCGACGATCCAGCTAAGTTTAAACTCCGGCAACAACTCCATGGCCTTGCGAGATCGAGATCGCGGGCAATGTTCGAATCGGTAGCCAGCGATTTCATCAAGAAGCGGGCCGGATGGGAAAGCGACACGGGACAATCGGTAACAACAAGCGATCACGAGAATCGATCAGCGCTACACGAAGCGAAGGGCGAATCAGCGAGCACATCATCGCCGGGCGCCTCCCCTCCGGTCGACACCTTCCCGGCCTCGCTCCTGTTGGTATAAATTAACGCACCGCGAAAAATCCGCCAAGCAAACGGATACCAATGTAGCTTTCACCGAGAGTATTCCAGGTATCGATTTCCACGGGGAGCGTGAAGTGCACTAATCAAGATAATAAGTTGTCCAAGGATAACTAAGGGTTTGTGAGGAAAGAGAAGTTTCTAAGGCTTCTCTAATAGATCTAGGAATCAAAAGATACTTCAAGATTTATTTATTATGGGACATGGAACACTAGCCACGGAAAGGGATGAGAAGGGGGCTAGGAAGCTCAGGCTTCTGGTCCTACAAACACCAATCCGAGCGTGGTGGAATACGTCGGCCGTCGAGGGCTGTCACCACACAGGGCTACCACAAACTATCCGTGGGATTGGGTGCAATTCGGGTAACCACTAGACTAAGCACCACGCCTAATCTAATAATTACTACTCTAGCGTTGCAAATACTAGAGCACTTGATGCAAGCGGGAATCTAATAAATAAAGTAGAAGAAAATGTTGAATAAAAGTAAATAGAGAGCTTAGAATTAATAAATGAAGAACACGGAGATTAGTTGAAAGACGAACTAGTTCTTTTGCAAGATTACAATGTTGATGAAGATCCGACAAGTCCGGCTCTTCAACTCTCTCCTCTTCTCTCTCCTTGATCTAATTACAACTAGATGAACTAGTTGAACTAGATGAACTAGATGAACTAGACAACTAGACAACTAGAAGGATCTCTCTTCTAATTGAAACCCTAACTTTTGCTCACGTAGATAACTAATGAAAGATAATGAGAGATAAGCCTTGGGGTGCGACCACGGGGCCGGCTTATATAGTCCGAGGTGGGCGGTCCTTTTTTGTATTGCGTTTACAACTCTAATCTCCACCATTGGATCAAACCGGCCTTGAAACAGCGGTGTAGAAACAACCTCAATGTCGGTTAGTGAACCGCCATAGGAAGATGAGGGTTGATAGGTGGGACCCACGGCGGCCCGGCCAAAAATGGGCTTTGGCGGCGCCCGGGGCTGTCTCCTCGGCCTCTGGTTCCTTGGTGTTCTCACGGTACTTTCTAGAATGTTTTAGTTCACTTTTTGGGATTGAGTTGCTTCCGCGGTCAAGTCTTGTCATCATATGTCTTGTATATTAGGAACTTTCTCCATTCTTCTTCTCTGCATTTATCACATTAAGTCCTAGAAAAGTCCGCGAAATACCAAAACTTCGTGGAATTATGTCGGTTAAAACCCCTATACTCTGTTGATATTCATTTTATGCCCTTATTTCATGTTTAGTTGACTATTAATATTATGCTATAACGAGGTGTCAACAAGCTCCCCAAGCTTACCCTTTGCTAGTCCCTAGCAAAGCCAAACTTTAACAATGGATCGGGGAGTTGCTACAATGCTTTCATGCCTCAAAAGTACACATGCTTTGAAACAAGAATTCTCCTCAAAATATATTATTCTAACTTCAAAACTTTTTTATCATGGGGCTTATAGCCTTCACTTGGGTCTTAAGCAATTGAAAGATAGAACAATCAAATCAAGCACTATGTCTCAAGCTCTTAGATCAACTATTATCCTGGAGTTTTTGCAAGATTTTCAAAATATGAGAGTTTTGTGAAAGTCATAAATGAAGTCCCATTTTTTCTTTTTGCTCCTTGAAACTATCTCTCTCTTTGGATATGTTGAGGAGAACCCGGGTTGTATACTCTCTTTTTTTTCTCTTTTTTTTTTTTGTCTTCTCTTCTTTTTTTTTTCGGAGAGGTGGGCTCTACTCACCCTC
The DNA here is from genome assembly GCA_015847255.1 of Hyparrhenia diplandra. NCBI lineage: Eukaryota > Viridiplantae > Streptophyta > Magnoliopsida > Poales > Poaceae > Hyparrhenia > Hyparrhenia diplandra. The sequence goes on along the minus strand of JADLZK010009030.1, from coordinate 39,354 downwards.
GGACTTGTGTCCCTTTTCTCTCTCTTTTTATTATTTTAGAGATGTGGGCTCTACTCGCCCTCGAACACTTGTTCATTTTTCATCTCTTAGGGAGGTAGGCTCTACTAGCCCGTAGGACACTTGTCCATTTTCATCTCCCTTTTTGTTTAGGGAGGTAGGCTCTACTACTTTGTAGGACACTTGTCCATTTTTCATCTCCTTTTACGTCTCTCTCTCTTTTTTTTTTTTTTTTTTTTTTCTTTTGAATACAACCCAAGCCTCATTTTTTTTTTTTTTTTTTAGAGAGACAAGTAGCAAGAACTATGAGCATTATAGCAATGATGGGCTTTTTTGTGGAATATGATGGATCGTACTTCGGGGATAGAAGTAGCATATATGAGTGGAGTGTAGGTTGTAAGAGGTATATATATGGTAAGAACATTACGTCATCTGAGGGAACTCATCATGTAGCACTTTTAATTTTAAAGATAATTCTCCAGGACTCTAGTATCACTAGGAACAAGATAAATAGCAGCTCAACTTTTCATATATCATATCCGTCAATTACCTAAACTTAGATCAAGCATTTGCTACCCACAAGTTTTCAAATTCAAAGCAAATCATGTGTCAAAAAACAGTTTTATCAAAAAACTTGGGAGAATTCAAGGTTGAAAACTAGGTGCGTGTAAGGGAATTACGGCGAGCAACTATTCATCATTTCCATACTTAAGGTTCATTTTATTTGAGCAAAAGCAAACCGGTGAATACTCCCTCTAGATCATTTATTCTCATACTCTAACAAAGACTCTTTTAAACACTAGACTCTTATCAAACAAAGCAAAAAGATATATACACACCGATAATATATAGTAAGGAGATACTTATCGTGATAACTGGGGGTGCTCTCCCCAAGCTAGATTGACATGTCGGGATTTTGATGATGTGGAAGTTAAGGTAGACGGCGATGAGGGTGTCATCCTATCATGTCGTTCTCCCATGAATCTGCAAAACTCAAATAGACAACAAAGCTTGTGGAACTGATTAAAGGTTAGGCAATTAAGCATTAGTTGTCTAGAGTGTTTTAATATAACAATCATATGAACTCAATTACATCTAGCTCCTCAACCATGTTGATCTGTGGCTCTAAGTAAACTTTCAAAAGCGTTGTCCATTTACCTTGAACGTGTTACTGTATCATCTTGGATGGTGATGGCTAAATGTGTTGGCGTGTCGGCGACATTATATGGTCCATCCCACTTACTTCATAACTTACCATGTCCAAAGAGCTTTACTCTTGAATTGAATAGTAGAACTTTGTCTCCGGGCTTAAACTCCTTGTGCTTGATTCTCTTATCATGCCATCTTTTTGTTCTCTCTTTGTAGATTTTAGAGTTGTGATAAGCCTTTTCTCTCCATTCTTCTAGCTCGAGATAGTTGCATCGAGGGCGCTTCTCGCCCGGCTAGGTGGAGATCCATGTTCCATTTCTTGATCGCCCAATGAGCCTTGAACTCCAATTCAACGGGCAAATGGCATGTTTTCCCATATACAAGTTGATAAGATGACATGCCTATAGGTGTCTTGTATACGATTCGGTAAGCCCACGGTGCATCACGGAAGTTGGTCCTTCCATGTCTTCCCCATTTCATCTACAGTCTTTTTCGAGAATATTTTTTGATTTGTTTGTTAGATGTTTTACGCTTGACCACTAGTTTGAGGATGGTATGGTGTTGCAGCGTTATGGCGAATCCCATGATCGCGCTAAATACTTTCGAAAGACTTTATCGATGAAATGGGATCCTCCATCGCTTATGACCATCCGGGGTGTACCAAAAGCGAGGAAATATGATTTCATGGAACATTTTCTTTGCATGTTTTGAATCACTTTCGTTCGACATGGCATTGCTTCTACCCATTTGGACACATAGTCTACGGCCACTAAGATGTACTCGAAATTTCGGACTTAGGAAATGGCCCCATATAATCAATCCCCAAACATCAAATAGTTCAATTTGGAGATTGTTTATGACCGGGCATTGCATTTAGTGTATTTATGTTTCCATGCTTTTGGCATCTGTGGCATCTTCGACAAATTCCTTTGTATCTACATACATCGTTGGCGAGAAAAACCACTTTGCGGATCTTGGCATGCGTCAGGAATGCTCCATAATGTCCTCCATATGGCGAGGCATGACATCTTTCCATAATTTGAGTAGCCTCGACCATAGGAACACATCTTCTCAACAACCCATCGGTGCAAACTTCGGAAAAGATAAGGCTCATCCCATAGGTGATGACAACTCTCATAGACTAGTTTTCTTTTGTCTTCACCGGGTGGGACATAGCACTGTTACTATAAAGTTCATAATGTTTGCATACCATGGATCGGAGTGTGTTATCATGAGCAAGGTGTCATCCCTTAGATAATCATTGATGGGTAGCTCATATGTCTCCTTGTATGGAATCCTAGACAAGTGATCGGCTACCGAATTCTCTACTCCCCTTTTTATCTCGGTTTTCTATGTCAAACTCTTGGGTAGAAGAATCCATCGAAGTAGCCGAGGCTTAGCATCTTTCTTAGTGAGGAGGTACTTAAGAGCGGCATGGTTTGTGTAAACTATTACCTTTGCCCCCACTAAATAAGATCTAAACTTGTCTATAGCAAAGACAATAGCCAACAACTCTTTTTTTGGTATAATAATTGAGTTTGTGCTCCGGACAAGGTTTTGCTAGCATAGGATATGGCATAATGCTTCTTATCCTTAGTTTGGCCTAAAACGGCACCAACCAAATAAAATTAAGCTAGCATCACACATGATCTCAAAAGGAAGATTAAAATCGGGTGGTTGAATAATTGGAGCTGAAATGAGTGCTCTTTTAAGGATTTGAAAAGATTCATGGCACTCATTACTAAAGATGAAAGGTGCATCTTTAGCTAAGAGACTAGTCGGGGGTCTAGCGATTTGAGAAAAATCTTTGATAAAAGCGCCTATAGAACCCCCCGCATGTCCCAAGAAACTTCGGACTCCTTTCACATTAGGTGGGAGGTGGAAGTTGTTCAATAACTTCAATCTTTGCTCTATCTACCTCTATCCCATACGTTCGGACACTTTGTGTCCAAGTACTATTCCTTCTGAACCATAAAATGGCATTTCTCGATTCGGGACTAAAAAATTTTCTTCACACCTTTGTAAGACTTTATCTAAATTCTCCAAACAATCATCGAAAGTTTTACCATAGACGGTGAAATCATCCATGAACACTTCCATGATGTTCTCGATCATATCGGAGAAAATAGACATCATGCACCGTTGGAAAGAAGGCGGGAGCATTGCATAATCCGAGCGACATTCGTCGGTATGCATAAGTTCCATATGGGCATGTAAAAGTGGTCTTACTTTGGTCAGTGAGGTGGATTGGAATTTGATGATAACGAGAATAACTATCAAGGAAACAATAGAAAGAATGATTTGCAAGCCGTTCCAACATTTCATCAATGAAAGGTAGCGGAAAGTGATCTTTCTTTGTAGCCTTGTTGAGTTTTTCGGTAATCAATGCACATCGCCACCACCTGTGATGGTTCGTTGAGGAATAAGTTCATTCTTCTCATTCCTAACGGCCGTCATTCCTCCCTTCTTTGGCACAACTTGGGCGGGGGGCTAACCCACTTTCGCTATGTGGCCGCGGGATAAATAATCCCAAATACGTGTAGGAGCTTTAGGACCTCTTTATTAACAACTTCTCGCATAGCCCCGGTAAGTCTACGTTGTGGTTCCCTAGAGGGTGATGCATCTCGGATCAATAGGGATACGATGTGTGCGAGAGTTTGGGGCTAATCCCTATGAGGTCTCAAGTGAGTAGCCTATGGCTTTTTATGTCTTACTAGGACAATGACAAGTTTATCGATCTCTTCTTGGGAAAGCTTGTCACCGATAATGGCTGGAGTTTCTCGATTATTATGAAGGAAGACATATTTTAAGCCGGGGAGGAAGTGGTTTTAATTCTATTGGAGGAGGTGGAGGTCGTTCGGTTTAGATCTAACTCAATGGGTTCTACCAACTCTTCTTCTTCTTCTTCTTCTTCAACGAAGTGTTCAATGTCGAAGGATGGTTGGGCCATCTCTTGTAGAGATGCCATTAATACCTCCTCAATAGGGTCTTGTTAAGGTCGATTCCACTAACGTATTAATAGATCGATCAAGAGGAATAGTCATGGTGGAATTCCCAACCATGAAGTCTAAGTGACCTCGCAATGGTTCTTCCCCGTAAAAGTCTCATGATTGGTGCGCCAATGAAGAGATCAACTTACGAGATGTCATAAATATGAAAATCTAAACATAACTTCGAGTTGTTGATTCTAACGAGGAATAGCCCTTAAAACTCCATGGCTTTCAAGAATAAATCCTGATGGACCTTGTAAAAGTTTTTGTGATGGAGTTAAGGACATGTCGGGATAAAGAATATCGGCTAACTCTTTTGAAATAATGTTTATCCCTACGGAAGAATTGTAATGGACTTTTCTAGCGAGACCCTCTAATTTGGCATAGAAGAATGGTTGAAGGGGAGGTGACTCGAGCAATCTCGGGTGATAACTCGCTTTTGGTTAGCCATTCATAACTCATAATTGCTGAAAGGCTTTTGAGGTGTTCTATGCTAATAGATTCTTCTATTGGATCATGTGGAGTGGTCTTTACTAGAGGTCTTGCTTGGATAGGAAAGTTCGAGGTGTTTCCATAATCTTCAAAGATATCTTCCTCGAATTCAAAGGGAAGCTCTAAAGGTGATGGTTCATCATCCTCTAATTGGCTTTGTGTTCCCTTATCGGGAGGTGTTTCAACAACCATAATATTAGAAGAGTCAACTGGAAGTTCCAATTCGGTTGCATGTTCCTCCTCTATTGGTTCTGGGGCTTAAATCGACTTCTTCTTCTTGAGAGAATTCATCATAGATGCCGGTGTATGGAGTGTTTTCAAGGATTCTCTCAAGAATGGCTTTTCCCTCACTAGCAATTTTATGTGAGAATGAACCTCTGAAGCGATGTCTAGATGCTTGAGCGACTTCCTTATTAAGGCCAAGGTAAAAATGATAATACAAGATATGGTGCGGCAAGGAAAGGTTTGGGCGGGAATTGGTAAGGCTTGTGAATCTAGCCCAGCTGCTCCTAGAGTCTCCTTCTCTTTTTGTTTAAATGTAAGCACTTCAATTCTAAGGTCTGCAATTTTATAAAGTGGGAAGAAAGCACGACAAAATTTTTTCTAGAAGTTCATCCCAATTTCCATTTACGCTTCTTACAAAATGAGCATACCACTTTTTCGCTCTTCCCTTAAGGGAGAACGGAAATAACTTCCATTTAATGGTCTCTTGTGTCATTCGGGAATACCCGACAAGAACACAACTGCTTTCGAATTCTTTAAGGTGTGCGTATGGATCTTCATCTCGCTAAACCGAGAGAAGGATTGCTCTTGTACTTTGGTTATCGGAGCGGGCGAAGCTCATAGCCATCTGTAAGGATGGGGTGTGATGATGGTGGAGGCTCCAACAAGTTAAGCCCTTTGGAGCAAAGAATTTATATATTGGAGTGAAATCCATGTGGAAGGGATAGTGGTAAAAGGGAAAAAGTAAAAGGACAACTTGGTTCGAGATTAGCCGCACCTACCGTTCCCGACAACGGCGCCCGAGAAAAGCTTGTTGGTATAAATTAACGCACACGCGAAAAAAATCTGCAAGCGCACGGATACCGATGTAGCTTTCACCCGAGAGTATTCCAAGGTATCGATTTCCACGGGGAACGTGAAGTGCACTAATCAAGATAATAAGTTGTCCAAGGATAACTATGGGTTTGTGAGGAAAGAGAGAAAGTTTCTAAGGCTTCTCTAATAGATCTAGGAATCAAAGATACTTCAAGATTTATTTATTATGGGACATCGAACACTAGCCACGGAAAAGGGATGAGAAGGGGGCTAGGAAGCTCCGACTACGGTCCTACAAACACCAATCGAGCGTGGTGGAATACGTCGGCCGTCGGGGCGTCACCACACAGGGCTACCACAAACTATCCGTGGGATTGGGTGCAATTCGGGTAACCACTAGACTAAGCACCACGCCTAATCTAATAATTACTACTCTAGCGTTGCAAATACTAGAGCACTTGATGCAAGCGGGAATCTAATAAATAAAGTAGAAGAAAATGTTGAATAAAAGTAAATAGAGAGCTTAGAATTAATAAATGAAGAACACGGAGATTCGTTGAAGACGAACTAGTTCTTTTAAAGATTACAATGTTGATGAAGATCCGACAAGTCCGGCTCTTCAACTCTCTCCTCTTCTCTCTCCTTGATCTAATTACAACTAGATGAACTAGTTGAACTAGATGAACTAGATGAACTAGACAACTAGACAACTAGAAGGATCTCTCTTCTAATTGAAACCCTAACTTTTGCTCTATAGATAACTAATGAAAGATAATGAGAGAGATAAGCCTTGGGGTCGACCTGGGGCTACTTTTATAGTCCGAGGTGGAGCAGTCCTTTTGTATTGCGTTTACAACTCTAATCTCCACCATTGGATCAAACCGACCTTGAGCAACGGTGTAGAAACAACCTCAATGCTCGGTAGTGAACTGCCATAGGAAGATGAGGTCGACCGGGACCACCCACGGCGGGCCAAAATGGGCTTTGGCGGCGCCCGGTGGCTGTCTCCTCTTGGCCTCTGGTTCCTTCAGGTGTTCTCCGGTACTTTCTAGAATGTTTTAGTTCACTTTTCGGATTGAGTTGCTTCACGGTCAAGTCTTGTCATCATATGTCTTGTATATTCCTAACTTTCTCCATTCTTCTCGCATTTTATCTGTTAAGTCCCTAGAAAGTCACGAGAATACCAAAACTCATGGAATTATGTCGGTGAAACCCCTATACTCTGTTGATATTCATTTTATGCCCTTATTTCATGTTTAGTTGACTATTAATATTATGCTATAACAGGTGTCAACACTCCCCGCTTGCACAAGCTATCCTTCCCCACCTATGATGGCAAGGACGATCCCCTTCCATGGATCAACCGCTGCGAGCAATTCTTCGAGGGGGCCAAGGTACGCCAAAGAATGAGCAAGTCCAGCACGCCTCATATCATCTCACGATGGAGCACAGCAATGGTACATGAGGTCGTCCCCAGAGAAACCGGTGGCGATGGGCAAGCTTAAGCCAATATGTCAACGAAGCGCCGCCCCAAATGAGCAAATGAATCGCTAGGTGAGCTGGCCCTCGCTAAGGAAGACGAGCACCGTCGATGAGTACCGCAGCAGTTCCCGGCACATGTGGCACGTCGCGGGCAACCTCGGCGATCGGCCAGCGAGGTCAACATCTATCAAAGCGGGCTTGGGCGAACCGCTCAAGACGGACGTCGAGATGCGTAATCCTAAGGACATGGAAGCAGCCATGTCTCTCCCGCTGGCATACGGCGATGCCTCGCCATCCTCTACAACACCGGCAAGCCCGAGACGGCGAAGGGGCAGAGCGCCGCCGCCCCTACACTGGCTGGCCCCCCCGCCCCTCATCCGCACGCATTCTAGGCCGCCGCTCAAACGGCCGACACCGAAGGAGATGACCGGCGGCGCAAAGGTAGGACTCTTGCTTCAACCGTGGACGAGCCATTCACGCGGTCACAGGTGCAAGCACCTCTTCGACATCACGATCTTCAACGACTACGGCGGCGACACAACAAACGCCCCCACTAGTGGACATCAAAGAGGATCCAAATGATCACGAAGGTCCTCACCGGGGACCCCGACTCCCGATACATGGTGCTCATTCTCTCTACCTCGCCGGAATGATCTCGAGCACGCGGCGTCAACATCATCGTCCGACTTCGGGAGCCACGCACAACTACATCGGCCCCCACGTGGTAGCCATGGCGAGCCTCCGGACTCGGCCGGTCGTGTGTCGATCACCGCCGCACCCGGCGCCACGCCTACATGTCGCGCCCGCCACCTTCGACGTGCCACTACGCCGACGCCCGGCACAGCGACATTGACACCCACGTCATGCCACCGGGCGACGTGGGACCGTGACCCACGAGCTACAAGACTACCGTGAGGGTCGCCCGACACGTTAACTTCAGCTCCACCCCCTCGGCGTGGGCGCCCGCCCTGGCCTCCTCGGTCGAGCATCTTCGCCGCATTCGACCGTGCACCCACGACTGGGGCTTGGGAAACGTTAAGGCATCATGACGCCTTGGACCTCACGACACATCACCGGAGTCTTCGTCCGGCCTACGCCCGCTACATTGGAGGATCAGCACCGCGCCGCATCGCCCTCGATGTCACCACGGCGTATTTGCTCCGGATGGACACTTTCGAAGACTGCCTCCTTCTTCGACGGCCGCTTCTACCTTCCGGCCTCCCTCTCCACTACCGCCGGACTTCTCGGAGGCCCTTGCTCAGGCGGAGTTCGCGGGATGAACTTCCTCGCCTTGGGAGCCTACGGCCGAGCCAACATCTGCCGCACCAACCGCAATCCCGTTTGGCGGCATGTGGCCGAGGCGCCACCACATCGGCCTAGCTAGGTGGTCGTTTTCATCGGCGGCATGGATCACCTCTTCCTCACCGTCGACAAACGTCCACATCGCCCACGGCGTTGCAGAGGGTGCCCATCAGCTCTCTCCTTCTCTGTTCGGCGTCGGCTCCTTCATATACGGTACGATGTTGAACTTAGCGCCACTCCTCCTACCGCCCGCAGCAGCACCATCCGGCGTCTCCTTCCACTCTTCGTCAACGCTCCTCCCGGCGGCGTTTCTTTGTTCCTAGAGAGCCCACCCAGCGACATGGTGCATCCCGGCACCTTGAGGTAGGTGTTCCAAGGGAGCTCCCATACGGGCGGCCCGTCGCGCCGGGCGACCTCACCCGGACGACCGTCTTTGTTCATTACTACATCTACCACGGCTACATCGGCAATCTTCACTACCTCCCGGAATTTGATCCCAAAGCGCACAAGGGAGAATATGATCCTCGTGAACCCGTGCGAGGGGTAGGCTCTTCTGCGCGAGTTGAGCTCATCGTTCGAGGGGGTGATCTCCATCCCGGGTGACCGAATGGACTTTCATCCAGCCAGCGAGGACGCCCGGCCGGAGAAGGGGGAGATGTCACGACCCAGAAATAGGGCCTAGGAGGACGGGCCCGGCAGCCCAAGGGGCGCCCGGCACCGCCCCCCAGGCTCCAGCAGCGCCCCGCCGCCCCTCCCTCCCTTCCAGCGGATTCTTCGGCAACTAATCCGGAGAAAAAGGAGGAAAATATCTAGGATTATTCTTAGGTGTTTTGGTGTGCAAGGGGGCTATCTCATCTATAAGGGAGACCCTTATTAGGAAATAAATAAATAGGACATGCTTGTAAAAGGTATTCCAATCTATAAGGAAACCTTTAGAGATTGCTTGAGATACAAGTCCCAATAGCCGGGCTATATAAGTAAGGGGTCTCGTAATCTTTCAGGGGCAACAAGCAAATAAAGAAAATTATTCCAATCTCTCTCTCCTCGCTCCTAAGCTAAGCGCCTTTCCCAAGCCTTGCCCAGCCTTAAGCCCCTACGCCTTGCCCGCCATCTTGCCCGGGCCAATCAGCGCCAGCCACGCCCACGCCGCCGCCTCCTTCGCCGCCCTCTCCCTCTTCCTCCTCTCCAATTCCCCAATTCAAGTGTCAATTCCGCCCAATCTAGCCGAATCGACACTCTAAGACTGAAGTTTGATCCTAATGGTGAAATTGTAGATGAGGAAGATAAGTACGATCCTCCCATGTTCTCATATGATACTGATGTTCATGTCAATGTGGTGTTCCCAGATGTGGATCAGTGCAAGTTAGCTATTATACATCATGTTGTCTTGCATGATCATGCTTTGAACATAAATTTAGTGCTAGTGAAGTTGCTAGTGCAAGTGGTACTGGTAGGGAAAGGGGAAGGGGAAGGGGAAGGGGAAGGGAAGAGGAAGAAAGGGAAAGGGAAGAGGAAGGGGCAGGGGATTAGGAGAGGATAGCAATGATGCAACACAAGTGACTTAAGGCTTTTGTTCGTTACAATATTTTCTAGCAAATTTTATCGTTTCCACAAAATTAACTTGCTTCTACTCTATTTTGTTGAAGTGGAAGTGGTAGAGGTATAGGAAGAGGAAGTTCAACACATCCCAACAATGAGACAAGTGGTTCAGAAGTGCAAGTGGTTCAGAAGGGGAACAACGGGCGGCGACAATACACTTCTGGAAGGCTTGCTACTTTGTTGGGTTTCAATGCTTGAGATGTGGATCACAATTAGTTGCTACTAGTTCCTGCTTTTGGATAACATGTCATTTAGATCTTTATGTTAGTATTTGGCATGTTAATTTGAACCTCTATGTCAGCATGTTAATTTGGACCTCTATGTTAGCATGTAACATGGTACTATATATTTGAACTATTTTGTTGTGTGATATTGGATTTTAATTATATAGACTATGTAATACCCCAAGTTTGATGGGTTATTAGCTATGTTGCTAAGTGAAGGAGTTAACTAAATAAATTATTTAGTATAATATAATATATGGGCTTAGCTTTCTATTTCATGAATATACACGTAGTGTAATGTTACCAAATATTTTATTGCTCTTACACGTGTTTAAATTGGTTTGTGTATACGTGCACTAATATCCTAGCTAGCATGCCGTATATAAATATATATGCATGTATGTGTGAGCATGCATCTTAATATAGTATTAACGCTTGAACAAAATTAAGTGTACGCCAATTAGAAAAGCTATATATGGATGGCCAACTAGAGTGCTCAGTGAGCCACGATGATTGTTTTTGAACAACATGCAGCCTGGACACCTGGGAGCAAAATAGAAAATTTACAGTGTGAGAAAATTTAGCCAATGGATAATATCAACCGGAGACTTAATCCTATTCTTAGCGTGGCCGACATGCATGAAACCCACAACCCAACTGGGCACCTGTCCCTCACATAATTCCTACGAGAATGCACCATACTAGAATGTGCCTTGGCCGGCCGGTGACTTGAGAGCAAACTCAGCCGGTCACTGCTACCTTCAAACCGGCTCCCAGGTACTATAAATAGAGACCATGCATCCTGTGATTGCAATCGACTAACTCATCGAGCAAACAACTTGACTAGGTAGTATAGCCCGGTGCAGCGCGTGAGACACGAGCTCTCTCGGTACACTCACGCGGAAGCGCTTGTAGAAATAGCCAGTCAATATAGTTAACAAGGCTAGTAGCAGTGTGTTGTTATACCCAGTTACTTCTCCTACCGGTACTAGAGATTTAGTCTCGCAGCAAGGGTGCTGTTGAAACACCGCTAGAGAGCGGTAAAAGAATATTTTATATAGCATTGTTGCAATAAGGCAAGCAGCCTACATGTTATTAATCTCTATCTATTCTTTCCGCACTGACTAACAAGCGACTGTTATAACATGCTAACACTCCGCTAACATTTATATTCAAGTTATTATGCGTGTGTTTTATATTTCAGCTGTGGAGTTGCCTTACTATTCGGTAATGCGTTTTACATTCTTGTTGTGGAGTTGCCTTACTATTAGGTATGCGTTTTTACATTCTTGTTGTGGGGTTACCTTTTACCTTTTTTATGTGTGTTCTACATTTCTGTCGTGGTGTTGCGTTTACATTCCGACAATTTATATTTCATTTATTTACTTTACGCCAAGTTATTTATACTCAGCGTGCATTTATATTATGTGTTTTAAGCCCTTATAATACTTTCGAATTTCCGTGCACTTCAATTTTACGCCGTTATGCTGCGAATTTTTATAAAGCTGGTGTTGCGGCGGCAATCATATTGTGCCGGCCACGGTGCAGGAATGGGACTGCCTGAGTTCTCCAATGGGGATGGCTCTTGCTCGAATAGGGTGCTTGGTGTGATGGATCCGTAGGAGCGACCATGCACTAGTAAGTCAAGACGCGATTCTCAAAGGACAAAAGGGCTCTGCTCTTCTAGAACATGTATGCGGGTATGGTGTTCTAGTAGAGGCCGTTGATGTCTGTGTACCCTCTATAGAGTGTAAAAGTGTGAAATTTCAACCCTGTGACTCCGGGTTGGGAAGCTTGTCATGTGTAGCACCAGTTGAAAAAAATATTGTTTGTCTTGAAAAATGTAACCCGATGAAAGGCGTGTTAAATATTCTTGCTTCCGCATATTTGGTTGATTATGTTAGTGTCATGTACCTGTTTGCTGAGTATGATTTATCGTTACTCACCCTTGTTTCCACCATGTTTTTTGCAGCTTACGACTATGGACTAAGCTAGGCGGGAAGGGGAACGCAGTAGGTGTAGCTATAGTAGTAGCTGGTAGTTTGAATACTTGCATTGTAATCTTGTAACATGTACCAAAAAATATAAATAAATAAAGAAGAATGGTTTTTGATCCACTTCTCGCTTGTGCTTATTATAAGCCTTGCGGGGTTATAAATTAACTTTTATAACCATGCGGGGCGGCTGTCCCGTCTAGGCCCTAGTTGGGGCGTGACTGACTACAAGCTGAAATGCTGTCAAAATTTACTAAAAATTTGTACACAAAATGTCAAAGAGTTGATACAAAATAGGGGTTAAAACACCAACTTAAGAAAAAAAAATAAGGGCAAAAATGGATGGGCAGAGTTGTCCTTTTTAACATCATATATGGACACAACAAAGTAAGTGTAGACTCTCCCTTCGTTTTTGAAAAAGTAAGGGTAAAAATGTAATGTAAAAAAACAAGGGTAAATCACCATTCGCGTTCAAACCGAAAAAAACGCCAATGCCCCTTAGAATTATTGTATTGGATTCGACCTCACTAGTTGAGATGAACTCTGTTTTGTTTCCAGTTGGATATGTTTGCCTTATGGTGTTGTGTTTGTCTATTGATACTTTTTATATTGAGATGCTCAGCTATGTACCATTTTTGAATGGTAGAGGCTGGAACTTTGTTTCTTTATTGAAAAAAATAGTCTGTAGTTATAAATACAATGATAGACAAAACTGCATAAACAACTATACATGCATTACACACAAAATAGAGTTGCATCATGGATTAATACTCCATAAACCCTAAACCAACGAAGGAAAGAACCTTCATCTCTTCCCTCCGAAAAAAGCTTCCATCATGGAACAAGGCGTGGAGAAGTCCCACTCGAGGACTCAGAACCTTGAGCCATCGCCTATATAGCCATCTTTCAATAGCTGGAACACACAAATCTCTATTCCTAACAATTAGAATGAATAGAGATTTAGATGAAGAAGCATCTTTCAATAGCTTCTTTAAATGCTTATCCCAATATAGCCATCATTTTAATCTGGATTTTGCGCTAGCCAAAGATAGAAAATGAGAATGACTATCTAAAGTCCGAACAAGACAGAAAAAATGTTGCAAGAGACAGAAAGAACTGTTGGAGAGTGAAAATATATACTCTTGAATAATATTAAAAAAGACCAAGCTTTAGAAAAACTCTTGAATATACACTAACATAACCAAAAAAAAAAAATGGCTCATCATATCATCAAACACAGAAGTTGGATGGTCATATCCGGATATCCGTGAAAACATGACATCCTAAGATTCCTAGCCAATATAGAAAAAGAGTGAAAACATATTAAAAGAGATTTTTATTCAAATAACTCTCCAAACGATGGTTCAAAGAGTGAGCTTTAGGAAAAAACTATTGAAGATGCTGTAACATAATAAAAAAAATTAGCTCATCCTACCATCAAGCACACAATTCGATGGCCTTGAAAACACAAAAAAATAATCAATCTATCTTCGAGATAGCGAGGTCTGGAATAGAAAAGATGATGGTATCATATTGTCCTGGTCCTGGCTGGCTCCCTTAACTCCAGTCCTCCGTCGTTATTCTTGAGGATCATGATTTATTCCAAATTCATCCAGGTAGAACAAAAAGTATGCATCCAACCATCGAATCAAATCAAGGCCATAAACAAGTCAGTTCCATGGTAATTTCCTGTGGATTGTCCACTCAGACGGGTTCACAGTGGTGTCACCGCTGGAGGAGACAAGATCGAATGGAGAGTCCTCAGCAAACTCCGTCGGCATCGCCTTCCAGTGCAGGCATGGTTCCCACTCTGCCTCTTTCAACACCTTCAGGATCTCTTCCACTACAATGTTGCTCCCCTCTTCAGACAGATGCAGCCCATCCCTGTAACACAAAAATTATTCTGTCTTCTTATTCACGCAGGCCACAAGAACAAACAGCAAACAACTCACGTGAAGCATGCAGTGATCCAGTCCTCCCTCTTCTGCATGGCATGCCAGAGATCAACCACCTTCAGGTTCATCTCCTTGCACAAAGCTATGCAGGCGTCAGAGTACAGATGGCAGGTTTCGTTGGTCCGACGATCTCACTCAGTATAGTACTACTGCATAGATAATATGTTCAGTTCCTTTTGTTATATTGCAACAAGCCAGGATTCACCATAACAAACAATTGATTGCTCACCTGGTTGAGTTTCGAAGCATATCCTCGTTCAGAGGTGGGCAGCTGAGGAAAATGACTCGTGTCTTCTCAGAGAGGCTCTGACCACAGAGGCAAACAGACTGTCAAACAATGGGCACTACCATTCCAAGAACATCTTGCTAATCAACACTCTACCTTTAGGTGTTCTGCAATCTTTCTCATGTTGCTTATGTACTCATCTAGCGGCACATGAGGCCCAAGACCGGAAGGATGAGCAGCAATGGAGTCGTTTCCACCAAAGTAAACTACTACCAAAGATGGCTGCACTGCTGAATCCTATGGCAAATGGAGAGTAGAAAATCAGTTCAATTTGGGCGACAGCCAGCGAATATCCTAATATCATCATAGATTATTTTTAGAATTGGATTAGGGTCAGTACATCATAGTATTGGTCCTTGAGAACGTACACATGTGTCATCATATAGATAGGAAACTAAAACTACTGAAAATTTTTCATTATGGTATGATACAAGTTAAAGAAGGGCAAGTACTCAGCAGTTTATCATAATGTTGTTAGCTAAGAGCCTAAGAATAATGGAAGAAATAGGCCTGAAGGGAAGAAGCAAACGTCCTCGTGTTAGAAAAACTACACAGAAGAGGATTCTATTGCTTAGGCAGTAACAGTTGTCAATGATCACAAAACAGGGCCAAAACTGTAGGAAATTTATGTGCCCCAAAAATGACTTTTTATAGAGTCAAACATAACTGTTAAGATGTAGATACAGAAACAAAATTAGAGATTCAGGCCATATTTACCTTAGGGAAAACTTTGTCTATCACTTGAACAGCCATGCTTGTGTTCCAGCCGGTATATCCTCTTAGCAGGATATCAGCCTGAATAAATAGCAAGCAGAAATAAGCACCATTGAAGTAAAAAAATGTTGCTAACTAGGTAGTTTCGTTCACCAATAAATTGACCCAATGGTTAATGTGATGTAAGATGTGAATATGAATACACAATCAGAATTTTAGACTTCTAATGATGTGGGCCCATAGTGAGTATTCCCATGTGTTATGGCTACTGATAGTGTTTCATTACTACTTAAAAACAGTAGGAGAATTCCACTATTTTGGTAGTGATAAGTGAGTTTACCTTACCGGTTGCCCTAGTGAGGTCACAAAATAAAAACTCAGGAGACCATATTATACATTAGATTTTTGTGCGGTCTTTTGTTGTAACAAGAACGAAAGTTCCACGAAAAACATAATCAAGAGCTGAATCTAGTGATTATTATGATACCGGTAAGGGGGTAGTGGTGGCGCCAGCGAAGGCAAGTCTTGGCTGCACAGGCCATAGATGTGGGTAGATTCAGAGTGAGGTTTTTACCCCTGGGCTCCTAAGTTGTTTAGAGTAGGAAGACATGGGAAGGATAGGATTAATTCATTGCTTGTTCTCAGTTTGCCTCCCGGCTTACATAGTCATTAGGCTGCCTAATTTCCCCTCAAATCACTCTCAATTACTCCCTGATAGACTTGTAGATTAGCACCAGCTAATGGTGAACCCAAATTGACAGATTTCAGCCACTTTCCTGGCTTTCTGACACTGCCATGTTTTCTCAGCGGGTAAACATGTTCCCACATGGCAGTGACCAGAGTACCAGACCAAATTGTGCAATACGGAGTATATGCAAATGTAATTATCTGTCATAACAGAAAATGTGCATTTATATTTCCAGGCGTAAACTAGTTTGGTGCAGAGATTTTCCTAGTCCAGATGTTTTGCTTTCTAGGCATATATGTATTTCAAAGATGAAGTAGCCAATATTTGTCTTTGGCATTTTAAAGATGCTATATCATATATATACAGGATGTCTTACAGAATCAGTTAACAGTAATATAGTCAAGAGATCACAGTTTATAATGCCTAGCTAAGCAAGATATGAATGGAAATATATATCAAGTCAAGATAGTAAACAAGAAGTCTCCAACAGAAACAGAGAGAGAAATCTGTTTCTTCATCTCGTCCTCTCACCGGCAGCGCCACCACCGTCGCCGTCGAGGAGGTGGAGCTGGAGCCTGGAGGTGATGAGAAAAGCAAAGACGAACAGATTTGATGCAGCAGCAGGCGTAGCGTACCTTGCGGGCGTAAATGTCTGCAAGCGTGGCGCCCCATCCGCCATTGCTGAAGCTGTACTGCACGATGGAGGAGCCGAAGAGCACGAACAGGGGACGGCCTCCAAGCATCGTCCTCCTCTGCTACCTCTCCCAAGTACTCGCACTGGATGTCCTGACCGATGGGCTTCGCTCGATCTACTCTGCTCTTCTCTCTCTTCACTTCAGTTTGGAGATGGACAAGTCGTAGGACAGAATGCGATGGATCGGAGTCGGAAGTAGTTGGAGCTATGAAGTATGAACTCTAAAAAGTAGTTGGAGCAGTACTATTGCACTCACTCCTGCCTACCTCATTCGCTTCCTTCATTTCGACCTGTAGCTACTCGATCGGTTGAGGCAGTGTTTATTACCCTGAATTTCCCATCACATCGTTTAAATTTCTCATCACAAAATGTGGCTGTGTTTAGTTGGTGGGAAAAGGTAGAAAAAATACTGTTCGAATCAAAAGGAACTGAAGACGCTTTAGCTTTGTTTGTAGTAAACATTATCCTACCATGGCGTAACTAGGCTCAAAAGAATCGCCTCGTCGTGTACATCAAAAACTATGTAATCAGTTTTTTATTTACCTATATTTAGTGGTCGATACATGTGCAAGATTTTGATGTGATGGGGTGAATAGTGAGTTTAGATTTTCAGTTTCGGCATCTAAACACAGCCGTAGTCCTCCCCGACAAAGTTTGCAGAAGGCAGGCAGCCACTGCATACCCACCCGACACAACTCCGTCATTTATACCCACCAAATCTGAACCAAATTTAACAACTAGCCATGGAAACGTACATCATCATTAACCTTGATGGTGGCCCCTTACATCATACCCGTACAACACTATAAAAATTCTATTTTTGTTCCAATAATAATACTCGTAGATAGACCTATATATTTAAATAGAGTACTCATTTAAATATATATAAAATGGTATATTTGTTCCAATAATAATAATACTCGTAGATAGAACTGATTTCTTTTTTTTTTGCCATAATTTTGGCGAGGCAACACAATTTTTTCTTTCACACTTGTACCTTAACCTAAATAATATATTAGTACTTGTTAGGTCAGTGTCAATGTTTGTTTATAGTGTTCATGCACATTAAGGCTGTGTTTGGCAGCGCTCCCCGGGTGCTCCGGCTCTTGTCACTTTGATTGCTTTGTAGTTGTGCTTTGGCCGGAGCCGGAGGAGCCGCAAAGCCGGGCTTCGCGGCTCCGGCTCTTCCTAGTTCATTTGCTTTGCATCCATAATCGAAATGGCTCCTCGCTACTGATTGCTACCACGCTGTCGCTTCACGCTGCCGGGAGGGAGGAGCCGGAGCCGACAGAGCCCCGCCAAAGAGGGCCTAAGCACCTTCTTCCTTCTTTGAGCACGAAGTCGGCAAGCTCATCCAGCCGCGCCCATGGGCGAAGAGCTTTGAGGTCCATTGCGCTGTGGGGCCGGGCGCATTCTCCGGATCGGCGTGGCTGCACGCATGGACAAGGTTGCCGGTGTCGGATTGGATTTCGGCGCGGGAGGCCGCAATCGGAGGGCAACGCGAGCATGGGAGACCACTACTAGATGGGATGATGGAGGGGAAAGCGGCGTGGAAGGAACAGGCGTGAGCACCATTGGGGCGTGGTACGGGCTCCACTGCTTGTCGTTGAACATTGTTGTTAAGAAACTATAGAAACGGGTGATGCCTGCCTCCATAGCAAATGCAAAAAAAAAAAAAAGGAAACCCACTGCCGCCAAGCCCGAATCTGAGATGGCCACCGGTCCACATACAAAAAAAAAAAAAAAAAAGTGGATTACACTTCAACTACAGCAAAGTTCATATATAAATCTTATACTACACCATATAACTTGCTTTCTCCGTCTAAAAAAAATGTCGTTTTTAGGTTTTTCGGACATCTCGTTTGACCATCCGTCTTATTCATATTTTTATATAAATATTATTTATTTTGTTATGAATTATTTTATCATTAAAGATACTTTAACAACGATTTATTTATTTAATAATTTACACAAATTTTTTGAATAAGACGAATAGTTAAACATAGTGTCCGAAAACCTAAAAACGACACTCTTTTTTGGAACCGAGGGAGTAAACGTCATGGTAATTCAAAGGGTCGCTCACGGGGGTCTTATTTAGTTACCTACAAAGTTCCAAGTTTTTCACTCTCTCCATCACATCAATCTAGGGACAAATAAATAGAGCAAAGAAATGTAGGTAAAAAAATAATTATACAGTTTTGGTCAGAAATCAAGCGATGAATCTTTTGAGTCTAGTTAGTACATGATTAGACAATATTTTATTAAATACAAACGAAAAGTGGTACGGGAGTTTGAGTTGAAAAAATTTGCAATCTAAATAAGGCCTAGCTTTTTCTTGTCCGAACGCCTTGCTTTTTTTCTCAATCACGTAAAAACTTGCGTCGTTTTATATTAAGAGTAATTAGAATGTTTCGATACGTAATCTCTGCAGTAACCCCAATAACACAAACTGCTCCCTATCATCCCCGTGCATCCACGGTGGCGGGTGGCGTTGACCCGGTGTTGGCGTGGGTGAGCATGGGGCCCGCCACGTCGCGCTTTGTGCATGCAGCGCGACGGACCGGTCGGATTATTGTTCTTCTGCCGCCGTTTGCATCAGAGATAAAAACGCCGCAAAACGCCGCTGCGGCTACTTTTTCTCTGCTTACGGATGTGCGACCGATCCTGCAAATGCCGCACCATGCGTGAGAGGAAGGAGGGGGTGAGAGAATAGGCGGTGGGCCCCATTATTTTTAGTAACAAAGAAAATTGCTATAACTCACAAACTATAAGCTTAAATTAAATTCCGATTACACCATTGAATTCGTGTCAATTAATCCTTCAAAACTAGATGACACATGGATATTTTCGGATAAAATTACAAATAGACCCCACTAATAGTAATCATGTTAGTGCGAAGTTAAAACAATTTTTTTGTTTAATGGTTGTAACACCCCTGGTGTTACTCAACTAAAATCTTGCCATGTCATCATGTTTATCATAAAGCATGCATAATTAGAAAATTTGAAATGCATTGAAATTAAAATGAGTTTATATTTTAGAGAATGTTTGTGCTTAAGAAAATTTAGAGTGATTTAATTTTAATTTATGTTTTTGATCTTAAGTGTGATGTTGGATGATGGTTGGATAGTATAGGTTGGGAATCTGAAATTGGATCAAATTCAAATTTGAATTGAACTCCTAAAACCCTAAATTCCATTCTTTCTTTTTACCCCCTTTTTTTTTATTCAAAATTTATAAAGAATTTGGGTATGGTTATTAAAGCAATTGTGTAGAGTTTTCAAAGTTGAACAAAGATGGTATTTTGAGTTTTCAGAGTTTAGTTCAAAATTTAGAGTAATTTTGAAAATACCAAAATTAGGGTTTTGTCCCCTTTTGATTTAAAAACCATATTTCAAAATCTAAGCAAAATTTGCAAAAAGTTTTAAAAGTTAGTTTGTAGATCTTGTTGAGATGAGCAAAAGTCATGTACAAAGTTTTTCAAGTTGTTACATGATTTTAAAAGTAATTTTGAATTCAAATTTCAAAATTTTGAACTGCATTTCAAAAAGTCATATTTAGAGGCTGATTTTGAAAATCTTCCAATTATGAAAATTGTAGATCTTGAAAAATTAGCCTAAGTCACTTTTTGGAGTTTTTCAAGTTCAGTTCAAATTTGAGGAGAATTTGATGAAATTCGTAAAACTAGGGTTGAGAGAGCTACGATTAGGTACGGGGAAACCCCTTTTTCCTCCTCCATACCGCCCGGCCGCCGGCGTCGCCGTGGGCCGTTCTCTCGCACCTTCGGCCGCCCTCGCACGTCACCAGCTAGGCCGGCCGGCCGCAACGCCGCCACCCACCGGCCCATGTATCCCTTGCCCTATATAAGCCACCGTCGACGCCGCCGTCGACTTTTCTTTCTCCTCCACCGCCGCCGAAACCGCCTCCGCCCCCCTTTCAGTTGCCGTCGCCGCCGCCGAGCTTCAATCCACAAATTTGACCTTGTCATCGTGTTACGCAACCGTTGCGCACCGCTTGAGCTAGCTAGTAACGTAGTTCATCGCCGGAGCAATCCGCGCGCGTCGTCTTCTCCATCTCCGTCCGGAGGCGCCGCGAGCCATCTCGCCGCCGACAATCGTTTCGTGAGCTTCAATGAAAACCAGCTAGCGCTCTAGTTTCGCCTTTGACGCCGTGGTCATGATGCGCTCGCCGGTTTCGTTTTGCCCCACGAGCCGCCGCCGGAACCCCGTCGTTGCCACCGCCTTCCATCACCGCCGCCGCCGCTCGTCGCCGATCACCCTCCGCCTCGCCTCCGCCCAAACCCGGCGTGCGCACCGCAATCGGTGAGCTCACCGCCGCACTCGCCGTCCGTTGGGTCATAGCCGCGCCGTAGCCACGGAACACCGCCGCCGACGAGCTCCGCTTTGCCGCCCGCCGGCGCGTAGCCGCGTCCGTGTAGGAGTCGTTTAAAGTTTGTTTTAGTGAGGACTCGGGTTCGCCGATGGTGCGGGACTCGCCGGTGTCCTCGCGGTCGCCGGAATCGCCTCCGACGAGGCCTTTGCCGGGCCGCTCGCGCCGCCGTGCCGCCATGCCGCCATGCCCGACGGTGATGGTGCCCCGATGCCTTAGGTGTAGTGTTTCGGGCATCATCGTGTCCGCGAGGTCGGGGGATCACGTAGAGCCAAGCCGCGTCGCCGGGAGGCCTTGTCGCCGTGAAGCTTTCGCCGATCAAACGCCGGCGCCGCCGCGGGCCAGCGCGCTGGCTGGCCGTTGGGCCCCCCTCGCTATCAGAAGCGGCAGCTGGGCCACACGGTGTTGGGTCAAGACGGGATAACGGGCTGGAATCGGCCCGAGAGTCTGCTTTTGTTTTAAAAATTTGATTTATCAATTTCCTTTCTTTTAAATAGTGCTTTGATTCTTTCAAAATTCATAGAAATTTGAAAATAGCTCCTTAAATTCTGAAAAATTTTGTAGAACCTTCCTAGGAGTATATCTACCCATGAAAAATTTGAAACTTAGATTTTGAGTAGTTCTTGCATGTTTTAAAATTACAAATTTTAATTGAAAAATGCATCTTCCATGATTTTTAGAAAATAAAATATTTATCCAAAAATCATAAAAATTTATTTGGTACTGTTTTATGATGTGTTCTATTTGTATAAAAAGTTTGGAGTCGTTTTGACAAGTTTAAATTATTTTCCTATTCTATGCTCTATTATTTCATGTGAGTTATAAGTTGTTTAGTGTCAAATAAATTAGGTTTTTGTGTGACTTTTGGGTTGTTTTGTGAAACTTGGATCATGTCACAATTAAGTGGTCCTTGAGAACTCCTTAGGCAATGGTGATGATATCTTGTAGAGTAGTTCAACAAGTTGGTTTTGTTGGGTTGCAACTTTATCGTGAAGGAAAGTTGTACTCAAGTTGTTATCATTTCATGCACCCGCAAGCATCATATTTAAATATATGGCATCATGTTGAGGCATACATTATTTCGTGTAGTGAACGAGTTCGAGAGTGTCAAGTCCGAGCCGGTCCCGAGGAGGTTCTTTATCCAAAGGGAAGCGGGTTCGGATTTCTCTCGGGTTTTCAAGAACTAGTTTATTCCGTCAACGAAGGCAAGCCCCTTACATTAAACCCTTCCTTGATGTTTTAAAAGTATTATATCACTTTTGTTTATGCTTTATTGCATTAAGTAATTAGGAGTTGAGTGATAACCTAATTGCTTTGCATTACCATTTGTTTATTTCAATACCATCCTTGATAACCTGTTTTTATTTCGAAAATGCTTAGTGATGCTTAGCCCCGCTTAATTAGTTAAGCTTTTCATCAAAATGTTTTATTTGAGGAGATGGTACCGCTTTCGAAAAAGAAAGAGTTGTAGTGATGAATGTGAGATCGGACGGGACGTAGGTTGAAAGCCTACGGGATACCTAGTCGCGTTTGTCCCGTGTTGGTCGCTTAAGGACCGTCCGCTGTTTGGCCCGAGTGAAATCGGGGCGTGTTGAACGCATAATGCGCCGAGACCTTCCGCAAAGGCACGCCTGTCCGGTTGTCACCCCGGTCGGTCCGACCCTAACTAGCCACATACTCCGGTAAGCCGGATCTCGGTGGAGCCAAATCGGGAATGGCAACCACGCGACCGGGAGTGGAGAGATGGCGGGAGTAGCGTGTACCCACCCTAATGGTCAAACCGTCATTAGGGCCGGGGTAGGGAGGTGGAGTATCGTGCTCTCGGGTGGCGCAGCCTCGCCCCGCTTTGGACAAATCGAAAAGAAGGTTGATATATGCAAGCTTAAATGCTACATATGTTGTGTGGTTAGGGATCCCCGGTACCGGGTATAATCGGTTCATGAATCGCCGTTGCTTCTGGAGAAGGAGACCCGATTCCCGACCTTCATCGTAGTAAATGATGGATTATGTTTTTAAGAAAAGAGAGAGTTGGAATAAGAGAATATGATTGTTCTAGAATAGGATAATCTAGAGTATATGAGTTACTAATCGAGAAATAAAAATATTGAAAGTAAGGATACACTTTTAGTAAGCTTTTCTCGCAAAAAAAAGAGTTCTTGATTCTTGCTAAAGTCTTACCTTGACTCCTAAGACCAAAGCATTCCCGAGTCTTCTCCTATTTTCTTTAGTCGGGTAAGTCTTGTTGAGTACTCCAAGCACTCGGGGTTCTTTGACCCTTGTTGCGGGAGGAGATCATGAGCGTGCTTGTTTTGGTCCCTGCCGCATGACGGTTATACCGGGAAGAAGAGGACGAGTAGTGTTGAACCCTCGGGCGGGGTTATCGGTGTTTATTTGTATAATGTTACTCCAATAATATCGGGCTTGTAATAATGACACTTAAGTTTGTGTATTTGAATAAATGGTTTGTAAAATTATGGTTATGTAATCCTTCCGCCGTTTACTCGAGATATTTTGAATAAAGTGTTGTAATACTTGAGTGACTTGTTAATGAGATCCTGTTCGAAGATTAATAGCACTTTCTAGATTATTGGGAACTCGTGCATAATGATCGAGGGTCTTAATGACAATGATAAGTGCATGTGGGCCCCTGTAATTTAGGAGGTTCATTACAATGGTGTAATCGAATTTAATTTAAGCTTATAGTTTATGAGTTATAACAACTTTTTGTTACTAAAAATAATGGGACCCACCGCCTATTCTCTCACCCCTCCTTCCTCTCACACGCGACGCCGCAGCCGCTTGCGGGACCGGTCGCACATCTAGAACAGAGAAAAAAAGTAGCCGCTGCAAATGCTGCGCCGTTTTTATCTCTACGATGCAAACGGCAAGAAGCAGTAATCGCACCACCGTCCGTCACGCGCCGCATGCATCGGCGCGACGCGGGGCGTGCCCCACGCCAAACCACGCCAAAGACCGGTCCAACGCCACCCCGCCACCTTGGATGCACCGGTCGCGCCACATGCGGTGGCGTGACATGTGTAAAAATCGCGCCACCGGGACTGGCGCGACCAAGAGGGATATGTGATACAAATAATTTCAAATTAGGGACGGATTTGATTTTTTTAAAAAAAGGCGAAATTTCACAAAAAAAATCCTTGACCTCGCCGATTGTTCCACCAGTCGATGATTTTGCTCCAACAGGGGCCTCTTGAAAGGTTACGCCAAGCGCATCCCTCGTTGACATGTCTTAGCGCAATCACTAGAAAAATGTGTTTAGAACCCATCTCTAATAACGGCACTAGAAATGTGCCGCTGACATTCCTAAGTGAAACCACCATGTCGGTGATCAGACTAGGAACATCAACGGTGATAGACCTTGCCAAAATAGATATTCATCCGCAAGCGCATTGATCTATCATTGTAGCATTTCACCCGGAGATATTCAGGGTATCGTTATTTATATTTTCCTAAAGGAAGGCATGGTGAAAAAGGATCTAATAGAGACATGAACAAGATAACATGACTATGTAATGGACCAATGCTTATAACAGGGGATATAAGGGAATCGGTACAAGGATAACTTGACACACTCACTCAAGCCAAACTCAAGGATAAAGAGAAATAAGGAATAAAGAAAGTCCTAAGTGGAGCATACTGATTCTAGTCATGGTCGTGCATAGAACCCGATTGATAGTCGGGCAACACTCATGAGTAGGAGGTCGAGCTAAGAGTGAGATAGACGGGAGACCTTCCCGGTGCATACCGCCCAATGAAAAGGCACTTTAGACTCCTACACAACATACTAACGTGGGGGATTACAAAGGATGGGCGAGGCTCATCACGACCTCGCCGCCTACCCCCTCGGCCGTGGCATGCCGTCATATTTGAAGGATACCCGCATCCGGACACCACGCCCGCATACAAGGACACTACTCATGTCCCCATGGTCCCCACCCTACGGATGGACGGAATAGGACACGAGCAAGCCCGAAGGACACAACGAACCGCCACTCAGCACAATCCCGACACTACTCAATTATATTGCATGAATGGTTTAAGCATAAAGTTCTATGACGATATCATAACATAGAAACTATAGACTAGTTCATACGTCATGATCATGTCAAGAGAACACATGTTAGATCATAAGATAAATCATAAAGCATAGAAATAACATGAAGACTCTAATCCTAATGCACAACCAAGATAAGATAAGAGCAAGGCTTTGGAAGAATACCATAGAAAGATTTATTCCCTAATCCATCTTCCAAGGAGCCAAGCCCTCCTTCGTGGCTTTTGCCTAGCTCCACATCCTACTAATCCTACTAGGAGGAGGAAGAAGAAGAAGTGGAGAGGAGAGAGTGGCTCTCTTGTGAGGTGTGTGTGAGAGGGGGAGAGTGGAGGCCTATTTATACAAGTGAGAGAGGGGGCTAAGTGCAAAACTACACCAAACCGACCATCTCTCAGGCGTCTAGGTTCACTGAATCGGCCGATCCACCCCCGCACCGTCGGTTTCGATACTTAATGCACCACCTCACCAAGTTTGGGCCGGATCGGCGCCACACCCGTCTGGGCCCCGCTAGGCCTGAGCTTTGACAGGTGGGCTATGTCGGGCCCGAAAAGTTGTAGGGCGGCGTTGGCTTGGCCCATTTCTGCGTGTTTGGTCCGTTTCTCCATTGGGCTTGATATCCTTCAAGAATGCGCTTTCCCAGATGGCGCCTTTTGGTACATTTTCCACTTGGTTTTTATATAAATCCTGTAAAACATTATTTCTGCACTACAAGTGGAATTATGTCAATAATAAATGCATATGTGTATAGTAAGGTATAGTTTCACCCCTTATTGGTAGAATGTTGACGTTAAAAATACGCCGTTAGTGACCGCCAACAATCCCGCCTTGAAAGCAAGGATTTGGGCGAGATCATTGCTACTAAGTTACATAAGTTTAGTTTTTTGGTGCGGGTGAATTAGGGCGCGACTAACGCTGCACGAAGTCCATGACTATTACATCGACAAAACGTCATCCATAGAAACCATCCTCCCAACGGTCGTGTCTCATGTAATAATCGCGGGGCGGCGGCAACGCTAACGAGCGGCCGTGGCGAAGCTTCGGCGGGCGCCGCCCCCGGCGATTCTGCGTGTGTCGCGAGGCAGCCGCGCGACCGAGGCGAGCGGCGTTCCCGCTGGGCGGAGGGCGCCGGGCGCTTCGGCGAAGCGCGCGTCCACTGCCTTGATGCGGCGGCGAAAGCTGCCTTGGCGAAAGCGCGACCCGCAACGGCCAGCGCCGGGCGCAGCGGGCGCGGTGGCGCTGCCCGAAATGCGCGCGCCCTGGCGGACGACGCTGTCTGCGCGGGCGTGGGCTCGAAGCGAGTGGACGCCCGGCGCTTCCGCCGAAACGGCAGGCGAGCGGCGGCAGTGAGCAGGCGAAGCGTGGTCGCGGGGCGGCCGGGCGGAGCCCGGTTCACGACCCGCGGGCGCGGCGAGCGGCGGTGGCGAGAACGGCGCGCGGCCTGCGGCGGCGCGCCGCGGCGCGACGACGCACGCACGCTCGGCGCGC
The DNA here is from genome assembly GCA_015847255.1 of Hyparrhenia diplandra. NCBI lineage: Eukaryota > Viridiplantae > Streptophyta > Magnoliopsida > Poales > Poaceae > Hyparrhenia > Hyparrhenia diplandra. The sequence continues at coordinate 12,804 of JADLZK010009030.1, read as the reverse complement.
GTAAGCGCACGGGCTCGGGCGGTGCGTGTGCTAGGGCGCTGGCGCGCTGCCACGGCCCGCCGGCAGCGGCGGCGTGGCGGACGCTAGCGAGCCGGCGCTACGGCGGCGGCAATGAAGCCAAGCGACGGTGAGTGCGGCCGGGCGAGCCGCACGGTTGAGCCGCGGCATCCCGCTGCGAGCACGCGGTCGAGCACGGGCGGCGTCGGTGAGCACGCGGTGCTGGCGTCTGGCGCGCGGCGGCTTCCGCGGCGGCGACGCTGCTGCAATCAATGCCATGGGGCGCCGATCGTTTCTCCCCATCGGCATTTTGGTCGTTTCCATGTGCCTTGCCTCGGCGCGGCGTCGAAATCGTTTAGATCTTGTGAAACCGTTTCTTCCTCGAGCTCTCTTTTCTTTCTTGGTTTTCGCTGCATTGAATTTTTTGCGTATGGATGCCCCTCTTAAATGAAGATAGAAACGACCTCTTAATGGCCGTTGGGACTGCCCTTACACCAGCAACAGCAACGCCACTTGACACTGGCAAAGCGTCGCTGCTTCTTCTGTTTTTGTGAGTTCTAAGGCTATCTTCAACAGATTATGCAAAAATTGAGACCCATCTCCTCTCCTCGGGTCACGCACGCGAGAAGCCCGCGACATGCAAAGAATTCAATCTCCAACAGCATACCCATCCATCCACCCATCTGCATTATTAAAAAAAAAAAAAAAAAAACAAAAAGCGAACCAGCGACGACGAGCAACCGCATGTATCGCAATGAGCGGCGAAGCGGGGCAAGGAGCCGGGGGCGGACTACGCCCGCAAGAATCCCGGCAACCGCTACCCAAGCATCCCCGGCCGGGCTGAACTCGAAGCCGGTGTGCATCGGCCAAGAAGAGTCCCGCTAAGCGAGAGGACAACCGCAGAGCGGTCCGTCACGCGCGGGCGCTGTCGCCGTCTTCCCCGGGCCGGCGACCGAAGCCGCAACTCCTCGATTCAACAGAGGCCGACCACCGGCGAAGCTTCGCCCTTGCCGATTCTGAGGCGCCGCCCGTCGGACCACCTCGCCCCGCCCGCGAGGGCCGCCGCGAGCCCACCACCGCGCGCCGTTGCGGGCCCACCACCGTTTGCCTTCGCACGCGGAGGCGACGCATGTATGCTGTCCTCTCCCTCGAGCGCAAAAAACGCGCCGTCCGTATGGATAAGCCGTTGGAGGCTGTTTTTTGAGATGCAGATGGCCGGTCGATGCATATTTGCATTTTGCATCACCTGTTGGAGACAGCCTAAGGGCAGTCCTTATGCATGGTTTCATGCACAGCTTCCAAGACAAAAAAAGAGAGTAATTAATTGACATAGAAACTAATCTTCCCAACCCATAGACTTAAATGCAGTTTCTATACACAATAAGACTTAAATGCACCTAAAAAATGTGCTGGATCAACTGTGGCACTCAACACAGCACACCACTCTCACTCAATTGAGCACAAAACATGTCTCGATCAAAATTGGTGTACTGAAGCACTATGATTAGGCAACACTTTTACCATGTCTAAATTTAACAAACAGAAGAGCTAATTACAGGAAATGAGGAAAATGCATTTGCTGGAAGTCAATTACCAGGTCTAAATTTAACAAACAGAAGAGCTAATTATAGAAGCTTGCTTTCTTCTTCCCTGGAAGTCAAAGCATCGACACTTGCTGCTTGGCTAGTCGCAGAGTTTATACAAAGGCAATGTAGTCGTTTCTCAGGCCCCGAAAAGAAACGAGTGCAGAGAAGAAAACCACTGCCTCAAGAACAGAGAAGAAGGTCCCAAACCTTTGACGAGCAGAAAGCCAAGAAACGACGCCGCGACTGAGCAGTTCTCGTGCCTGCGCCGACGCCTCTGTCCGGACTCCGGAGTGTCGGGTGCGTGGGGGAGCAGCCTTCGGAGGCTGGCCGCGCGGGCGACGAGATCCCCTCGCGGCGGCGTGGATCTGCCTTGGAGCGGCAACGGTCAGCAATGCGGGCGTGGTGAGGCTTCCTCGGGACGATGGCTGCGCGAGCGACGGAGATCCACCTCGAGGCGGCGCCTGCCGGCGGCGCGGCCGTGAGGGCAGCACAGGCGTCAAAGTGGCGGCCCGGGCCACAGGCCAGCGCGCGGGAAATCAGAGGCGGGAGCAGCGCAGGGGAAGGGCGAGCACGCGCGAGTCGTCGTCGGCGCAGCGGATCGGGGATGAATGCCATCGACGCGAGTAGTTTCTCCCCAACGGCGATTTGGTGGTTTCCATACGCATCGGTGCTAGCGTCGACTCGGTTTCGCCTGCAAGAAATTGTTCCTATTACTGTGCTCTCTCTTTGATAAATTCTGTATGCCACGTTAGCCATTTTACCCTCATAAATGAAGATAGAAATGGCTCATTAATTGCCGTTGGGACTGCCCTAACAGGTTCTCCTCCGAAGTAGACCCGGCACTTTCGGGTTGGGCCAGCTGAAAAACTCGAGTTATTTTGGACAAAAAAAAAAAAAAAAAAAAATCCTGTGCATAACCGGTCCCACTAAGTTGACCTCATTTTTCGGACAAGGCCAACTTCTTACATTGCTCCCTTTGACCGCATCACCACTCCTATGAACTCTAGCGACTCGAACCGGGCAGTCCGGCTCGTGTTGCCAGCGATTGGGTGGCCTCGCTTGTAGCGGCGACGACCATATCACCTCCATTACAAATAGAGGAACAACAAGCAATGATCTCGGCCAAATCCTTTGCCGGGTTCTTGGGAAGGGAATCGCGGGTGACAAATAGTTCTTCGATTGCCGAGGAACTCTTGCTTTACCGGGGGGGAAAGCGAGGAGGGCTGCCCAAGATTGGTTTAGGCCCCGTTTGGCTGCCGGTGGTTTGTAGTGTATCGACCCCACAAATCTGGTCTCCCGTGGATCACAATCCGCATCCGTGTGAGCATCCGCGTGAGGCTCCAACTTCGCATTTGGCTGCCCGTGTGTGGAAGTGGATCACGACCCATCCACACCGACCCACTTGTGGTAAAAAAATCTCCACCCTTGGCATGGAATCCGTAAGCTGCGAAGCGAAGTCGCTGTGACCTCGTGTCGAGGTCAAGGGTGCGAACCATGGGCTTAATGAAGCACTCCGACCTGCCATCTCAAGCGCGAGCTCTTTGGATTGTGTATACCATTGGCACAAAGCATATGAGCTCAAAAAGTTTCAACCTCTTGATCTCATATTACAATTGATGATTTAGAGCATGCTCTATAAAAATAGCGATCCCATGTTATAGAGTTATTTGAAGATATTAATTTATAAATAAGAAAGAAAAAAATACTGTAAACATGGATGAAAAAAAAAGGTCACCAACATGGAGACAAAAAGACATGATTGGCAACATATATAGTTCCCTATTGAGAGCAAATGTCCAATCAATGAAAAATGCTTACATGGATTATTGTTACACCCTTGGATGATAAATTAACTACAGCTTTATGATCAACACTTCTTATATAGGGAGTGAGTTGATCGACACTTCCATGTGTCAGTGTTACGAAACTATCAACAAGTAAATTTCTACGGATGCGCGTCGGGATCGAATGGTGAAACAAAGAGACATGAGGTTTATACAAGCTTAGTCGAGATGTTCCAAGGTCTATGTGAGTATGAGAGTGGTGTTTGGTCTCCTCGAGATGGATCTCGAGGCTAGGAGATGGGTCGAGCTCTTAGCGAAACTTGTTTGTGAGCCGTGGTTGCTTGTCTAATTTTCTGTCTTGTTTTTCATTGTCTTTGGCTGGTGCCATGCCTCTCCTTTTATTGATCAAGGAGGTGCATGGTTACATACACAAGTATGGCTTTACGTCCGTTTGAAGAGGAGGACGCAGACGCATGGGCGAGGATCGCCCATCTACATTGGCATCTTTGCTTCGGGACGGCTGACTTGGCTTAGTGAAGAGTGTTGGCGCCCTTTTAACTATTACGAGGGTAGAAACGGTCTTTCCTCGTGTCCGCTTTTGTCAAATCAAGGGTTTGGTAGTGCAAGATAGCAAAATAAAAGGCCTCACGACTGCCGCGCAGTCGGTCTTGAATCCGCTTTAGGCAGCCCCGTTGTCGACGGTGCCATGTACCGAGGTTTGAGGGCCCCGGCAGCCGCCCCCGCATCGCCATCCGTGCAGCTATCACTATTCCCTATGACGCCGCCGCTGCCCGGCCCCGGCCTCGAGACTTGTCGCATCCATCCGTGTACCGCTAGTACAAGTTCCATTGTTCACGGGTCGCCCGTGGTGCCCGCCGCCGCTCCTTAGAAGGGAAGGAGGTCCCACTTCAACGCCGATACTTAGAGCGGCACGTCAGTCGTGACAGACGTGGGTGCGCGTTGCATCGGGCGAATAGTTATTGTGTCTAGCGGGCGAGGCAGACTCGTGATCTGACGTCGGCGCGGCGGGAAGCCACCGTCTATTGATTTTTGACTAAACCACCTTATGGGCCACTCGTGCCTAAGACCCATGGTGATTACTCGGGGTTTATACCACGCCACCATGTTTTTATTATCATAGGATATTAAAGTGGATATGACATCATATTATGTTTCGAACACTATTCACCATATGTGTGATGTCAAACATATGAAGCAACAATCAGATGACACACAAGCAGTGTCAAATTATTTTGATTTCTAAAAAGAAATGGATAAATAGTAACCCATCTTCTAATATATGTATATACATACAATTATTATTGTAACTTAAATGTTGTTTGGTACCGCTTCATCAACAACTTCATGAGTTGTTGTGAGCAGTTTTTTGCCAAACTGTTTTTTTTCCTCCTCTCACAAAGGCATAAGTTGAAATTGAGCTGAAAAAGTAGCTTTTCAGTTTGTCTTCATCATTTCCCTCTGTCAACCATGCATGAAGTTTTTGGTGAAGCAATTTTGCCAAACAATTTTTCCAGAACAGCTCAACATCATTTATTAACGTGCCTATGAAGCTATTTTAAAAAAGCTTCGCTAGTGCAGCTGTCACAGCCCAAATTCTTTGGGTCGTGGGTGGCGCTGGGGCGGTCGTTGGCACCCTAGCGCAGGTCGTTGTTGTGGGGAAGAAGGGCAGCGCGGAGGCACGACATGGCGGGCGCGCGGACAGCGGCGGGCGGCGGTAGCGGCGGCGCTGGTGCGCGGCGTGGCGAGGGAGACTGGAAGTTCTGGTTAAAACCCTATTTTATTTATTTTTTCATGATCTGAAAAGGATACATCTCCCTTTATATTTATAGGGAGGACTCAACTTGACTTCATAAAAGTAATGGAATCTTTCTAATTTGACTAAACTTAAACCCTAAGTAACGACGATGGCGAAGACAGCGGCGTTAAGCTTGCTTGCCCCCGACGCGTGCGCCCGGCCCTTTGGGCCCCCCTAGCGTTGGGGTGTGAATTCTATCCCTACTTTTCATGAGCAGCGCGTCCTCGCGTTGGAGCTTTGATCGTTCGTCGATGTCGCTCCGGGATGGAGCTATTGCTTGAGTCGTGGTGGTGGCCATGGTTGTCGCCCGAGATAGCCCCATGGTGTAGCTAGTGTTGGGGGCTTGCACATGGCTATAGAAATGGGCCGATGTTGGAGTCAGTGTCAATGGACATGTCGATGTCGAGGAGAACGACAACGTTTAGGTGCTTCTCCGGGAGGTCGATGTGGTGCGGCTTGGTGGTGGGCGTGCCCATTGCTTGAGGTGGCAATGATCATGTTGGCGTGGGCGCCGGCGTCGTTGGCGTGGCGTGGCGTGCACGGTTTCAACATCGCCATGAGCTGCGCGTTCTTTGCTAGCATGTCGCCGGGGTTGGTGTCACTCGTAGGGGTGTCGTTGTTGTTTTCGCTTGGCATCATCCGTGGGGGGGCTGCCGCCGTTGTCGTTGTCGTTGAGGAGGTAGTAGTTGTTCCCCGAGGAGGGCGAGCTCGCCGTTGTGCTTCATGCAGGCAAGGTGGCCTAGCAGGATGGCGTTGTGCTGTACCAGGTGGCTGGAGCCGTACCTCATGTTGATGTAGTCAGAGATCGCAGCCTTGTTGGAGTCGCCCCTCGGATCGAAGCCAAGCGTGGAGGGCCTCCATGATCATCTCCCTGTGGGATGGGAGCGGGGGTGGAGCCGCCTTCTCGCGCCATGGATCTACACAGCCGAGGATCTTGTGGTCTCGGATACCAATCTGTCATAGCCCAAATCCATTGGGTCATGGGGGGCGTCAGGGCGATCATTGGCACCCTAGCACAGGTCGTTGTTGCGGAGAAGAAGGGTAGTGTGGAGGCACGGCATGGCGACGCTGGTGAGCGTGAGCGAGGGAGACCGAAGCTTAGGGTTAAACCCTATTTTATTGATTTCTTTCTTGATCTGAAAAGGATACATCTCCCTTTATATTTATAGGGAGGACTCAACTTGACTCGCAAGTAATCCAGAATCTTCCTAATTTGACTAAACTTAAACCCTAAGTAATGACGATAGCGTGGCGGCCGTTGGGCTTGCCCTGGGCGCGTGCGCCCGGCCATTTGGCCCCCTTGCGTTGGGGTGAGCGCGAGGATGCACTATCTGGAAAAGAGGGAGGAGATGTCACAGCACATGGGCCCATGGGCCACGGCGCAAGGGCAGCCGCCCTATGGCTGGCCGCCGCCGCCATCCGCCATCGCCGCATCATCATCGTCATCCATCCGCCGCCAATAAGTAATAGTTATTTAGGAAATAGAATAGGAATAAAATAGGAAATCAAATCAGATTTCTTTAGATGCAAGTCTCCCCAGGACTATAAATACAAGAGACTTGTAATCAGTTGAATCAATCGAAAAAAATAAAGGGGTAACACCCAACAAATTTATCGTGAATCTAAAATACACACCACGTGCATACAAGTAGTGAATCTAAAATACACACCACGTGCTATCGTGCATCATATTCACTTACTACTGCAAATTAATGTTGCAAATGTAAAATAAAAAATATGAAAATATACATTGAAATTGACATTTTTGGGAGTAACCAAAAATACAACATGATTTTTAGTGCAATCACAAAAAACCCCATAAATCTCAAAACTATACCACATAACTGGATGAACTGATGGACTCGTTGTTGACATCTAATGTCACGTAATAGTTAGAACATATAGTACACAATGTTCCCCAAATCTACATATCTCTCTTGTAGTTTATTAAACTATTACAAAGAGATATAAGATTTGTGAATAATGTTACTACTACTATGTTGGATGAACAAATGACCAAACTAAAAGTTGTAGATCAAGAGAAGTTATGAAAGTTTGTAATTGACAACTTTTAAATTTGAAATCATCTTGTTATGGAAAACTATGTTTGAATTTTAAAATTTTGAAATTAAACAACAAAACAAAGGATGTATACCTAAAAAAGTTAGGAAACTTTGTAGTTGAATAGTTTTTTGATTTAAAATTATCTTATCATGTGAAACTACGTGAGTTGACAAATTTTCTCAAATTTGAAATTGAAATTTGTAAAATCGACCTCAGATGGAGAAACTATCAAATGAAAGATGTCAATCTCGAAAAGATATGAAACTTTGTAGTTGACAAGTTTTCCATTTGAATTACTTTAGGTCCTCAATCAATCAATTTAGAATGGGTTTGTAATAATATGTGGGAACCAAAATGGAATATACACAAGTGACAATGGGGTGCAATGGTAGAGGAGGGTACACACGAGGAGGAGGTCATGTGTTCGAATCCCACTAGGGGAAGGTCATGGGATCGAATCCCACTGGCCACAAAGAGCGCATTTTTCATGCGAAAGATGCCGCAAGATTAGCACTCAATTTCATGTGAAAGACAACACATTATTTACGCAGCCAAAGAGATGGCCGGACGGGGTGAGGGCCTCCTACTTTTTCACCTATTTTGGGATTTCCGAACACCACACCACTATCGGTTTTGCATTAGTGTCGAGTTTCAATTTGGAAGAACCGACACTTATGCCAACTCCCCATCACTACTGACATGGTTCTGCCGATTCAAAATCCGAAATGCCACCGATGTTTAATTCTATAGTTGTGTTTAGCCAACACAAACTCTCTCAGTGGCGCCCGTCATGTGTGATCAGCTCACCGTTGCTTGCTACCTAGAAGTTGCATGTGCATGCCTTCTAGTTTTAAGTTGGTGGGTTTGCTCATGCATGGGATTGGGAAGGCTCGCGCCAATCCAAGACCATGAGATGATGCAAACGAGTGTATAGGAGTAATGAGCTTTTGTCGCCGTCGTCGAGTGAAATAATCTTGGGCTCAAGGCAAGGGGCAAAGTCAACGGGCTCTTGCTTTACTTGCTGTTGTAATAGTAGTGGGGGCATCTGCGGGATCTCGGGCAATGGGGAGCTCATACGTGTCTCAGAAGGCAACACAAAACCAGACCTACTACCGCGATCAACGATGGATGAACCATTATTCGATGAGACAGTGATGGATGGCCTAATGGTAGCGGGACATAGTGTGGGGGTTCGAATCCCACCGGCCATAAAACACACATTTTTCATGCTAAAGATGCCGCAACATTAGCACATGATTATCATGCGAAAGATGCCGCAACATTTAGTCGGCACGGGTGGCTAAATCAGTGAGGGACTCCTTTTTTAAAAAAAAAATCCCCGCTTTTGCGCCTATTTTGTGATTTCCTAAAAACCACATCAATGTTCGTTTTTGCATCGATTGTCGGTTTAGATTTGAAAGAACCGACAATCGATGCCAACTCCTCATCACTACCGACATGGTTGTGTCGATTCAAAAATCCTAACCGACACTAAATGTTCAATCCTATAGTTGTGTTTGGCCAACACCAACTCCCTCGGTGGCGCCTGTTGCACGATCAGCTCACTGCCGCTACTGCCTAAATGTTGCTTGTGCATGCCTTCTTGTTCTAAGTTGGTGAGCTGCACGCGTGCATGGGATTGGGAAGGCTCATCGCCGATCCATGACCATGAGATGATGCAAAAGAGTGTACAAGAGCACTAAGCTTTTGTCGTCCTCGTCAAGTGAAATAATCTCAAGCTCAAGGCAAGGGGCAAAGGCAATGGGCTCTTGCTTTACCTACTGCTGTAACAATAGTGGTGGTGATGGGGATGGGGTTCCCGATCTTGCGTCAGGTTCAAGATAACTATTGATTTGGTGGAGAGTGACTCACCGATCCGGCTTCGGATCACAAAGACCGAACCCCCGCAATCTTAGTACCACGTCTCCTCGGGTTATCAACCGTGTCACCAACCGGTTGACCTCGCCAAGAAGGCTAATCCCCGCCTCGCGAATCGAAGAACACAAGCAAGAACTTCGAAGAACGCAGCTCAAAAAAATTGGGACAAATCTGCTGTGATATATGATTAAGAACACAAGTGGGGGTTTTACAAACCGATAAACGGCGAAACTGTTCTTGACAGAATAATCTAAGCAAAACCCACCAGAATTGGTGGCGCTAAGGGATATTAATACTTGCATGAATGAAAACAAATGTCGCCGTCATGTATGTGATCCGACTTATTGGGGCACGCATGGTCGAAAGAAATGGTTGTCTTGGCGTCATCCGAGGACTATTTCCTATTCTTCCATCTCCTCCATGCATGGTCTTTCGTGGAAAAAGAAAGTTTCACATGTCCAATTTAGCACCACATTCTTGCATGTCCACCTCTCTTGTATTCTTGCAAAGACATATTCTTGCATGCATCTGATCTTTATTTTTGGTAGGCGTTCCTCCAAAGTCTTCTGCATCCTCCTCTCTCGCATGCTCGCTTTATTTTGGTCTACACGCACTGCATGGTGGTGGATATGGAGGAGGACGTCCTTGGGCATATATAACTTGTTCTCCATCTCCTTCGAGCGTGCCTTTACCTGGACCAGGGTCCCAAGGTTGCATGATAAGCCCAAGATGATGTTGCAACACCCTGTCTTTCCAACAAGTGCTTATTGACCTCAATTGCACTTTGGATAGATGAGTTACGTCTTCCTCATGAAGCATTATTGGTCTGCCGACGAACCAAATGTTGGGCTTTAATGAGTTTGCACTTTGAGACACATTTATACCTACATTCAAATAATAACATGTACACGTGGAACCAAGTGAATTGTAGCAAAAGTTATCATGCAAGTGTAGGAACGCGCTCACCATATTTTTACCCTTTATGGGTGTATCTTTTAGGTGTCATGTCCTCGTCGGTGGCATCTGCAGGTTCTCGAGCAATGGGGCCAACTCATACGTGTCTCTCAAGGCCAATCGAAAACAGACCTAGACTGATTAATAGTGGATGAACCATTATTCGGTGATATGTGGCTTGACCGTGGTTGACCATAGTGTGGTATTTCTAGGCTTGGTGATAATAGAAGCAGCTTTGAGTCCGACAACGACGGCTGCGTGTGATGAGCGAGGTTGATGAAGAGGACTGGAAAATGGTGGTCCTGCTAGAAAGAGGCGCCGTTGGATTGTGTATGCCATTGGCACAAAGCATATTGAGCTAATTAATATGTTTTAACCTCTAGACCTCAGATTGCAACTGATTATTTAGATCTATATAAAGAATAGTAATCCTATGTTATTGAATTATTTGAAGATTTTTTAGAAACAGGGATACATAAGTTTATAAATAAAAAGGGACAAAAGAATTTTGACAGGAAAAAATATTGCAACTTTGAATGAATAGGCTGATCGTGGAGAAAAAGACATCAGTACCAACATATATGGATGCTTATTGAGTATGAATCTTTGAACCAGAGAGCAAATGTCCAATCGATGAGAAGCTTTAGATACATTAATCAGTACACTGTACGTACGTTGAATGATAAATTAATTGCAGGTCTTAGCCAACATTTCTAAAATAGTGACTAGGCAGATCAAAGTCTATAGATCATTTTTTGCATGCTTTTTATTATGTCTCAAAGAATATTAAAGTTGATATGACACTCAACATATTACGTTTAAAACACATAATTCAAAGTTTTTCACACATTAATTCATCACATGTGTGTGATGTCAAACGTGTGAAGCAAACAGATATATGCCACATCATCTGGCAGCGTATCACCGTATAGCATTTCAATTTACTAATACATATATCAATATCACTTCAAGCTCTCATGTTTAGGGTTAATAATTGGCAACTTTTTGATTTGAAAACATCTTGTTGTGGAAAACTATGTTTGAATTTAAAATTTTGAGATTTTATTTTTAAATAATCTCATCGCCACCATCCCTTGCGAAGGTGAGATCTGATGGAACTGGGATGATGACGACGAACCTGACGCGGAGCCACCATAGGCAGCAGCAGAGCCGCGAGAGGCGCGAGGAGGCCGGGCAACGGTGCCAACGTCGGATAGAGCGATGGCGACAAGCGATGCTGGGACTGGGAGTGCATCGATGACGATGAGATGCCGAGGAAAGTGAAGGACATGGAGCCGCGAATCGAACCAGAGGAGTGTTAGGTTAATTGGGCCTGACCCATAAGTTAACTAGTAATTAATCAAGGCAACCCAAAGGCCCACAATATTTATGGTTATTAGAGTGGGATTAGTACCAAAATGGTACATTCACTAACAGAGTGCTCAACTTAAATAAGGAGCTACTTGGTGCTACCTAGCTGTGAGGAGTTGAGAGGGAATATGGGGAGCCACATGCGCGCCGCCACCACCGCCCGAGCCGAGCCGAGCGACCTTGGCGGACATGATGTGCGGGTGATAAAGTTTTGGGGAGCGCTTTCTCGGCCGACTTGCTCTTCCTGGTTTGCGCTCTCTATAGCAGGCGAGCACCACCACGCCGACTGTAGGCAGCAATGGCATCGTAGACAAAGAGCGCCCAACGCCAAGCTGCTACTGGTTCCGGTGATGTTGTTGCCGCTGGCACCGTAGCCTCACCTAAGGGTATAAACCTTTCTTGCATGCTATTATTGCCTTTATGTACACTGTGGTTTTAGTATGCATAGCGTCTATTACTTGTTGCTATAGCAAGTCTAAAAATGATGCTATTAAGTTGGTCATGTTAGTATGCTTATTATCGTATTTACAAATTAATGCATCTTGTATAAAGGCTAAATATTCAATAATCCAAAACTTTATAGGCCTTTTATTATGATTGCTAGCTTTGTTTGCGTCACTTAAACCACCACCTCCGAATGATGATGGTTCAATCTATAAGATCCGGCGTGTCCGATCCATGTTGTGGTTTACCGCAATGAAATGTGAGCATGTGGTCAAGGGAAAGCAAGATCGATCCATCTCTTTTCTGAAGAAGAGAGATGTTTCAGTGATGCGAATAACTTGTTCTGAGGTGCTCTCATTAGTATCATATATACCCAAGAGTATGATGCAGGTGTATATGGATCTGCTGGCAGAGAGTTGTACATCATGGAGTAGTTCTATGACTACAAGATGCTCAATGACCGGTCTGTGGTAGAACAAGCTCATGAGATACAGGTGTTGGGTGTAAACATAGAATTCCAAAACCTTAAACGACACTCTTTTTGGAACCCGAGGGAGTAAACGTCCATGGTAATTCAGTGGTCGTTCACCATGGTCTTATTTAGTTACCTACAAAGTTCCAAATTTTTTCACCTCTCCATCACATCAATCTAGGGACAAATAAATAGAGCAGCAAAATGTAGGTAAAAAATAATTATACTGATTTGGTAAGTAAATCAAGCTATGAATCTTTTTGAGTCTAGTTGGTACATGATTAGACAATATTTTATTAAATACAAACGAAAGTGGTACGGGAGTTTGAGTTGAAAAAATTTGCAATCTAAATAAAGGCCTAGCTTTTCTTGTCTGAACGCTCTTGCTTTTTCTCAATCACAGAAAAACTTGCGCCGTTTTATATTAAGAGTAATTAG